>JABSTQ010009035.1:0-462576 GCA_013358835.2 Ixodes persulcatus
ATAAAAGCAATGGTCCTAAATAGAAGCCTGTGGAACTCCTACTTAACTGTCATGTGGTCAAAACAAACGCCATTGATTTTTACGTATTGTTCCCGATTTTGTATGGACTTTCTTATTATATTCAAAGTCTTCCCCTAAGGCCATAGTGAGGCAATTAGCAACACGATGTTATGATTGATACTGTCACTTGCTTTCCGAAAATTCAAGTATACTGCAAGAGTGAGTCGCTTGTTTTCACTGTTATTTAATATATTATCTTTAATATGTAATAATGCATACAAAGTTGTTTTTTTTTTTTTAGAATTTATACGAAGTGGTCGAAAGGAACGAGTATTTTGTTAGAAACTGCTGTATCCTGCTATTTATCGGTTGCTCAACAACCTTTCGAGAGTATAGGGACCATAAAGTCGGACAGGTTGCTATGTCTATTATAACAGTTACTCAGTTTTTAACGCACTCTGGAAAATACCGATTTCATATATAAGGTTTATTTTATCTTCTAAAGCCTCACTTATTATTGTAGACAAATTTTTATACGGTTCAACTTTAATGTCATCAACCCACAAGCGTCCTTAGTTTCTAATGTTTTAATTATTGCTTCGACCTCAGTCAACGTGACATGATGTAGAATAACAGAATGTTTCATACGCGTTTCCGCGAGGGTATTTCATGTGACAGTTTCTTGGCCGCTGTGTGCGCCAACGTTTACGAAGTATTCATTTATCAGATTGACTAGGTCATGCCCTTTGAAGATTTTGCAACCAATTATTAGTTCATTCAGGAGTACATTTTCGGGAATTGGGCATTACAATAGATTTCAGGGCATTCCAAGTGCTTTTTGGATAAGTCTGAATATGATTATACTTGCTGATGTGATACTGAGCTTTGGCCTTCTTAATGTCCTGGTTGAGTGCATTTCTACACTGCTTATATTTTATATATACAATGGTATCGCAAGTTTTCTTTTTTATGTTTTTTCTTCATTATTTATACATTTTGCCAGGCATTTGACATCCATGTCTTTCTACTTTTTCCTTGTCCTGCTCTAAATTGTTTTAAAGAAATGCTACGTCATAACACGTTTAAAAAGCTGTCAAAAAGTGGCACATGACTCTGACATTTTGACATGCCATAACGTTTCTTCAATTTTTTCAATACTTTTGTTATCAATCTTTTAAAAATGTGTAATACTTGATTGCGATAAACAGCGGCAAGATAATGAGGTGTGGGAAAATCAAAACAAAGGAAAATGGTCACTGACATTAGCAAAAAATACTCAATGAACAGTATGCAGTGGAGCAGTATTGATAACGCGTATATATAAGAGTACTGCTATGTGACGTCACTCTTGTTGAAATGTTTAAAAGGTTTGAGCACCCATATGACTGAATCAAGTCGTGAAATTTACGTTTATTGCTTGTATCACTAATTAAATTGGTGGTAATGTCGCTCATTATTACATTTTGTGTGCTCTTATACAGGAGGTTAATTAGCATAGTTTCAAGATACGAATATCATTTTTCGAACGTTCCCGTTGGGGGCGACATAGCACTGCAAGCCATGTGTCACGGTGTTTAGCGACACGACATTTGACGTCAGCAATCACTATCTAGCAACTATCAATAATAGTCATAGGAAGTTCTGATTTCTGATATATTGTTACCCTGCCCCCGGTTTTCAGTACTGTTATGATACTGGCATGCATAGTTGGGGACTTGTATTGAGGACACCTGGAATGAGTACCATATCTTTGTGAAAATTAAACGTCAAATTGAACGTTTAATGGTGTAAGAAGTATATCGATGCAATCTTTTTTTCGTAGACTTCTTAAATTCAAATAAAACCAGGGAAGTCATATTTAGCAGACGTATCAAGTTTGTTGAAGCTATTTATTTATTTATTTAAAATACCCTCAGGGTCATAAGCACTACAAAGAAGAGTGGGGGTTAGTCTTATAACAGGTGCAGGGAACCTCTGTTTATGCTTTTGTAAACTCTTATTGAAGAATTAAGAACCGTGCAAACAAGACGAAGGACAAGAGGAGACGTAGACAGACAGAACGCTGACACTCAACTGAACTTTATTGGAAAGCAACACATAAAAAGTCGCCATGAATAGATAGGACGCAATTTTTATCACCTTGTCATGCACTATAACTGTAAGACACGTGCCCCCAGGAAAGCCAGTTCTTTATTAAACAGAGCAATTGAGGGCGCGCTTACATACACGTCATTTCCACGTCGAGATACGTGGTACGCCTCAGCAATCTCTCTCGTTGTTTGCTGTCTATACGCTCCCTCCCCCCCTCCCCGGATGACTGCGTCTTCTAACATCAGTTCACACCCACATCTCGTACAATGAATGGCGAGATTGCCCGACGGCGACGACCCCATCGAGAGTGCGTGTTCTCTTAGCCTGTCATTTATACATCGGCCTGTCTGGCCAATGTACACTTTATTGCCTGACAGGGGTATCTGATACACGACACCCTCCCTAGACTCTACAAACTGTTTTCTGTATTTATATTTTTTTTACGTGTGACTCCTCTGTTTAGCACGATCTACTCGTGAACATAACCTTCCCAACTTCGATAGGGCTAAAAACACCGCCCGGACGTTATGTCTCTGAGCCACTTTCTTCGTATACAATGTGACTATGAGACACATTGTGTATGTACCGTAGAACCACTGGCCTTACTTCAGGTTTTTTACTACCCTACTTGCACGGATGTTTCGGTGCCTTAATGAGACTCTCTGCCACTTCCATGAGAAGGCCGTGCGGATACCCACCCTTAGTTAGACTTTCTAATTGGATTGAAAAACTACACTTCATTTCATGTGGACATGATTTAACTCAGGCCGTTTTCAGGCAGGTTACAGCGATGCCCCTTTTCACCACCTTGGAATGACTAGAATCGAATGCCAGCACTCCCCTCTCACTCATGGGACAGTAAGACGAGCAGGAATGGTCGCCTTTAAAAGTAAGCTTCTATTAACTGCAGGCTCCCACCTATCGGTTCTTCTTTCGTAAATTTTAACCCCCCTGATTATCACCTTAACACAATTGCAAAGGCTGATAATCAGCCTTTGCAATGGTGTTCTATTTAATTTATGCAATGTCTGGTATGTTTTCTTTCCACTTCGAGTTTTCGGTTTCCTGCACATACACTTATTTATTTATTTTTTTCATACCAACTTCCAGCTTTTGCTCCTTTTGGCTTCGATTGCTTTGCTTAGGAGCATCTTGTTCGACAAAGTGAGATGCTCATTTACAAATAAAGGTGACGTTTGACCCGGAATGCCGATCATTCCAGCGGTTAGTCGCTTTTTCTTGGCGCGTAAAATACCAAGTTCCTTTTTGCTGTGTTGTAAACTGCACGACAATATGCTGCTGACCGGGCTGTTTAGTCGGGATCTTGGGACAAACGTCGATGTCTTGCATCTCGAGGGGAACCGAGAGTGCTCCAAGCATGTGTTATACTACATCATGCACGTTTTCGTTTCTGCTGACAGGCACGCCTTTTATTTCTAAGCTCTTTAGCCTCCTGTATTACTGCAAGTCAGCGATTCGGCTCATCAAATCTTCTAAGCTGATGCGAAAAGCCTTCATTCTCTTTGCACAGCTGCTCACTTGAAACGTGCAGCTGTCATAATTGTGGCTTAAAAGAATTTAACTCCTTCAGGGCGATCATAAATTCATCGACAGATTTTGAACGAAAATTTGCATTCTTCTTCAGATCTGCGATTTCAGTTTTTGGCTCCATCTTTATGGCTTCGATAGCAGAGAGAAGAAATTGCGTATTCCTTTTTTTTTTTCTTTATTTCGTTTGTAAAGCAACCTCGGGCTACGTATAAGAAATATACTTAGCCAAACAATGACATGAAAAACAACAAAACAAAACAGTCTACTTTAGTAGCGGTTACACAGACAAAAAAGGAAGACAAATTTTTTTTATTATTTACTTAGTCAACTCATGATAAAACAGAAAGCGCGCCAAAAACAATGCCCAAAATAGTTGTTGCAAGTAAGCGCTTGTCTGTCGTACGTGTCCTCTCTTTTTCGTCCTTCATTTTTTCGCACTTTCTATTTTATCATGAACTGCTACCAATTAGCCCAACTTTCAACCCTGCTACTTAGTCAACGCTGTCCATAGACAGAAGCATGAACAACACGCAGGGACGTGATGTGTTTGTCTTTTTTTATCGTCCGTGCTCTCCGGCTGAAACAATGTGTGACCTAAACCAGCTCGCCAGTTTGTTAACTTCACCTTTAATGAAGTCTCACGTCACATTTAAAACTGATTGACATAATCTTATGACCTGACAGTCTACTTCAAGCGGACGGGTCTGCCGCGACCAAGAAATAACTTTTGTTGCAGCATTTGTGCGGAAACCTATGCGGAAATTGCACGAGTTTGGAAACACGGAAAACTGGTTCCACACAAATAGTTAAAGAACAAACCCCACGCTAACGTTTACTGAAAGAAAAAAAAATTAAATGTGTGCTAAGCAAAACCATAATTTTTTTGTTGTTTTTCTAATTTTTGCGCACTAAATATCTTGCTTTCTCGAAGTCAGCATATAACACGTTTCGCGTGTATTTAATTCATCGAAATTTTCAGTTGATTTTTTGTACTATACTCTATTTCACTATAGGGGGTTTTCACTGGACGCCATATTTGAGGGCGCTGTTTAAAGCGCATGCTCAGAACGAGCTCGCATTAATTTGCTGCTAATACCGGCAATCTTGATGGTGTGGAATCCAGGTTGCAATAAAACTGTGGAAGCTCGCCGTCAGCACGCGCTCAGCAGCCACGCAAACAGCTATGGCCGCTAGCAAATACTCCCTATAGGGAGTATTCACTGGCGGCCACTGTGTGCGCGAATGCTGAGCGCATGCTGATGGCGAGCTTCCACAATTCTTTTGCAACGTGCATTCCGCACCACCAAGAGTGCCGGTCTTAGCAGCCTATTAATGCGAGCTCGTTCTGAGCATGCGCTCTAAACAGCACCCACAAACATGGCGTCGAGTGAATACTCCCTATGCTCGTTTTCACATCAAAATAATTTTTAAAAAAAGTTTTCGAATTGTTCATACGCCGCGCGAAGTAGTTTTTACAAAATTTGGTTGTCGGAGGAAGGGCGTTTGAAACGTGCACGTCTTGATAAGATGACATATATCTAATCTAAATTTCACCTTCGTATATCTTAATTCTCCGCATAGAGGGAAGATTTTGTAATGCTTTGCGAGGAGCCGGACGTTTTTTTACTGTGGTTCTTGGGTAAAAACGAGTATAGTTGCGCGCAGGGTTGGGCAGAAATACTCAAAAATGTATTTGGAAATACAAATACTGGGATACATTAAAATAGTAGCTAAAATACTGATACTAAGATATATCTGTAAAAATATATCGCGATACGTATCGGGAATGCATTTTAACTAGAGGCAAAAAGTCTTTGGAAATACAAATACAGGAATACATTTTAGAGAGGGCAGAAATACAAATACAGAAATACTGATACTGCAATATATTTTTCCAATTTGCTTGAGACGCCGGCTGAGATGAAGCTCGAAGCTTGAAGTGGAAGTTTTTGATCCCGAAATTACTTTCCCGTAGGCTTGGCACTTTGCCTTGAACGTAGTGGTTTCGGACGACGAGGAGTCTTCAATGGGCTCAAAAAAAAAACATTCCATCAAGGACTGACCGCGGTCCCTTCTCTGACATCCTGTCTGTCTGACGAGGGATGCGAAAATACTTCGACCTCTAGATAAATTCTATGTCACCCTGAATTTTATCAAAACATCACCATGCCCCTGTCCAGTAAGACGCCCCTGTCGACAGTGATCACATGACGTCACGGTGGAATGAACTGGTATTCTTTATCTGTAGGTGTGGCCTTGAACATGAAACTTTACCACGCTGCTGCATGACAATGCGTACTTTCGTTGCAGGTTAGCTCGTTGAAGATCGTGCAGGCAGTGTAATTTGGAATTGTCGAGAATAGTGGACCACCTGAAGCATCCTGGAAGAGATGTCATTTCTTCTGTTACGGTTGAAAAAACGATGCGGTGGCATCCCTCTTGTGAAGGTCCTTTCTTCCGACCCTCCGCCACCGACGCATGTATTGCAGTCCTCAAGTTTCGCCTAGCACCATCCAAACAGAGACCTCGTGGATTACGACCTTACACTGCCGGCACAAGTGCGAGTTCTTCTAGAAACAGCTCGCCCGAGACGAGTCGCAGGTGTACGAAGTTTGGGTCGGCACACCGAGGCCACGTCTGGCCTCCTTCCTGGGTTTCGAATCACCAGACCAGCGGGTCACGTTCACGTCAGCTGATGACGTACCCTTGGGCCGTGCAATATTACGAGCACAGCCACAGACGGATACGGATATGTGTTGAACTTCACTGCGTTATTCATCCTACTATTTCAAGCCAACCACCGCCAGGCTTGTTCTGCAACGGACTGTGACTCAGCTTTGCCGGCTGGGAGTACTGTGTACGCTAAGGCGAGAGAGATTGTTAGCAGCGGGCATTGGATGCCAGCACACAATGACTCAAGAAATTCCTACCTAAGGACCTGCGGCAGAAAATGCTCTCACTCTACTCCTGGCACGCCACCTGGTTCGAGTCCCCGACTACGCAAAACGCAACAACTTCTCAGAAGAGAAAAGAGGACGCGTAGAAAAATAGTTTGTAGAATCGGAAGGAACCTTGGTCAGCATAGTGACAATGCCCCAGCATCTCTTTGATCCTGCTGCCCACAGATGTAAACAAAAATACGTTCGGAATTGTTTTTTTTTTTTTTTTTTTTTGGGGGGGGGAGTATTTTTCAAAAAATGTAACGAAATACATTTCATCCTGATTGTATCGCGCTGCAAAGAAACATTCCAAATGTATTTCGATACAGGAATATAGATACTGGTGAAAAAAAATGTATCGCGACACAGAAATACAGATACGAAATGCATTTCTGAAATACTATCGCGATACATTTGTATCGCGATACTGCCCAACCCTGGTTGCGCGCAGCACTGCGGAAACCACGGGCGGCAGAGAGGAGAAAGCAGCGTTTGTAAGAATTTCGAGTAACGGGCTAATTTAGAACGGCAACGTGGATGTACACAAAAGAGAGGAGTTCCTCCTTGACCTCTTCTCCAACTGCTGGCGTTACATCCCCTGCAACGTACTCTTGGCAGCGTTGCGCGCAACTATAGTCCGATGCAGCTCAAGAAGGTAAGGTGAGGGAAAGGAATGCTGAGGAGAAGGATGCAGACGGAACGCTGGAGCAGAGAGGGGGAACCTCCTCCTCTCTTTAACGTTCCGTCTGCGTCCTCCTCCCCGCCCTTCCTTTCCCTCACCTTACCTTCTTGAGTTGCAACGGATAATAGTCAGATAGACCAGGGGTCCACAACTCGCGGCCCGCGGGGGCGGTATCATGCGGTCCCCAGCACACTGCAAAAATGTCCCCCACCCTCCTCATCTGCCGCTTCCTCACACAATCTTAAATACTGCATGGCTTTTTTCGGGAAATCAAAGATTTTGATGTCAGAGTTCGGTGGCACGTATATATGCAAACAGACTTTTTCGTGGATGAGGTATCGTCATACTTGCGTTCGCGAATGATCGACCAGCACCTCCACAATTGTTTACGACTGTCATTGAGCAGCTTTGATGTGGATAGTTGCAGCTTAGCAAAGAATGTCCAGCAAAAAAAGTCGCATTAAAAAAGTTCTTCACTTGCCAGCGGCATTATCATCGTCATCATCATCATTTCTTTTTCTTGGGGACCCACAAAAGGTATTAAATGAGAAAGAAGGAATATATATAAATATATAAATAAAAAATATAAAGACAACAATAACAACACTAAAACACTGTTTGTACCCTTGTGTCATGCGTGCTGAAAGTGAACATGATCTTTATTCATGTTCTGTACATTAAAATGCGGGACAATTTATTTTTTGCTTTCCCTCTTTGTGTTCTCTCTCTCCTTGGCGATTTGACCTCTGGCCCCCTTTGCCTTGGCTTTCGACTACTCGGCCCGCCGATGCGAAAAATTGCCGACCCCTGAGATGCATGACACTGTTCCAGCCTTTAGAGCACTTCAAACGTTCCTTTCTTTCTATATTGATATAAACTTAATATCTATATAAACATACGATCACTGGCAACTGTATTTTTCGTTCAGAAGTTAATATATAATATGACATTGTTTGGCCGCATTACACTCTTTTTGCATATTTAAGGTATGTATACATTACGGATGAGTGCCGCCTGTTTCGTTGGTTACAAACCGAGCCTCTGATTTGAAAGTGCGCGTAGGGTTCCCTCAGAAATGCTATTGCATTCAATTAAGTGATAACGTTTAGAAGGGGAATTCGATATTCATGTTAGGTAGATAAATGCTGGAATTACAAACTCCGTGGCTGCAGAAGCTCCTCCCAGGTTGGGTGCATTAGGCATCATACACCAACTGACACCACACTCGTTGTCATAATTGTACGCAACGTGTTACTTGTAACAAGTTACTCTTTCATTTATAACAAAGTAACGACCTACCTACTTTGTAAAAAAGGAAAAAGCGAGTACCGTATTTTTGTTACTTTTTGATTAAGCAACGAGTACCAGTGTTACTTCTGAAGACGAACGTGTACAGCAAAAGTACCCAACTTGGTGCTCGCGTGGAATTTGCACGACAAGAGAACGCTAGAGAGACCCTAAAACGATGTACACAAGACAGGCGAGTATGTCCATGGTTATTCTTGAATAAGTGCGTTATAAAGCGAGCAACTATGAAAGGCGATCAATACTGGAAGCCGCTACTACTACCCGAAAACGAGACATTCGGGGCACCGAGAAAATAACGCGTTACATTCAAGTTGAGGCAACGCGTTCCTTTTGAATCGCGCTAACCAGTAACGTCACTTTTTCAGTGAGTGACGAGTAACGATATTCGGTTATTCTATTGCAGTAAAGTGTGCATGTGTGGCTTCTGTCGTTTCATGTTGCGGGAGAAAAGTGGTGAATGTCCCGTCTACGTTGACGCGCAGAGCAGAGCCTCGCACATGGCCGCACCTTGTATATAGAAGCAGGGATACATTTATCCCGTATATTATAACAACGAGTAAGACAGGTCTGAGCAATTCATATTGACTTGAAGACGTTTACGTTCATTTTACACATAGAGCTGTTCGTACGTCATAACTATAAATTTGATATTAATATTCACTCCAACCACTACATTTCTGCCGTTTTAGCGATCCGAACGACACAAGCAACAAAACGAAGAGTATACGTTCTATACACCTTGGTTAAGACTTAAATTGTTTTCGGACATCGATATTTTTTTATTTTACTATAGTACCTATCATTAAATGCTTATTTTAATTTACCGACCTAAATGCTGCAGTATTACACCGGATCTTATCAGAATAAATCAACCCATCAGCAAAAGGGCTGGGCAATTAATCTATTAACTTACTGAGTTACCGATCAATGCATTATTCGCTGACTAATTGGTTCATTAATTAATTTGTCAAAAATAAATGTTTTGCTGTCAAACTCAAGAACTTAATCACCGGCTGTACTCTTGCTCTCGCGGCAAGCCGTGTTGTAAAAGTACTAAAACTTTATTTATTTCACGCCTTAATATACTTCAAAATATGAAGTACCAAGGACCATCGGGTGTAAACGAACTTAACTTCCTGCAAGAAAATATTACTTAATTGTCATTGGCGTTCTTTATTTTCTATGTTGCTGCCAGGAGACGCCAAACTGTAAAAAAAATAACTTTTACATGTTTAAATATACATTAAAGCTTGGAGCACCTAAGACCATCTGGCATAAGAGAGCTATAGCTTCAGTAGAAGAATGTTCCTCAATTATTAGTAGTGTTCTTCTATGTTTCCACGTTGCTCCCGCGGCAAGCCATGTTGTAAAGCTACTAAACATTTCGTGTGTCTCGCCAAAGTATACATCAATATACCTAGCGTAAACGAGCTTAGCTTCCTGCAATATAATATTCGTTAATTGTTATTGGTGTTGCGTTATGCTTCTCTCGTTGCTGCTGAAGTAAGGAGGGTGAAATATTGGTAAAGTACCCCGAATTAAATTTATGTGTCCAGTGGGTAATATTTGAATAGAAAAAATATTTCAAGGTAATTGACACACATCTAGCACTTTTTTTTTAATAAAATGGTCCGCAATTTGAGAGTAAGAAGGTGCAGACATTTATTTTTACCCTCCCCTCTGCTTCTGTAATTATGCCGTGACATATGAATATACACAAAGAAGGCAGAAAACGATATAAAATTATTTATTTAATAAGCACTATTTCCGTAACGCTAAAGCTACAGCGATCCAACACATTGTGATTCGCAAATGCAATAGGATAAATTCATTCAGCACTACTTTAGCAATAAAACTTCCATCAGCCTTTACAGTATGCCAATTAACCGAAGAATTTATTCGAATAAAGGCCACCACTCAATTGGTTAAAAACTTGTAATCGGTGCACAGACCTTATCTGGGACCCCAATTGTTCACAACCTTCTCAGTGTTCAGAAAAGATGATATATAAAAAAAGATTGGAGAAGTCACGGGTGTTACTCTGAAAATAAGATATTAAAAAAAATTAGAAACCACAGGGGCGATTATCTACGAATGCGATAGCATTTCTCGTTGCACACACGTGCAGGTGTCCGGTTCCCAGCTAAATTTAGCAGAGAACCTGAATCGGTGCATTGGTCACGTGACGTAAATTTCCCGAAACATTTATTGGGGAGCCTAGTTGGTAAATTCTCCGCTTAATGTAGCGGGGAACTGGAATTGGTGCATAGGTCACGTGAAACGGAAGTCAATTTTCCGCTAAATTTAGCGGGGAACCTGATTCTGCTAAATTTAGCGGAAAACTGAAATTGGTGCATAGGTCCCATAAAACTGAAGTCCATTTTCCGCTAAATTTAGCGGAAAATTGATTACATTAGGTGTAACATACACAGGCAGAAATCTGTGATAAGTAGCTTAATAAGGCTCTCGCAATCAAATCCCTCGCCTTGACCTGCAATGAAATGCAGCGATAGCCGAGGCGGAGCTTACTCGCTTTGCTGCACATATCCCCAACCCCTTTGGAAATCAACGCCTCGGCGCATGCACTAAAATTAGAATTTTAACTGAACAACAAACATTCAAATGTTCCCCGGGAGTATTTTACATGGCAGTTATAAAATATCATTAAGCAGTCATTAAGCTTTTGAACGTGCATAGTTTTTATTCCACGGCTCTAATTTTTTTTTTTTTTGCATTGAATTATATGGGCCACATTTACAAAATTCTCAACTTTTTTTCTTGGCAAGAGATACTAATGTTTCCGAGGACTGTAATTGCCTGGATATCATAGAACGCAAATCAATTAGAATTGTGATATTTTGGCCATGAACTGCAGACTCCACACTAAACATGACGTCACGTGATATCATAGTGTCAAGTGGCGTCATGGTACTCCGTGATGCCAAGAAATATAACTGTGGCCTCCAATTGCCCGCTAAATTTAACGGAAAGACTAGTGTCAGGCGACCGCACGTCACGTCGCGCGACCGCGTCATACATCTTCAGGAGTCAGGATGCGTGACACCACGGTTTGACACTGTGACGTCACTTCCCCACTAAATTCGGCGGGGAAATTGTCGTCACGTGATCTGACGTCCCGGCCCGTCAGGTCAGATGCCACTGTGACGTTACGAATGCGATGTTTTGTCACGTGACACCACGACGTCACCTCATGTGACCTCAGCCCACGTGACATTGTTGAATCACGTGCCAGCACACTTAACACCGTGACGTCACTTTGTCCGCTAAACGTAGATGGTAAATTAGTAAACAAGATATCCTTCGTCACTCTCCGAAACCACTGTTTCCTGTCTTCTAAACAAATACTGCACGCATTCCTTTATACAACTTGGAAGATAAAGGTCGCTATACCTCGTTTCACCTTAAAGGTCGGTTCATGCATAAAGCACATCACCGCGTGAGCGCTAGAAAACGACGTTGATGCAACTCTGACTTGCACGTGATGTGGTTCCATAGTGGTGCTGGTGCACGTGGTTTATCGCCGACGTGCTGTTCCAGAGTGGTGAGCGGCGATACACCGCCGATGCATCGCTGCTAAACTGAAAACTCTGCCTTAAGTTCGAACTCGGCCTTAATAACGCAGCCGACACTACGAGCTGATATGGCCAATCAGTCAGCATCAAAAGCAGACCATCATTATGTTTTTAATATTTGTTTACATGTTCTATCGTCGCTGAACCAATCATAAACTCAAAAAAGACTCGTTACTTGCACTTCTGACGCTACATTTTTGGCCCCATTACCTCGTAGCGTCGGCTGCATCTGGACTTAAAGGGCGACGTAATATCTCGGTTCTCTGCAAAGATGATAATCTTGTTAGCGCTCCACTCTCCTAAGCTTCGAGGGGAGCCAGGTTGGGAATAGATAAAATTTAGAGAGGAAATAGGAAAGAAAGAGGCACGCAAAAGTGGAAAACTCGAAGCGTACGTCGGCCTTTAAGGGGGATTCTACCACTACTTATTTGTACCCTTTTCTTCATAGATGGCGCAGAATGTTTCCGGAACAAACGAGTAGCATGTTCGCAGCTGCGCATGCAGGTCGGGCGCTCGAGGTGGGCTCGGGCCACGGGCTGTTCGCCGCCAATGTTCGCCGCCGATCTCGAGTTCTTCTTCGCTCTGCGTCCGCCGCTGCAGGCGCTCGTATCTCGCGCCGCCAAGAGGCGGCGCGAGATACGAGTCAGTACATATATTTCATTTTCTGCTAATAAAAACGTTTCAATCAAATCATAGATTACAGTGCTTACAAACGTAGAATAAGCTCTGATTTCCGAATGAATTCGAGGTTCCATCCACGTCCGAATTATTGAAAGCACAAGGAGCGGCGTTGCGGCCGTTTTGGACCACCACATTTAAACGCAAACGTTGTTTTGCAACAAAAAAAAAAAAAAATACAAAAGAATATATATATATATATATATATATATATATATATATATTCTTTGATAGATTATCTATATATATATATATATATATATTTTTTAGAGTTTAATTTTCGTCGCTTCGGAAAGCGAGCAAGCACGCGCCATAGAAAAAAATGGCAAAAGCTCGTTTTGGAGAATTCATAACGTGGCTCTTGAGTGGCAGTTAAACAAAGAAGACTTGCACTTAGCACAAACGAGCACGTGTCCTATATCCACGCGGCGGCGTAAAGCCCCTCTAGGAAACGCCAGAAAGCCAAGGTGGAGTGGTGTATTAGCCACCCGACCGGACATGGGAAAAAATCCTGTGGCGCCATTCATTGTTGTATATATATATAATAATATATATAATATATATTTTTTAGAAATGCTCAAAAAAAATAAATTGAGGCACGTGCCGCGCACCACTTCTGGGAAGAACTATACTCGGCGACAACCTTTCTTGGCAATGAAGGGAATGCTAGGGGGGGGGGGGCGGAGGGGGCGGAGCTCCTGCACATGTATCACTCCGCCAAGCATCCGGGCTTTCATTACGTCAGTTTTGGTTTCGTTTTCAGTGTTGGTTTCGTTGTCCGCATTCAAGGCAAGCACTCTATACAGCTCTTTAGTGTCTATGAAACCGTTTCCAGTGGACATACCCGGGCTCAGAGCAGATGCCATCTGTTAAGGAAGAGATCCCGGGCACGTCCGTTTCGATGGTGTCGGTTTATCGTTCCCTCTCGTACCGTTCATGATCTCGTGGTTCTGTGCTCCTCTACCTCCTTTTTCTCTTGTTACCTACTACCAGATCTTTAGTAACTCGAAAACTAATTTCATTTTTATATTTTATTGTTCAAGATTCATAGTGATGTGACAATTAGTATTCAAATGACGAATATTAAGATTACAATTTACGTTACAGCCAAAACACAATTTAGACCCGGGGACTGTGTTCAGCTGCGTAAGAAGACAGCGTGCTTCGGCTCTGTAGCTTTGGCAGCATTGCCAAGAAAATTTGTCGCCGAGTATAGAGCCACTAAATGGGCTTCGTTTAGAGTATCGGCACTCTGTTCCCCAACATTGTTGTGGGCGCCGACATTGTGGTGCTTGTGCAGAGTAGGCGCAACTGCCAATCGTCATGATTCAAAAGTGCGACTTCCTCAGCATTAGATTCGGTGTTAGGAAGCTCCATATAATTATTGCTTTGCTCGGTCGCGAACTGTTTAAACATTTGTGGAGGACGTAGCTTATTTAGTGGCCCTATACAGGGTTTTTTTTTTAAGCTTAACAGATTTTTAAAAACAAACCATGAAAACTAGGTTAATGGCGGTCTGCGCAGTTGAGTTATATAGGCCAGGGGGACATAGTATAGGGGACTAATCGTAACGATCAGTCGGCTAATTAGTTAAAATTTGTTAATTAACTTTTTTAATTAATGAAAATAGACATATAGTTCCAATTAGAAACTTGCTCAGCGTCATCGAAAACCACTAAATCAGTAATTTTCAGAAAGCCTTTGAACGTGTGAGAAGCGTAGTAGTGCACGAAAGTTACCGCTCGTGGAGCAGGTACAAGCTGGGGCTAGATAAGCGACGGACAAAAATTGCGCGGGCGCCTTATCGCAACCGCTAGCTTTGTACGTGCTCCACGAGTGCTAACTTTTAGTGCACTACTACGCTTCTCACGCGCTCAAAGTCTTTCTGAAAATTACTGATTTAGTGGTTTTTCGATGGACGCTGAGCAAGTTTCTAATTGGAACTATATGTCTATTTCCATTAATTAAAAGTTCATTAACGATTTTTAACTAATTAGCCGATGATCGTTACGATTAGGCCTCCTATAATATGTCCCCCTGGCCGTATAACTCACCAGCACAGACCGCATTATTCTAGCTTTCATGTTTTTTTTTAAAAAACATTCTGTTAAGATTAAAAAAAACCCCCTGTATAAAGGAGAACATGGCGTCTGAAATCTAGCTCAGTGCTGCGCTGTTCCGCCAATGATCTTCCCCTAGTGCCACTAAATAAGCTACGCTTCAGGGTGACGACACTTGTCCATATTGTGGCTTAAAATCACGGCTGCCAGTTATCAGAAAATTTGTCTGAAAGCACAGGAAACGCTTTTACGTCCTGCACAAATGTTTTAAACGCTTCGCGACAGAGCAAAGCAATATTACATGAGCTTCCTAACACCAAATCAAACGCCGAGGAAGTCGCACTTTTGAATCATGACGATCGGCAGTTACGCCTGCTCTGTACAAGCACCAAGATGGCGGCGCCCACAGCAATATTGGGGAACAGAGTACCGACCTTAAGCATAGCTCATTTAGTGGCGAGGTCCACACTTCTGCACGTCCAGAGGTGTGAACCTCGTCGAAGAAGTCCACACTTCTGCGCGTCGAGTCAAAAGCAACAAGAAGCAACCGTTTCCCAAACTGTACCAAGGGGTTCTCTGTCCAAGCAAGTGGCGCGGCTCTACTACTCGTCCACAATCGGCGCGCCAAGTGCCAGCAGCTGACAAGATGGGCGACGGGTATGGCCAAAAAAGACACTTTCCGTCTGTCTGCTTGTCAGCGGAGAACCATTTCAAATACACAAGTCATGTTGCACTCGAGTTATCCTCGATAAATTTCATAAGTTGAAGGCGCTGCCGGCAAGTACAGACTAAATTCATTTGATAAAATTCACGCTTACAAGTACCGCCAACCATTGTTGTGGAAACGCGCAAGACACTTGCGTGGAGCGGGTGCTCCACTGCCATTTGCTTCCAAGGGCCGCTCATTTCAGTACTGCGCCGACAACTGCTTCCAAGGACCGCTCGAGACACGGGCCTCGTGCACGCCATATTTGTGGGTGCTGTTTAGAGCGCATGCTCAGAACAAGCTCACATCAATAGGCTGCTAAGACCGGCACTCTTGATGGTGCGGAATGCACGTTGCAAAAGAACTGTGGAAGCTCGCCATCAGCACGCGCTCAGAATTCGCGCACACAGCTATGGCCGCCAGTGAATACTCCCTATTGCGTGATACATGTTAAAGACTCCAGGCTACCGGTTGTACTGCACTGGCTAAATTACTCACCTACAGCTGGGAGGACAAGTCGCCCGTCGAGGCAGACTAGGTTCTAGGCTGTATAAACATACACGCACCCCAATTGGTTTAAAAAAAATTTGGTTGTGTGTTGTTTATCAGCCTAGAACTTCGTCTGCCTTAACGGGCGACGAGTCTCCCAGCTGTAGATGAGAAATTTAGCCAGTGCAGTACAACCACTAGCCTGGGTCTTTAACGTGCACCACGCAGTAGTGATACACGACCGCACGCCGGATCGAAACGGGGCAGGGGTGGGGATTGAACCCAGGATCCCTGGGTTCTGCAGCGCGAGCTTTCGCTCCACGTGCTACAGCTGGGAGACAAGTCGCCCGTCGAGGCGACTATGTTCTAGGCTGTATAAACATACACACACCCCAATTGGTTTAAAAAAATTTGGTTGTGTGTATGTTTATACAGCTAGAACTTCGTCTGCCTCAACGGGCGACGAGTCTCCCCGCTGTAGATGAGAAATTTAGCCAGTACAGTACAACCACTAGCCTGGGGTCTTTAACGTGCACCACGCAGTAGTGATACCGACCGCACGCCGGATCGAAACGGGCAGGGGTGGGGATTGAACCCAGGATCCCTGGGTTCTGCAGCGCGAGCTTTCGCTCCACGTGCTCCAAGCTGGTGTGCGCTAGACCACTCGACCACCGATCCCCCCTCCAATTTGTTTCCAGACGGGTAAGGTAGCACCGCTTCATTCCACCGGTGACACCGTGACATTATTTAGCGGGGAAATCTTTCCGCTAAATTTAGCGGGGAAAATTTTCCGCTAGATTTAGCTGGGAAAAGTTTCCGCTAGATTTAGCGGGGAAAATTTTCCGCTAAATTTAGCGGGAAATTTACCCATCATTGCACCGCGCGGTTACGGCGACGGACGGCGACGCCGCTCAAGCCGGAAAACGGACGCCTAAAAGCTGCGCTCTAAAAACAAAAACAAAAAAAAGGAAAACATTGAACTTGTAGCGAGGCATCAAAGGTGAGCAAAAAAGGTCCAGGTCCGGACTCCCTGACCGGGCAGCCCCCGCGTGTCCCGTTCCAGGGCGCGATCCCGCTACTGCGGGACGCGGGTGCTTCTGCCTGCTGCGTCTCCGCCCTGGGCCGGTTCGCTCCTCCTTAGGCGACCTGGCCGCCCCGGGGCTCCCCCGGGCCCGCCATATCGACGCCCCGCTTAGCGCGGACGCCCTGTCGGCCACGGACACGCCACGGGGCCCAAACCCCGGCCCGGGGCCGTCCCTGAACCAGGCTCCTAGAAGCTGGATTACAGGAGCACGCCACGACTCCCGGCCGGTTACGCGCTCCTCGCAATCGGTATTTCTGTATTCTGCTCGTCTCCCTTCAGTCATCGTCGTATGCGTACGCAAGGTGGGGGCTACGCGATACGTCATTAAACAACGAGGATAATTTAATATTCGTGTTAGGGAGATTAATAAAATTGTGTTGCGTGTTTGTTAAGACAACTGGAAGTTGGTGCGCCCCGGGGAACGATTGGTGTCCTCCGCTGTAAAGAGAGATTTAGCCAGTGCAGTATTGTGTACCCCCTTGCCAACCTGGGATCTGTGACGTGCACCACGCAGTACTGATACACCACCGCACGCGTTTTTCGCGGTCGAGAACGACTATAATATTTCCTGTCCAGAGCCGTAATTTTCGTCGTCTCCATGTTGGCGGAAGAGGGGGGGCCGGGGACTCGTCAAGCTGCATAATGCAGTTTTTTTCCTCGGTCTCCCTCCATCATTTGTTTGATGGAAAATAAACATTATTATTATTATTATTATTATTATTATTATTATTATTATTATTATTATTATTATTATATATTATTATTATTATTATTATTATTATTATTATTATTATTATTATTATTATTATTATGATTATTATTATTATTATTTATTATTATTTATTATTATTATTATTATTATTATTATTATTATTATTAATTATTATTATTATTATTATTATTATTATTATTATTATTATTATTATTATTATTATTATTATTATTATTATTATTATTATTATTATTATTATTATTATTATTATTATTATTATTATTATTATTATATTATTATTATTATGATTATTATTATTATTATTATTATTATTATTATTATTATTATTATTATTATTATTATTGTTACTAATATTATTATTATTATTATTATTATTATTATTATTATTATTATTATTATTATTATTATTATTATTATTATATTATTATTATTAGTATTATTATTATTATTATTATTATTATTATTATTATTATTATTATTATTATTATTATTATTATTATTATTATTATTATTATTATTATTATTATTATTATTATTATTATTATTATTATTATTATTATTATTATTATTATTATTATTATATTATTATTATTTATTATTATTATTATTATTATTATTATATTATTATTATTATTATTATTATACCGCACCCAACTGCATGCAGCTTCGGGAGCGCATATAACGGCGGAGATCAGTGTGCAGAGGATTCGGAGCAGCACTATACTAGGCGTCGACAATTTAGTGCTACGTTTCCAAGGCTAGCATACCCTGTACAGTGCTGCTGCCCGCACTGCTGCAAGAGCACGTGACTTCGTATTGAATTTCATTCGAACCGCATTGTCTAGATTCTATTTTCGTACGCTCGATTTCCAGATTTCCAGCTACGTAATTCCGAGGTTCAAGCTCTCGTGTATTGAATATGCTTCTATGCGTGGCGAGGCATCCAACTACCTCAAGACAAAACTAGTTTCGGTGACCCCAGCAACCAGGGCAGACGTTGCCGTCTCCTCAACACCAGAAGACTTCTTATACAAACAACAAACAAACCCTTGAGCCCGAAGCAAAGACGAACTGTCGCGGTACCTGCTGGTGCCAGTCGACCGACCGCTGTTGCAGAGATGGAGAGCTTCGAGGTACTGTACCGCCTTTTCCACGGCAGTACCTTCAAGTGTTTCAATTGAAAAGTTAATTGATTGATTGATTGATTGATTGATTGATTGATTGATTGATTGATTGATTGATTGATTGATTGATTGATTGATTGATTGATTGATTGATTGATTGATTGATTGGGAGTTTATGGCTCAAGGGCTGCTACTGTCAAAATGTGCCAAGCGCATAAACTAATGTGGAAACAAGGGTTCGGAAGAGGAGATATAGTAGCTGATAATGTGATAAAACTATGTATATCAGATTGTTTAAGTGTATAGACCAACTCAACTTGCTGACGTCATACGACCGCGGTGGCGCTGCTGTCGGTACTGCGCATGCGCTAACGCTTCATTCCTCCCAAATTTGGCTTCTGCGCATGCGCAGTGCCCACACCTGTTGTGGGCAAAGCGGGCTTGTTTGTAAACAGTGTGTTGGTTTATACGGGATGGATTTGACCTCAGATTATGAATAAAAGTTATATTCGGTGTTAAAGGCTCATGTCAATAAAAAAATTGACCGCATCTCCACGTGGTGAATGATGTTGCTTGGGGCGAAGCTCTGGTGGTGCTTGTCTGCGTAGACGCCGAGCCGCAGCATGTCGAGCCTTTTCATTCATGTCAGTAGGAGAATGTGTGGTTTTCTTCTTTTTCTTTTTTAAGAAGACAGACGGGATGGCATCTCAGAACCCCCTACTCTTTTTTTTTTCTTTTTTTTCTTTTTTCATATTTTTATTTCATCTTTCTTTTTTCATTTTTTTTTTGCCCTACACGAGCACGTGAGCTCACGAGCAGGAGCATGGCTAGCCCCTAAGGAGCTTCGCCCCTAAAAAATTAAACACACAGGTATGAGGTATCAGCGACTCATCGCCAAGAAAATGACTAAGTGAAATGAAATTTGTTCTTTATATATTTGCAAACATTTTTAAAAACACTCCTGATCATACTTGGGGCACTCAAGTATGATGTGTGGGGTTGTTAGAGGAACGTTGCAGCGCTCACATCCTGGAGCCTCCTCTCCACACAAGAGGTGCCCATGGGTGAGATGTTTTTGACCTATCCGTAACCGAAATGGGACCACCTCACAGAAGAGCTTCCGATGCCGGGCACTTTCTTATTCGCTTAAAACGGGTTTTCATTTTACTACATGCAATTTGTTTTTGTCTTATTACTCCAGTCATTTTGCCGCTTTCTTAGGGAATTTCGTGGATGTCGATTTCTCTTTCAGTAGCAGAGCTTGCTGCACAATCGGCCTCTTCATTTGCTGGAATGCCGACATAGCCTGGGACCCAACAAAGGTCTATCTGAATGTTTTTATGTGAAGCATTAATTACCTTATTTTGTAATTCAAGAACAAGTGGGTTTGTAGCCTGTTCCAGTGATGCAAAGCGCTTAAGTATCTCACGGAATTTGTGTAAACGACTAAGTGGCAAAGCAGTTTTTTTTATATACTCAACAGCTAGCAACAGACCATAGTCCTCTGCTTGTATAGCAGCTGCACAATTGATTATCTTCAGTTGCCTTACATTTGGTCCTATCATAGAGCAGCCAACTACCAGGTCCGTCTTAGTTCCGCCCGCATAAGAACTTCCTTTCGTATACCCCTCATACCGGGTTTGTATCTGAAGGAATTCTTGTCTCATAACTTTATTCTGAGTATATTTTTCTAAAAAGCTTGGTTAACGTTAAATTGTCGTTAATGTCCGACGGGGCTATGGCAAGCGAATATTGGACCATTGAAGACTTTGAACATGTCTACTGATCCGGCTGAAGTCATATACCTTATTGCAAAGGGGGGAACAGCGGGTGGTTTATTTTTTAACGTTCTCTGGGACCTGATGGTTTCAAGGTTGCCACGCGTGGGGTGTTGAGTGGCAGGGCGAATTCGGATACAACACGTAAACCCCAGAGCAAACCTCCTAGATTCAAGGGATGGTTCATTGGCCTCTGCATACAGATTAAGTGTGAGAAACGCACCAGTAGCCAATCACAGTCTCTGGTGGTGGATGGGGTCCAACATCTTTAGGACTGAAGCCCGAACAGAGTCTTGCACAATGCTACCATAGTCATGCCCGGAGCGAACAACGCAACGATATATCCGCAACAGGCATAGTCCATCGGAGCCCATCAGAACCTTAAGTATATTCAGTGATTTGAGACACTTAAGTTTTAAGTTCCTAATCTGTGGAAGAAGAGTCAATTTTGAGTCAAATAGGAGCCCCAAAACTTGTGTTCGTTTTTTTTTTTTTTTTTTTTTTTTTTTTTTGGGGGGGGGGGGGCTTTTAGTATTCCGTACATATTTAAGGAAGGTCCTTGCAGAATTCCACGCCTTCGAGAGAAACACACATAGGCTGTTTTTCCGGGAGTACATTTTAAACCATTTATCTCAGCCCATTTTTCTAAGCTGTTGATTGCATATTGAACCCCACGGTCAGGACGAAACGAAAACCTGGACGTCATTCATGTATACGGAATACTGCGTGGAAGAACTTAAGGCACGAGCAGTCGAATTTATCTTTACAATAAAAACAGCTACGTTCAAAACACTTCCCTCGTGAACTCCGTTTTCTTGAAAGAAAAGCTTGGAAAGGATTGTCCTTAACCTCACGCAGAAAGTACGATGTTCCAAGTAACTCTTGATAACACTTCGAATTCGGCCTCGAACACCAAAGCTAAACAAATCCTGCAATATGCCAAAACACCATGTCGTATCGTATGCCTTCTCTAAATTAAAGAAGACCGAAAGACAATGCTGACGATTTACAAAAGCGTCTCGAACGGCTTTCTAAAATTGAACCAGGTGTTCAATCATAAATACAGCTGGGCGGAAACAGCACCGATACTTGTCCAGATGTCGGTTTGATTCTAAGTAAACCAAAAGTCTTTAATTTAGCATCATCCAAAGTGTTTTTGAGACACTACTAGTGAGTGATATTGGTCTGTAACTGGAAGCACTAGAAGGATCTTTATCTGACTTGAGCAAGGGAATGACTATAGCAACCTTTCAAGATGATGGGAACTTACTCTCCAACCAAACTCGATTGACTAACTATAGAACTAGCTCTAGTGTCGAGGGATGGAGATAACATAGCATATTATAATGGATGCCATCAGGTCCAGCGGCAGTTTCCTTGGAACTGTGTAAAACTGATTCGAGTTTATGAAATGTAAAAGGGACGTTATAAGGCTCCTCAAAGCCATCCGAGGTGCTCACAGACGTTTTTCTCAGCCTGAAGGTTATGCCGAATGAATGTTGGGGTATAGTGTTTTGAGCCCGTGACAGACTCAAAGTACCCCCCGAGGAGGTTTGCCTGCTCTTCAATACTATCAGAGCAGGTCCCGACTATAGTAAAAAAAAAAGGAATGGAGAAGACGCGATAGCAACCATTGGTCTTATGTACTTGATCCCACACCTCACTGAGTATTGCACGACTGTTTATAGACGATGTGTAACCCATCCAGTTATTTCGTTTAGAGTGCCTGCGAATACACCATGCTTCTGCTTTAACTTTTTTTAAGGTTATCAACTTGCTTATAATTGGATAACGACGAAAACTAACCCACGCTTTATTTTGTTTCTTCATTGCTAAGCAGCAGTCGTTGTTCCACCATGGTTTTGGCCGGTTGGAAAGATAAGTCGATGTCACGGGTGTTGCAATGATTGATGCATCACGTCAAACATGTATAAAACATCAAACATGCATCACATCATACAGATCTAAAATGTGTTTCGTGGTGTGTTCCGTTGCGCTGTCAACAAAGAGCTTGTTTAAAGACGAAAAACTAGAAAAGATACCTGCTTAAAAAGTGACCAGTTAGCTTTATCAATCTTCCAACGTGAAGACCGCGTGGGAACAGTATCAACCGGGGTGTGAAATTATAAAATAATAGGGAAGTGATCACTACTATAAGGATTTGGAATAACCCTCTAAGATAAAAATGGAAATAATATAGAATCAAAAAGAGAAAGGTCAAGGCTTGTGAAAGCCCGTGTAGCGGCACTGAAATGCGTGGCTTCTGTTTTGTTAAGCAAACACAAAGCTCTCTGCAGTAGCGGCGTTCCAGCAACGCTTCACCACAACCCGTTGGCGCTTCCTTACAGAGGGTTATGTGCACAGAAATCGCCTAGGATTAAGAACGGTGGAGGAAGTTGACCTAACAGGTCCTCTAACTCTGCGTATGGAATCTCATAGCTAGGCGGTATGTAAACAAAACAGACCGTTATTAAACGGTCAAATAAAATACATGTCGTAACAGGTTCCGGCGTAAAGCGCAACAGCACCTCTACACATGAAGCAGTCCACTGTACAACTACGGCAGACCCTCCTGAGGTGTGATTGGAAGGTGCTCTATCTTTCCGAAGGACTTGGAAGTGCCTGAGTACATTTGAGTGGGAATCACTAAGATGTGTCTTGCAGGCTTAAGGCAAAGGGATGATAATCTTCTAGTAAGTCAGTGGCATTATAATAATTAGGAAAGAGGCCACAGCAGTTCCACTCGGGGATACAAAAGGACATTTAAATATCTAGAAAACAAAACGTTCACTATTATTTTGGTGCGAAGATCTGAGAAATGTTTTTTTCCTTTCTTTTCATTATCAATCAGCCTGTCTGTGGGCTCGAATAAGGCTGGTGGTGCCGACTTTACTGGAACGTGTGAGTCGTCGTCAGAGATTGACGATGGCAGCCATCGTCCATCTTCTCATCAGATGGAAGTGTCTGGCCTTTAGCCAATCGAGCGTTGTCCGATCGGCCCGGCTTTCGTATGGCGGCAGAGGCACGGGCAGGCGTCGCCCTGCCTCGGCTTGAAGGGCCAGCGGACACCAGAGCTGCCTGTTCTGGTTTCTTGGAGGGTGCATTGGGGATGATTTCCTCCTTCGGTCCTGAAAGTGATGAGGTTTGCATCATTTTCGAGGGTTCAGTTAGGGACCCTGTGGAGGGCACAGATCTCCAGGGGAGGTTTGTGTTTTCACGGATGCCGTGGACAGGGGGCGTCCCCTCCCTAGTAGCACAAAATGTTACAGCAACGTTGCTGCGATGTGGCTAATGTTGTGCAACGTTACGCAACGTGTAGCAATGTAACAACGATATTACTAAAACGATATTGCACAAACATTATTTCGAAACATTAACACAATGTTGGACAAGTGAGATGCAACGTTACACCACTCTTATGTATGTTACTGAAATGTTGCTGCAAAAATGTTAGGGCAATATAATCCAGAAACAAAGAGCCTATGTTTCAAAGGTAACATTAAGGAGATGCATCTGTGATAACTTATAAAATGGGGCCGGGCCCCATTTTATAAGTTTTATAGCTTATAAAATATATAATTTTATAACTTATATAATAAGTCCCAACCTCACTGGTGCCCAGCCCCCCCCCCCCCCCCCCCCTGAAATTTTTCATTTTGCTGGGGCCTCCTCACCTCCCTCCCCCTTATACAGCATTTTGTCATGGGCAGCCCAGCCCCCCCCCCCCCCGAAACAAAATCCTGGCTACGTGCCTGCCTCAAGAGTAGGAAGCCGACATAGATAAAAAGAACCATTTAAAACTACAATTGCAACATGACCTACAAAATCATTAATTTGTAAGATAATCAGGAGATTTTGGTTCATTAGTCACCAGACTGTGGCAGTTACCCTCCTATCTAATGTCTGCTGATCCGAACAAGTACATGGTGAAAACCGCATCCACATAACTGTGTAAAGGGCTGCATTGAATGGATGTAGCAGTATTATGACTCGCCTGTTTTGGTTTTACTGAAGTAATTACTAAATTAACTAATGAATAATTAAATAAAATGGACGGAGCATGGCCTTTCAGTAATCAGAAAGAGTAAATACAACGCACATTTTTCTTTATTGCCGCTTCACTTTTGGTAGAGCTACACCAGCATGCAGCACGAGCAAGCTCAAAAGCTTTCGGATGGCCCCACTGAGTGAGCGCCCACGAAGCAGGATGCACACACCACGTGCCATTTCGCTCGCTCATGTCCAAATGGCCGTCTTACGTCGCAAAGCTGCGGTCTCGTGGCTGTAGCCTTCACTGCACTATTTAAGGGTGAATGGAGAGTGTTGCAGGAATAGGTGTCACCTGGTGTAGCTATCTATTTTCTCACATGTAGGTCTCTTGGCAGGCACCTTTTTTGTTTCTGTAATTGTAACTGTGATTGCAATTTATTTGCACAAGGGGTTGACGTGAATGCGACGACGTGCGAGGCTAGGCAGGAAGGTGATAACCCTTACGCATATGCGCCTGCTAGCAGGCCGCCCCCTACGGTGTAGAAGACAGGGAGAGAGGGGACTCAGTAAAGGAAAACAAAACAAGCACACACAGCAACAAGAAAAATAATGGTGCAAGTCACTGGTCGTCAGGAGCTCGAAGCCAGTTGGCGAGAGAAGAGCTCGCACAGCTCCCTGGACTCGTCGCTTGATCCAAGTAGAGGGCTTCGAGCGGCTTGAGGAATTGTTAGGAAATCTCTGACGGCCACCAAGCCGCCGGGAGCAGGGATTTGTAGTGGCGGGTGATCTTCCCGCGGAGAGGCTCAGGTTGCCCAGTTCTTTCGTTTGTTCACACGGCGGAGTACAACGGGATCTCGGAAAGCGGTCCATCGAGCATCCGGCACAGTGCGCGCATCCATGAGGCCCGTCGCCTCTGACTGGTGGGGTCGCCGACCAAGGGCAGCCAGACGTGCATCGTACAAGCCGTCCGCTGTGCCACAGATGATCCGTGTCGCACGGCGCTGCACACTTTTGAGCCGTTCCCTGGGGTGCTGCTGCGACGGGGACCAGGTTGTTGAGCAATACTTCAGTCCAGAAAGGGGAAGTACGAGGGCCGTGTAGAGCGCTCGCAGAGCTTCCGCTCTACACGGTTTCGTAACCCATGATATGAATTCATTACTCACATATCTGAAGCGCCTATCAAAGAGCACGCACAGATGTAGCACTCATAAGCCGGAGTTTTTAACCTTCTGATGATGAAAAGGTTGTACGCGGACCACTTCGTGAAAAAGGGAAAAACACGGCTGCCATTTTGTGTACGCTACCTGCCGTCGACCAATGTTCACCGACACCACCAAACTACAGCCAAACTGTTCATTATTGGCTAAAGTGCTAAGGTGATCAAAAACAATTTTATACTTCAAAATTGTGCTTGTTATTTGGTACTATATGCAATAAAGTTATTTATTTTGTTCATTATTAAAATGATTGAAAGCCCACGGGCCTTTTCGGACTCTGGAGCCGAGGAGCACGCTCTATCGGCTCTAGGCCGTCTAGGCCTTTCGTCTCTAGCCATAGCCAGAAGTAGTACGTTTCTTTTGTTTGCGAAGTCGGCTCGGCAGTGTTCCCGCGCAAGGCCGAGGCTGTCGAAACCGTTATCCGCACCATCGTCCTATGGTTCAATCGCCGTTCGCCGTGGAAAGTAAACAGAAAACAAGGTGCGTAGTATTTTGTTACTTCTTATTGTGGAGAATGGAGCGTGTTAAGCGTTCGCTGTCGGAGTTGTCCAATCGCCAGAAAAGGAGGAGAATAGCGCAAAACGCTCGGAGGGAACTTGAAAGGGGAGCACTTTTTCAGAGTGTGTGATAACCTGTACGTCAGTGTAGTGCCCTCCAGTGAGCTTGGAATCTTCAAAGCGACAAGTCTCAACAGAGTACTCATTGTGGAGCGTGAAAGACATCAAATGCGAATATGTCTGCTTGCCACATGGACAGGGCTCCTATGCTATTTTTTTCTCTTACTCACTTGCATGCGTAACAGTATCCCTCTATTGTATGTGTTCTGAGGGCAAATTTTTCAGAAATGGCTTAGAAAGTAAATGGTACACTTCTTCCTTACAGATAATGTTTCATGTTGTTAACTTCATGGAGGACGGTGCTTTCTCAGTAATCCCATCAAATTGGTTGAAAGGTGACCACACAGCTTGCCCACTCTATAGAGGCACCAGGCTGAAAAAAGCTGCAAAAGATATCCTTTCTCCACCTTGGTGGCAAAAGGATATGCCACCTATAGTGATAAATGCCTCCTCCATTCAGAATTATGCAGTATGTTTTTCTTATGATCTGTAACTCCGCTTGCTGGGACTAGCCTTGAAGAGACAATTTTGGCTAAAAATACACCTTCTTGAGAAGGGTATTTTTGGGACATATGTTGTGGGTTTCTCATGTAATAAGACTGCAAATTGTTTAAGGAACAGCCTGTCTTTGAGGTGTGGCAGCACTGGTTCATGCTATAGGAGAAACTTCACTCCACTAATATTGCTAGTCTCTTACATTTAATATGCGTCACACAGTAGTCAATGTGGCATATGAAAGTGTGCTGGTACTGTGCTCATTCAGATTGAAATAAAAAGAGGTAGGCGTTTTGTTCTAATACTTCAGTCATTACACTGCATGCAAACAATAACAGTGGACTAAAAGAGAATGAATGCACTAGTGTAATAACACCAAATGCTTGTGTTCAAATGTTGACACTATTGTAGCCCACATTTGTGTGTACATAATGACATTCAAGCCAATCTATTTCTACCTGATCCTGCAAGCCTATCTGTTCAACATAAAATTATCTGGGCTTTTGGTGTAAACTGTTGGTGAAAATAATGCCTTTATTAACTATGAAGTGCTCATAGGCTCGTATGATCTAGACGTAACATTGCCGTAAACTACAGTATTGGGTTTTCTTCCCTCAGTGACATACGAAGATGCCAAGCGCAAAGAAAAGAAAGCAAATGAGACATCCGACCATTAAGAAAACGGTGAGTGCTACAGATTCTATTTTGGCATAGGTTGACTCCACTTTTTATGGAGGCAGCTGTATACAGCCCTTCAACTGGAGTGCTCAATGCGTGTCCGTGACCGGATTTAGCAGGATGTGTGCTACACTGCCATGGTAACGGCAAGACTGCTCTCAACTGTATAAAACAGCACCGGAAGAGTGGAAGTGCTGGGGTTTGAGCCTGTGTCCCTCTGGTTGAAGCCGCAACGTCTAATCTATTGAGCTATACAGCTGTACACGTCGGAGTGCGTGTGAAATCTTCAAGAAGGCAGTTGACAAGTGTTCGTGCACATATGGTGGAACAGTGCACGGAAGGCGATGGGGGAAGAGAAGAAGCGCGTGTTTCGGTGTTGCAAGACCTCTAATTACACAGTTACGCATTTCAGTATTTACATTTATGAATGCTGAACCTGCTTCGGAGCCAAAGGTTCCCTGCTCTAGTATCTTTATTTGATCAGGAGTTCGAACAGCATGCTTTTTGTTCTTGACATCACAACTGTGCTACATATTGTGCTACTTCAGATTACCTTTTACACCGCACTGGCCTAAGTGTACCTTATAATTGTGAGTCAAGGAGCCGTGACTGACACTTCAGTGTAAATATTCATAGAACCGATTTCCTTTTGAATTTTTTTTTATCGCTATTACACTTATTTCAGACTTTATGAATTTTAAAGACTTTTACGTAATGAGTTTATAAAAAAAAATCTAAAATGTTCTCACATATTGTTTTAGTTAACATTGACACCATTTAGGTTATGAAATTCCCAGCTTCTAATTATGATTTGTTCAAAGAGCTAGTAAGATTGTTCACAAACCTTTGCTGCAGAACCCACGGATCATGTGCTCAAACCCCACCCCTGTCCATTTCAATTGGAGTGATCAACATACCCCCACACATTTGTCATCACTTCTGTGTATTGCATGTTAAAGACCCAGACTACCAGTTGTACTGCACTGGCTAAATGTCTCATCTCTGGCATAGACACATGCGCATTATTTGAATGGCTGACCAACATCACGCTGCCTAAATATCCACAACCCGATTTTTTTTGCAATCCTTCATAGATTTGAGTATACAGAGTGTTTTTTTTTCTTATTTTTTACCGAATGTTTTAAAAAATAAGAGCTGGTAGCTATGTGGATGTCGCTTCACTGTATGTTTGTGGGGCTTGGCAGACATTAGATGAGGAGATAAATGTCACAGTATAATCACTAATTAACCAAAACCTGATAATTAACTTTTTATTTGATGGCTTAATTGGTCATGTTGCAATTGCAGTTTTAAAGGGAGCAATCAATAAAGCCCATCTCAATTGAGGCAATTTTCGAAAAGACAATGAGCTTTGTGATATTCATTGTTAAAATTTTGCCATTCTTCGCTTAATTCAAAACTGTGCACCTGATTATGCGTGGTAGAAGAGTAACTTAGTCACTTCTGTCCATCTGTCACTATCCCAGAAGTGTGACGCCGGCGTGTCTATTATAGGAACGCTGTGGAGATAGTGACGATGGACCTGAAACAAATCCATGACACTTCTACGAATCATAACCAGCCGCGCCATTCAGTGCGCGGTTTTTAATCAAGCGAAGGACGATAAAATTTTAACAATGAACATCCCAGTGGTCGTTGTTCTTTTTTTTTTACAAACTATAATCGGATTAGCCTTTACTAATAGCTCCCTTTAAAACTGCAATTGCAGCATGGCCCATTAAACTGATGATGAAAAAGTTAAGTAAAAAATTTCGTTAGTTAGCCGACATACTGTGACGTTTATCCCCTCATATAACGCCCTCCCAAGCCCCACAAGCATACAGTGAAGGCAACATCCACATAGCTATCCACTTTTTTTTTTTTCAATTTTGTAAAGAATTAAAGAAACACCCTGTATAGCTTTGAATATGCTTTTTGCAGGAGGGTGCTGGCAAGAACACCTCTGCCTAGAGGTGGCTTGGCAGAAGGAGGCAAGCACTTTGTTTTACTCTATGTTTATAGTCAGCTTCTTTCAGTTTGACTTTCCCTTTTATAACCTTTCCAGGCAGTGACCTTTGATGTGTAAATTATGTTCCTTAATATGTCAGTTTGTTTTTCTGACTTCGACTGCCCTCTGAAAACAGTACTGAGAAAAGTGAGTGTTTATCTCGTTAATGTCATTACCAAGCAACCTGAAACCTGCCATGTGCACACAGCTTTTTTTTTAGGTTAGGGGGTGGGGACCCATGTAAATTATTAATCACAATAATTATTACCTTTGTGTTATTGAGACAGAACAAGCGGGACATTTGCCTGCCTCATTGAGATTTCCGAAAATAAGTTACTGACTTCTGGGAGTGATCTACTGCTAAGAATGACACTTGGTGTAGGGAAAGGGTGACACTCCACTCTTTCCTGACATCAACATGGCGATAAGAGACTGTGTGCCATCTAGTTTTATGTGCTCCTCTTCCTTATCTATTCATTAATGTGACATATGTTTGTTTTATGATAACTTTGGGCAGCAACAGATATGGTAACATCAGTGGCAAGTTACTCTAGTGGTTTTCTGCATTGAGCTTATTTACAACTTTTTTCACAATCTAATATCTGTGTATATAGAACCAAGCGAGTAGATGTCACACCTATTCCTGGTAAACGTCAATACTGCCTATGAATAGGAGCTAAATATTTTTACTATAATTTTCATCTGTGTAATTACTTGTTTTTCCTCTTGCAGTTGCCCTACGGAAGCAAGAATGATCTGTTTGTAACACACCTTTTTTATATCTAGTCAATTTTATTTAGTTCAGAGTTACTTTTAAACTACATGTTTCTGCTGCTAACTTAAGCTTGCTTGTTACCATTCATTATACTTGCTGAGAAGTTGAGTATGTTTTTTAGTGAATCTGCAAGTGTTTCTGCAGTATATATCTGTTACTGTAACCTTTTTTTTACGATTTATCACAGTTTATTTTAATAAACTTAGCTGAGCGAGTCATTGATTTTAGTCTTTGTTACTCAAAGCTTCTACTGAATGCAATGTAAAACTTGAAAGATTTATGAAAATAAACCCTATCTCACTAAATCTTTTGAATTCTTCTAAGTGTCCTACGATGGTCAGTGACAGGTGCCTCTTAAAGGGATACTGAACTGAAATTTTGAGCTCACAAAACGGCTGGATAGATAGGCGGGACGCTGCAAAACCCAAAAACATCACTCCTACAGCGATATCTCCAACGGATCGTCATATTTTTGGAAAAGAAGTTTGCGATTGAACACGGCCGACGAGACAAGGCACATCACGATTCCTACCTATTCTCTCTGCTCCTCGCTACGTCTCGTCGAGTTGGTGAACCGAAGCGAGGAGGAGAGAAGCAAGGTCGATTCCCCTCATTCTCAAATTCTCCCGGAGGACAGTGACGTCAAAGACCTCGCTTCATCGCGCCCTTCTTTTCCAAAAGTACGGCCATCCGTTTGAGATATCAATGTATGAGTGATGTTTTGGAGTTTGTAGCGTACCGTTTAACGCTTCTGCGGCCTTATTTTGCGAACTCCAAATTTTGGTTCAGTATCCCTTTAAAGGGCCACTAAAAAGTTAGAACGTGGATGGACACCCATGTCACAAGATGCATTTTCCTAAAAAAAATTCAATTATAACAATATTTAGGGCGCAAGACTCATTTTGGCAAGAATAATTTTACATTGTTGTCTGAAAGGCGGTTGTTATTTCAAGGAGATTTTCTTTTTTATAACTTCCTATTGGCTGGAAGGAAGTGATGGAGAGGGATGTGCATACTTCTCCCAGCAGCCCCTTCTTTGTTCTCTGCTTGCAACAAGCAAATGCAAGAGCAGAAAGTAAAGTGGAGGAGTGCTTTAAATTGTGTCACAAAGTGGAAATATTGCTGAAATTATACTGTTTGGGGGGGGGGGGGCAAATGCATCTTGTGATGTGCATGTTCTATTAGTCAGTCTGCTTCTGCTGTAAAGGATCGATAATCTACTCCAAAATAATTCAAAATCTTGCAATTGGAGAAAAACTTGTAGCAAAGTTATCATGCAAATCGATTGCCCAATGGTTGGGGATACTGGTAATCCATGAAATATTTTACTTTTGTGGGTTGTGGAAGTTTAATATAAAAGAAATAAAAATCGACACCTATATATTTCGAGATATTGAGTCTGAATACCTCCACTGCTGTCTCCACTATGCTCCATTTCACTTTAAGTTAAATAAAGCATAGTGAACGGTATGGGCCATCCCAGCCGATCCAGCGCCGGAAGAGTATCGCATGGCCTTCCGGTTGGGTGGAGCGGCAGGCAGAGCTAAAGGTCACATCACACTCGACGCTGCATTGACTGGGATGGCTCGTGTATGCTGCGCTTCAACTGAAGATGAAACGGAGCATACCTGCTAAATGTCGCTTTGGAGTTCCGTGAGGCATACATATTAACAAGTGACATTTTTGGTACCGACATGTTATTGTCAATAAGTGCACTGCTCAGCAGCTACTAAGGTGTCAACTTGGGTAATAAGGCAACTTGGGACAAACATTTTATCGTCAATGAACTGATTCATTAGCTAAATCTGTGTAACCTCTGTTGGTTATAAATGCTAATTATTTTGGAAATTAAAATCAATGTTTGTCCTTTAAGATCATCAGAAGTTTTTTTTTTTTTATCTCTCTGTCACTTGAAAATGATTTTTTTCCTCACAAAGTCTACTTCAGAATTAGCCTAAATGTCATTTTTAGTGTCTTCTCGGCTCAGAAAATTCTTGTGCAAGAGCATTGGAGTGACAAACAGCTGAATGTTAAACACTGACTGGCTAAAAAAACTTTTTTTTCAAAAGAGCTTTTTGTAAAAGCTACCACTTCGAAATAAAACTGGGATAGATCGACATGATTGAAAGCAGATTACAGAAAAGACTACTCACGTTTTCTCACGTGAAGTGAATAACTTCTAAGAGCGGTTCAGCAGCAGTGCTATTTGATGGACGACTTTCACACAGCCGAAGGTGGGGTGAAATCGCCGAGGGAGCTAGTCTGCGACTAATTTGCCCGAGACGAGGAAAGATAGAAACGGGCTAGCACACTGCGGCTATGTATGTGTGCTTGTCCGTTTTTAGCTTTCCTTTTCTCGGGTAAATTGAGTTTTTTTAATGTAGCTCATGTAGAAAAGTGGTGGTCACTGGCAATATATTGGGTGTCTCAAATAGTAGCCAGTCTTTTTAAATCGACCGCAAAATTCGGTTTCTTAACCTATCGCGCTAGGATTTTGTGCAGCGTTGCCCACAGGTGGTGCATTTTTTCTATAAAAATTGCAAAGAGCGAACTTACTGAGGAAAAAGTAAAGAAAGAAAAAGGCTTAACTCCTATGGAAATGCAGCAAAGCCAACGGTCTTCAAACAATAGGCCGCCCTATTGATTGAAGACCAGTGCTTTCACTGGGTTTCCACAGGAGTTAAGCCTTTTTCTTTCTTTACTTTTTCCTCAGGTAAGTTTGCTCTTTGCAATTTTTGTTTAAAAAATGCACAACCTGTGGGCAACACTGTACAAAATCGTAACGTGATAGGTTAAGAAACCGAATTTCGCGGTCGTTTTAAAGAGCCTCGCCGCTACTTCAGACACCCAGTGTAAATAATGTTACACGAATGTTGAGGACAAAACATTCCACAAATGTTTGCGGTGTGGTCATTGGAAATATATAAACAATGTTAATAAATTATGTTCCACTAATGTTGAGGGCATAACATAGCACAATTGTTGAGGGCATAACATAGCACAAATGTTGAGGGCATAACATAGCACAAATGTTTACTGTGATGTTACGGGAATGTTTTCAGATAACGTTCCAGCAACATGACATTTTGCGGACATTAGCCACGTATACACAACGTTGGCGGACCACATTCCAGTAACATTGTGGCAACATTCGGTGCTACTAGGGTATGTTCGACAAATGTTTCGTTTCTCCTAAAAAGAAACGGAAGTGACGATATCGCGTCTGATACTGAGGCTCAAATGACGAAAGAGGGAACTTTCGTCAATTAAAGGGGCGATGCAACAATTTTGTACTTTGCGCAAATACCGCTTAGAACGGATCCCTGACTTTAATGAGCTATGAAACACGCGTTCGTTTTTCACCCCACGCAATAGAAGTCCCAGTAAAAAATTAAACCCAGTTGAAAATTCCCATTAAGTTCCAATTGGAATTTTCTTATACAAATTGGTCACTGTCAATGGGAACCATTTGGAACCCATTCAAGTTCCAACTGGAAAAATAATTCCAATTGGTGAGACCCATTGGCCAGTGTGCTTCCAGTTGGAACCCACTAAAACCAATTGGTTCCAGTTAAAACCAGTTGGAATTCCAATTGGATTTAATGGGAATTTTTAGCTGGGAAGAAAAACGAGCAGCGTTCACCCCCTCAACTCGCAGCCAGAAAAAGCGGCCACGTGATCTGGAGCCGATTATATGCCGCCAATGTTGATCATTCATAGCCACGCGCTGGGGTTGGCAAAGCACATGTAGGACACGCGCTGAGTTCCAGACATTGTTATGGCTCGGCTATTGTCGTCGTTGCAGCGATTGGACACGGGCCACTCTAGTGATTATCACGAGCCTAAATCGAGTGCACACGCAATGCTCGGGTCCAATCTATGAACAGCATTCAAATATCGTCATATGGGTGTACTGCGATCCCCACTTCACGTCATCAAATTTTGCAAAGGAGAGATTGAATGAAAATGATCGCTTTTGTCTCTGAAATTACACCGCAACAAAGGAGTTCCTTGGCCAGTGGCGTTGCGTGCGAGTAACCTTGAGCCCCCTGGTGCCAGTAAGCCCGTGTAAAGTGAAGAACATTCCAATTGAATATCGTTGCACAGCCCCTTTAAGCCTCTAACCAATGAGACGCGATATCGTCAGTTCCGTTTCTTTTTAGGAGAAATGAAATACAGGGTGTCACAAAAGAAAATTTACACGGTCTTTTTTACCGCAAAAATAAACTAGGCATCGCCGAACGCTCATTCTCCGCGCAAAGGTAGCGCTAGAGGTCACAACCAGATGCCAAAGTTTCAGCCCGATCCGATTACTTAATCGAAAGTTATAAGGGATTTTCTGAAAATTTCAATGGGAGAATGGCGGCCGACGGAGTTTTCAAACACATGGGGCTCTATGGCACCAGAAACCGAAAACGGGCAAAAATGGGCTCCATTTTCCCATTGAAATTTTCAGAAAATCACTTATAACTTTTGATTAAGTTATCGGATCGGGCTGAAACTTTGGCATCTGGTTGTGACCTCTAGCTCTATCTTTGGGCAGAGAATGAGCGTTCGGCGATGCCTAGTTTATTTTTGGGGTAAAAAAGACCGTGTAAATTTTCTTTTGTGACACCCTGTACTTAGTTGTCGAACATAGCCTCCCAGTACCACGCCTTGACAAAGTTGAACTAGAATGAGAAAGGGTATGTGAATGTCTGGGGTTGGGACCATGCACATCCACACTTTATGTTGTCCAAAACTGTGCATGTGCTTTAGCATTTACCTGCATGGATGGCAACTCCATGCCAAAGTGTCGTAGCATCCGTTAAAAGTTTAAAAAGTGCTTAACTACATGGCACGTACATACAGCAAAACACATTTTTAGAAGACTCCAGAATTTTGTGCAGGTTTAAATCAATATCTGTAGCAGAGCGTCATTTAACATTTCAAGCATCGGTTCCTCACGTACCCATTTGTTATAACCAGGCTTCTTGCACTGTAACTATATAAGTGATTTTCATCACATTTTTTTTAACCTAGACTTCAACAGCTTCGTCTTTTGACCGCCAGAAGCTGTGAATATCTGATTTGCTCGAGAAGGCTGGAGAGTGAACCTGCTCCCACAGCTTTCTGTTCTGCCACTAGGTGCCGTCGGTTTTGCCGGAGTCACCAATAGATGGTGCCCCTGAAACCCACCACTACGGTGCCGTGGCAGAAGATGACATTGACGCATGTTATTTCCAAATATCTGATTGAGCCCACATCTTATGTACTCTCGGGCCTTAATAAAATGCCAACAGCAGAGCGTATGGCTTTCAATACATGCTACTCCACCCAGAGGGGTTCCTGAGCAGTGGAGATGTCCTCCAGGCGGCACAGCAATTATCAAAAGCCATGTGCTCTGCTGTTTGCATTTCAGTAAAGCCTGCTAGAGCATGCCATGTTAATCCCAAAAAGGCCAGTGGCAGGTCACCTGGTAGCAGTTTAGAAATTCCCTCCCCATCAAAACACTGACCACATTGAACTATTCCACCATTTGCAACACTCAACTCTCTGCTCTCAATTATCAGGAAGAAACATTGGCTGCCAATAAAACATTTTCAACGCGAAGAACTGCAGTTCATGCAAAGATTATGTGAATAACTTGCTTCTATGGTATGTTACAGGTTAAGAATAACCAGACAAGCTCCACCCACAAAGCTCCGATCTCACTGGTGGTTTCCTCCTCTCCGGCATTCACTCTGCTCAAGTGGAAAGAGTAAAGGGCTTGTCCTGCTATTCTTAAGCTGCAGTTGACTATGAATAGCAAAGGTCAAAGGGCAACAGGCAGGTCCAGTGATCAAGAGTGTCAACACCGCAGCTCGAGCGGCAGCAACTCGCGCTGCAGAAACTGCAAAATGTGCTGCAGAAGCTCGTGTTGCAGAACTCTGAGATATCGAGTTAAATCCTCGCCCCTGCTCGTTTAGACTTGGATGTGCACTGTACCAGCATGCACTCATGTATCCTGTCCGCAGAATGCACATTAAAGACAACAGGCTAGTAGGCATGTAAACTTTTTGCACCTGACGTCACTTAGTAGTTGTCTGCCATCAGTGCCTTGGTGCCATGTTGGAGGAACTCGGCGTCTTATTGCGACAGCGATAGTGCTGTATAGCCCTGGCGTTTGCCTAGCTCGCATTTGATGATAAAACAAATCGGTGGCGAGCAGCCAATGGAACACAGCTCGGAATAAGCCTGGCTTGTGTTTGACATCCTTGGACGGCACTTGAACGCACACAGAGTGCAGTCGCTTGGCACTTGAATGAGTTGCAAGAGTGTCGTTGGACAGCAAAAAATGCTTTGTCTGCTAATCATTTGTGGCGATTGACAGGAAAATTGGTGCCACATACCTATATGTGAAATCATTGGGGGATATTGTGCAAAACTTGTCAGGCTGTAGCTGGTCCTCCAACTTTTTGACTGGCTACATATGGGAAGTCTGGAGCTGCCGCACAAATAATTTCGTCCACTTTACTTGTTTTAGTATACGAAGGTATATTCTCTTGAGATGGTGCCGGCGTATCCGTCGGAGCCATTCATGACGCCGGTGAACTGATTGCTCGGGTGCCGCTTTGTCCTGGTTCCTAACGATTGCCGGAATTAAAAACTAATACTCCTGGCCATAGCTTCACTTTTGTCGCTGACTTTTACAGCTGGAACAATTCATTACGGCGCAACTGACCGTTTTAAGCCTCGAGTAAGCGGACACACAGCAGCGCGAGCACGGTCCCAAAGCACACAAAACATAGCATAACAGCGATGAATGCCAGCAACGTGGATTTCAGTGGGCTCCGGCGAGATTTCCCAGCAGGAAGTAGCATTGCATCATGATCTCGTGCAAGAACTCTATTGCACTAGCTAAATATCTCATCTAGTGTTGCCAAACAAGGGCAGACTGACTGTGCCGTTTCAACACTCGCATCTAATTTGCTTTAGCTTCGAGACGAGGCCGTGTTGTTAAATCTACTTGACATTATTGGTAGAGCAACTTGCCTATTGAATATTTTTAAGTAGCAATTTATCAAATTTCTAGTGATTTTCAGAGGCATGGCCATGTTCCTCTCAAACTTCAATTATGAAAAAGAAATGAGCTACAAGAGACGAAGGATGTACAGTACCATTCATATTTTACTGCCAAATGAAAATGAGGTGTTCAATGCACACACGGACAATGGAAACACGTAATCTCCTCTTCACCGCTGTTTTGCTTTCACAGCCACTTTGAATGAAACAAACCACCAGCTCTCGCCAAATGACGTGGACAGAGATTGTATAATCCTTTCTGTCGGTCGGTCCGCACGTAAGTGAGGTTTGATGGAGCTCTCAGCAGCTGCAGCACCTCACTGTGAATGGACACGAAACTTGTGTTCTGCCATGGCAACTCTTGTGAGGGAGGGCAATAAATAGTAAGAGAGAGTGGGCTGCCATTAACACAACCGTTAGAACTCAAAGCCATCGTTCTGAAATATTTTCTATTCCGAAGGCCGAGCATCTGCATCTCTTCTTAGGAAACGTGAAACGTATAAAACATAAAAAAAAATGAAAACAAAATCTTGGCAAGAATAAGAGCTGTGCCATGGAAGGGAGCTTGGCTTGGCTTCAGTTTTGATCCATGGCCTCTTCTTCGAGGTCCTTGGCCACCGGAGTTTCGGCTCCGCAATCAGCCGAGCTGTCGATCTGAGGCACCTCCTCTGGCAGCTGTTCGGGCAACTCGGCGGTCTTCTTTGAAGGTTCGGGTGTCTGTCAAAGATAGCAATACACGAGATTTACCCACTCGCTTCAAAAGTCGGCAACCTGCTACAAAAGAGGCCTAATCATCGATGCTGGCAATTGGCTGGCAACCCAGTGGCCACTATAAAAAATGCTATACGTTAGAGCCATCCTCCACTTTCAATGAAAATTGGGTTAATCTAGACATGGGCGCTTTCCAGTCAAATTGAGTGCGTCACATATAATTTGCAGAATTCCCAAGTTTGGGAAATGTTAATAGTGGGTGCTTCCGCCATATTTTACGGTACTTTTCACCCACACGTCAGAACGCGGCGGAACCGTGCCATTGTATCGGTTTTCATTGCTTTTTATGCTCCTCTATACTACCGATGCTCAAAAAGAATCGTCGAAAAAGACAAAACATGCGCAAAGAAAGGCGCTGACAATGTTGATCGTGCGGTACAATGTCCTCAAAGAATGGCCGCAGCAGGAAGCAAGGGTCAATTAAGAGAGAGGGTCTACGCATGTGCAGAGGCTTACTGAAAAAAAGGTTCATTTGCCGGCGACGCCGTGGCATCATAAAAAGAGGGCAGATCACACAAAGCCGACAATGACGGAGACCCGCTGCCCACTCTGGCAGAGACCAAATCACCAAAGCTGGTGAATTGCCAAGCGTGTCGATTGCATCCATCCATCCGACGTAATCGGCAGTCGCGAGTCACCGGCAAATCGCGGGAGAGTTGAGTGGGGTACTTCAATGCACCTGCATCTGTCCTAAGGTGGCGCACGTAGAAAGAATGGGCGTGATGTGGTAGAGTGCGTGGAAGAAGTGCTTGCAGGAACTACCAATTTTTTTCTTCATTGTTTCCTTAACTACTAGTCCTCCAACCTTTCTCCCCATTTCCTTCCCTAATTATGGCAAAGACAGATGGACGCATGTGTCTCGCTTTTTGTTGTTCATGCACTCTCCTGCTCGGGCTTCTTCGGGGTCTGCAGTATGGTTAAATACATTCCAGCCCCACAACTCCTCTTTCTCGTATGTGAGCCACTTGTCTGTTACAATGCGGTGCTAAGAGCTTCCCAATTGGTTCGGGGGAGCTTTACTTTACACCAAAGCCTCACGCTTTGCCTGTCCATTACACTTCTCGCTATTGGACTCGTGGCTTTGGACACTGCTTCGCCGTCTTTTGTAAGCCGCCCTTCGCTCCTATCTTTCCTCTAACTGCATGCACATCTTAGTATTGGGCGCAAAAGATAGTGGCACCACCCCAAGAACACTGAGGCACCCTAGCGCTAATAAATGGCGACGCATCGCGTGACAAGCGGTGGGTTAAGTCGCGTGATTTCTCCGGCAGCCAGTGGGGCAACAGGTATCTGCATTCAACTGCAATTGCTAGAGTGGTGTCACGCCCGCTCCATCGGAGGCTGTCGAACGCGGGAGGCTGCTATCACGCTCTTCGCAAACGTTTTGAAGCCTTATCGATAGAAAAAAAAGGAATAAAGCCTGAGGTTTACACACAATGTCACAATCGAGAAAAAATAAGACTGCGATGGTGCGCATTTAATATTATTCACCGTAACTCTTATCAAGCCGGCATAGAGTGCGTTGGCCGCCCCCTAAGGAGTTGGCAGAACGTCTCTCGAGCTATCCCATGTTTCCGCGCGTGACTAGATTAGCTGCTGCGAATGCCACAAGTCGAGCGCTCACCAGAGAAAGCCGCGAGCTCTTGCCTTATGGACAAGTGTGATTGCCACTATATCTGTCTCTCACGGGAATGGTTATTGGTAGCTTACGAGTCGAGAGGAAATGTGCATTTGGTATCGGACAACAGTATTAAATGGCTCGACTTCCATTTTGTTGTAAAAGTCTAAATTATACACACTGGCTACGTGCCACGAGTCGCCGCTCAATTCGAGAGGTTTAGTAGCACCTATTTGTCCCTCAATCATTTTGTTTCGTTGTGCATTGCCAGAATTGTTACTTGGGGAAACAATTTTTTTTTGCCCCCCCCCCCCCCCCTTGAGATAAAATAACTAAAAGCAGGCAAACTCTGACTAGCACAGAGATGCCTGAACTCATACTAGAAAAGAGTAATGGCACAGTACATAGTAACATGCACTGCCCATTGTAGGCAAGCAAAACACTGATGTGTATACAGCCCCCAACGTCAATGATTTCCGTCTGCATTGCCTTTGGATGTTATTTCCAACATCTCGTGCAATAGTTATGAACTATGTACTCTAAAATCCCGTATTACATAGCTATGAACTATGTACTGTAAGACTCGTATCTCTTCAAAATCCCATTTTGAAGAGATAAATGGTGAAAAATATTGGGTGGGCGATCTTTGGGAACGAGACAGCAAAAGCTTGTCAGAAATAAGCAATAAACGCCGCGGCACCTGCATCAATCGCAGCAATTGATGTTTATGTTGTATTTTTTTTTTATCTACGTACGATTACACTTTTCTTTATAGTGCCCACCCTGCAATACCCCAACGCGGCTGCAGTATGTGTAAATAAATAAATAATAAATAAAGCGGGAACTGATATCGCAAATTGGGGAAAGGGTGGGTTCGCATTTCAGGTTGCGATAAACACGCAGGAACTCGCTACGAACTCTCGTGTCACAGGAGTTCGTAGCGATCGCAACCGCAGATTGTGCGGTTGCGATCCCGCGATGTCTGCTGGAAATCGGGGGTGGGCGATGCTTCGAAATTTTTAGCCTATGAATATTTAGCTCGAAATACGGGATGGGCAATCTCTCTGGGGAAAAGTGTTCACACGGGATTTTACCGACAATTGAATTTTGTGAAACTTCCAGTGCAAGGTGACAAGTGGCAAACTTAAGGGAGAAATTTGGGCATGTTATAGTGTAGGTAAGGAGAATAATTTGGCAGAAGAGAGTAAGTTAACAATGCATGATAAAATATTTTGCAAAACATTTGTTTCTCTTTTAGGCGATATACAGTGCAAACCACTTACAACGATACTGCATATAACGATGTACCACTTAACGATCAGTTACTAGAGAACCATGTGCCTTTGCATTGGGTTTATGTAAAAATAAACTAAATATATTAGGCATATTGGCTACAAAAATCATAAATGTGGTGATTGAAAAATATTTCTAAGAAATCGGGCAAAAAATGAAATTCACAATAAAAAGAACTGCCAAACAAACGACACCCAACTTGCCACATAACTATGCCATACGGATGTGTATTAAAATTCACCGTGGGTGCGAGCGGCCCGAAGCCGACAAATATCATCATCGGCATCGGTCGGCACATTTTGAAGGTGGTGCCGGCAAAATGGACGAAGTGAAAACGTGAGCCTTGGCAGTTTCGGTGGAGATGAAACAAAAGCGTACCAAAACATTTGCGTCGAGGTTTAAAGAAGCCCAAAGTCTCGTTCAAATCTACGAGCTCTTCCCGCGTGCCACTTGTGCCGCCCCGTGGCAGCGTCGCGGTTGAACAATCTCAATCGCCGCTGCCGCCGTCACCAAAGGCGGCCACAACGACGGCGACGAGGGAATTTACGACGACGTCAAGGACATCATCAGCGTCACCATTGACGATCGTCTGTCTCCAATTCACGTTCAAGGTGTTCTCACAATTCGCTTACTGGTCGATTTGTACTTGCGATAAGGCTGTGGGCGGCACATGAGTGGCAACTCGATACGAAGTACATCAGAGTTGCGTACGAAGCGTCGATATCCTGCCTCTTATGCACAATCTATCAAATGCTCGTTCGTACAAATTACTAAATAAAGAAAACAATTATTTTAAAGCCGATGTTGTACGACGCGACTAGGTTCGTTACATCGCCGAGTAACTCTCTCCACCCCGTGGCACGGGGTATTATTTCGGGCACTTTTCAAGGCCAGTCTAGGTACAACAATAATCGGTTGTAACGATCCTATTTTCTGCTTTCTCATTATCGTTGTAGGTGGATTGCACCACATTGTTTTTATGTCTCGCTACATTACTGTTCCCGATGTTGTCTCCCCGTGTCTCTTTCAACTTGCACACTCCCGCTTGGTGGTTCCATTTCTTTTCGAGTTGCCAACACTCTTTCCCAAGGCCTCGGTACAGCACAACCAATATTATGAGCGAGCAAAGCCAGTGTAGGGTTCTCGTATAAAGCAATCACTTTAAATGTCCCTTGACGCGAGTCTCACCGCGACTTCTTTCTCCGCGATGCAGTCCTCCGTCGCGGCGGCAGACGACGACGGCGGTTCTTCCGCGGGGCCGCTCTCTGGCTCCGGGTGGAACTTCTTGAGGGGTGGTTCGGCCGTCTCCTCCGACGGGCCGTCGAGGGAAGCACTCGACTCGCCGTCGCTCGAGTCCGCCGTCGCGGAACTCAAAGTCGACTCCGACGTAACCTGGGCATCCTCCGCCACGATCTCGGGTTCTGCCGGAGTCGCCTCCGCTTCCTCTGCCTCGACGCTCACCTCTTTTTCGTCGCTCGCTTTCGTGGGAGCGACTTCCTCTTTAACAGGCTTTGGTTCTGCGTCCGTGTGTGCCGCGTGGACTGCAACTTCCGGCGACGGCGCGTGCGCAGCGGGCTCTTCGGCTGCCGGAGACATAGGTTTTTCGACGGCCGCGTCTTCGGCTGGAGCCGAGACTTCCGCGAGTTTTGACGACGCTTCCGGTTCTTCCGCTACTTTGCACGTGACTCCCTCTGTGGAAGACGACGGCTTCTCCTCTTCTGCGACTTCCATTTTTTCCGATACTTCCTCGCCCTCGTCGGTGCCTGGCGGCCGGTCTCCTGCAAACAATAAGATACCCCAAAAATTAACCCAATCAAATTAATAAAATCGCGTAAGTCAAATCTAACCAATAAAAGAAAATAAACGATAAATGACAAATCAAATCAATCAAATCGAATGAGCCAAATAAATTAAATAGTACGTCACCTAACCGGGTACACTCCTCTCAGAACCAAATAAAGTTTTCAATTATTTTTAAAAATCTTCTCTTCTTTTTGATAAAAGAGAGCCCAGCCTAAGTAAGTCCATGAGCATAGCCGATAAACAAGTTTGGAAACCTGCTTTTATTTTTGTAAAACAATAATCTGATTTATTACATATTGGACTACTCGAGTAAACGAGTAATGGCAGTCACTTAAAAAAGTGACCGTTGCTTTTCTGATTACTTCAGATTATCGAAACAAGAAATGTTTTCTGCCTGCTTGAAAACGGGATTTTCCTACTGTCCCTTATTGGGTTAGAATAACCAAACTATAAGCTACTCAACTCCTTAATCTGTCAATTTTGCTAAACCATCCTCCTGTCGAAGACTTCCTTCGAGGATTCCTCCGTAAGAAACTCGTACAAACAAAGGGTGCAATTAGGAAGGGAAGGGAACAATAGTGAGAAATTTTAGTATTTCCAAAAGTACAGATTACTCTCACGATTACTTCTTAATAAATGTATTAAAATGATTACAAAAATTACTCTAAAAGGTAACTGATTATGAGTAATTTGATTGCCTGTAATGAGTATCGTACAAGTCTGATTGTGTCCTGCCTTGCGTTGGAAGGCAAAAAGTCGGCTCATTTTCTTATCAGTGTAGGGTTGAGCAAATATTCGGACGCTAGCGACGGTACGCTGACAAAACATGCTGGCAATGGCGCTACTGCAGACCTTCTACCTGCGGTGGCCCTCGCGGAATGTGCAGTCCTCCCGTCGGCGGTGGTCAGAAGTTGCCCATGCTAACGGCGTACCGTAGAGTCCCGTAAGAACGCCCACCCAAAATGATCAGAAAAACGGTGAAAAACGCGGGATGAGTTATCTTTGGGGACGGAAAAAATTTATAAAAGATTAGTGGTAAATACCGGGGCACCCGCTACAAACCACGTGACGTGGCAACCGATGCCGCGGATCGCGGACGAAATGAATTCGCATTTTACGACGCAATTACCGCGCGGGAATTCGCCACGAACTCTCGCGTCGCGTGATAGGTGCCAAAGGATGAGGACACGGCAGATTCACGTTTGGACGGACCCGCGGGAACCTGCCGCAAACTCGAACCGGTATTGAGCGTGCAGAACGCGGACAAAGTGTGGGAATCCGCGACAAACTCGAGCGCTACGGGAACGAATGCCACAGATCGCCGGCGTGCGGGAACAACTGGCGCGTTACAGGAAATGTTATCGCGTGCAAAAAGTGCGGACAAATATGCGGGAACCCACTACAAACAAGCTTGTAAGACGGTACCTCTACGGTGTGTCTACGTGATTCACAGAACGGTACCGTGGATCGCGCACTCAATGAAATTCCCGTCGGACATCACGCGAGCCCGGTGGGAGTCGGGGGGTGGGCGATGTTTCGTAATTTTTATGTTGCGGATATTTAGCCAGAAAAACGGGACGGGCGATATCTCGGGGGAGGGCGTCCTTACGGGATTTTACGGTAATCACATTGTTACTTCGTGTTTCTTTTTAATGCGCCTGTTCATCGGAGCATGGTATGCTAAATGAAATACATTTCTTGTTGTAATACATTTCTCTAAGTGCCCTCTGCTTTCCCTCGTATCCCGCACCTGCAGGGGCCTTTTCGAAAGGCCAGCCGTATATTCTAAATAAATTACTAAAGAAACCGTAGCACGCTGCAAGCGGAGCTGTGCGCTTCGACCATCAAAAGGCGGCGTCTTCTGACCTGCGGACGCCTCGTCGTTCGGAGCCTGGACCTCCACGACGGAGGCCGTGCTGGACTCTGGCTCCGCCTTTCCGTCAGGGACGGGGTCGCTGACCTCTGGCTCTGAATGGGGGCCCGCAATGTCGTCCGTCGAGTCGGCCAGGTGGCCGTTGATCCCGTTGTCTTCGACGCCGGGTAGGCCATTTACCATCGGGACCGCTCCTACGGACGTGTCCTGAGCCGCGCTGGAACCGACCAAATCGATTCAGCCTCAATCTTTTAACGCACAATCTATTTAGGGATGGGACCCCAGCGGGAAAGGCGACGGAACGCGACAAAGACCGTTACGAAATGTGTATCGCATACTTCGGAGGACAATCTGTACAAAAGAATGCATGATTGAGAAGAAAGAACAAACTTCTAAATGTGACCTGACGGGGATCGAACCCACGACCCCAGGATTAGGAGGCCAACGCTTTACCGCTGCGCCAGAGGTGAGACTTGAGAAGAGGAAACAACCCGTCGACTCACCAGTCGAATGCGAACGCCGGCGTTCCGTCGTGTCCAAACGGTGAGTAGAGCCAAAAGCAGCTAGCTTTCCATCTATCCACTAATCATTCCAAGCAGGGTTCTGTGCTTCCATGTCCCCATACACTCTCATCCCGTCCTCTCCCCCAATTTCTATCTGTATAAGCAAATGAAATAAATAAATAACTGGGAACTTTGCCACAAGCTCAAAGGAATGCCGTAAAAACACAGTCTGTGTACACCAGGGGTCTCAAACACGCGGCCCGCGACTTGCTGGAACGCGGCCCGCAGGCATCCGGCTACGAGTCCCGGTTGCCAAGTCCCGAGCGCTAGAAATGGCATGCGCCATAGTGACCTCATGTCGTCGATTCATTTTCGCTCGAAAAGTAGCTCTGCTCTCTTCACCTATTCACATCTGTGAATAGGTGATCAGTAATCTTTTGCCCTTTGTTTTGCTTTTTTGTTGGGCTTCCCGGTTTTTTGTAATGCACAACAGTTTCGATACTGGGCCGCAAGCGCGAGCTATTCGTTGAATGATGCATCTCGGCTGCGCAAACTCTCGATCAGCAAGAGCAACTACCAAAGATAAAGCTACGAGCTCGTTATTCTCGCATTAAAAAACATTTCTCCATTAAAAGACAAGTTTTTGTTCGGAATGTTTTAATAAAAATCGTCAGGAAAGCAAGAACTGGCAAATTAACTCATTGTTTTTAGAGACATGTTGAGCTTGGTTAATTCGTGACTGAATTGAGCAACAGAAACGACAGTGTATTTGCTTTCTTGTTCTATTAATAATGCCAGCACGTTGGCGGTGCGCATTATCTTAATTCATGTTATGACATCTGGCCAGGGCCCAAAGTAGTCATATAAACGAATGAAATCTAAAGACATCACTGGCAAACCACAACGAGTTTCCAAAAAGCATAAAGCACTCCCGAGGTCTGTTCTCTTTAAAATCTTCTGAATGACCCCCCCCCTCCTTCTTCCTATCATACGATGGCCCTCGGCCTTTCAGGTGTGGGATATCTGGCCCCCACACTCAAATGAGTTTGAGACCACTGGTGTACACTGACTTTATCCGTACAACAAAGATAAATTGTTTTTTTTTTCAGCAGATAGCACTATTTTCGTGCTGAACAACAAAAAGCAATTCTTTTAAAGTGCCTAAGTATGCCAAATAATCTAAAAAAGAAGAAAATTGACGGCTGCCCTTAATGAGATTATATTCCATCGTTATGAAAGCACTACCCCTCCTCTCTGCAAAAAGCAGAAATGGTATGGTCTGAACTCAAAACCTTAACAATGGCAAGCACTATCACACATAGAAACTGGCTCTTGTTCTGTCCCGGAAATACAATGAACTGTTGTCCCTAATCAAAGTGTACGAGATAAACCTCCCTTCTGTCAATCGTACAATGTTTCAAAGGAACCTCAAGTGACCTCTGCTCAGGACCTCTGACCCTGCATTCTTACCGAGCAAAGCAACAAAAATATACGGACATGCCATCTTTTTTATTCCGTTTCTTAGCCTTGGTACTTCGAAAATTTGTATTTTTCGGATAAATCTGTTTTGATGAAAACTTCACCGGCAAGTATCCCTTGAGCTTTTCCTGTTTTATCTGTAAACATTGAACCCTAGGTATAACTGAAGCACTGTTTAATTTGTAGTCAAAATGTTTCCTCATGAAACCTTTAGTTTTCTCAGCTCTTCAGTTCCTTGTCACAATATTGATGCACCAGTCCCTGGTTCAGCAGTGCTTCAACTAGAGTTCGACATATCCCTGGAAGTACTCCTTGATTTCATTCGTCCCTAGGGTTTCAGGTACCCCTGGTGACACTTCTGGAGTTTTTAGGGTCCCTGGACGTATTCGTGGAGCTTCAGGGACCACTGGAGCTCCTGAGAACCCTACGACCCTTGTCCAAAAGGAAACCACTAGGAAACCTGCCATCCGTCTCTAACTGTTGGCCCCGACTTGGGCTGTCCGAAAGAGTGGTAGTGGATTGCCACTCACACGGCTGACTTGGGCTCCACAGTGCTCACCACCAGCACATTCTTCTCCAGTCCTCGCATGAACTTGTCCGTGCGTCTGTAGTGCTTCCTGGGGTCCACCACAAGCTCACACAGCCGCTGGATCGTGAATGGTGCACTGTCCACAAACAAGGAGGATCAGTCCTGCTGCAAATTTCTAGACACTCAAGCACTGACCAGAAACAGGGAAGATCAGTCATGTAGCCAATTTCTAAGCACAGAAGCACTGTCTAGAAGCAGGGAGGGTTAGTCCTGCAGCAAATTTTTAAGTGCTCAAGCACTGTCCAGAAAAGGGAGGATTAGTTCTGCACCAAATTTCTAAGCACTCAAGCACTCTTCAGAAAAAGGGAAATCAGTCCCTCCATTTTTGCAGCGAATTTCTAAGCACTCTCCAGAAAAAGGGAGGATCGACGCCTTCCAAAAAGATTCTCGATTTGGATGCATTTCTAGGTTTTGGTTTCTTATCGGAGCGCATCTGTGCACTAGCAATCCTGCTCCCCCTGGCAAAAACGCGCAACATATCTGCGCCCCCACACATGTACCTGGAAGAGGCGAGATAAAGCCTCCGGACTGCTGCACAAGGGTCGCCTCTTTGACATCGGCGCCAGTGTAAAGCAGGGTGTAAGATAGACAGGTGGGGAAACGGCCCATAGAGGCCTACAGCAATGCCGTGACCGGATTGTGTACTCGTCTGCTTGCGGGTACCCCCGATTTGCGACAGATGGCGCTGCGGCGAGAAGAAAAAAAATCTCCGTCGGTTTAGCCGGTCGCCACCGGTCGCCCACCTGGAGTGAGAGTTCGCGGTGCTCCACATAGATGGCGCCACAAAAAAAGAGAAACCCGAAAGGGACACAATCCGGTCGCTCATTTGGCTCTCGTTTCCCCACCTGTCTATCTTACACCCTGGTGTAAAGACTCATCTTTGAAAACACTAACCACAATTTTCATTTTCTTTTTTTACTCCTAAATGCAATTAAAAATATAGAATGTGAAGTACCACCTGGTGCCAGAAGTACAAAGCAAAACACAAGTGCTGCAATAATGGCACCTCCTATCGGCATATTTTTAAAACAAACATTTTAATGGAGACCCGCGAATTGTCGGCTTTGTGGACTTTGACCCCTGCCGCGGAGGCCGGCGGATTGCCGGCTTCGGAAGCGAATGGGTTATAAAATGCAGGCACAATCTAAAGCAAGAATGCAAGTGATCTGGTTTAATAGTAACATGGTAACCCAGGAGTGGGGGATAAAATGGGATGGACAACACAAAGCTTGGAAATTTATAGTGTCCGTCCCATTCTTTCCCCTCCTCCTGGGATACCGTGTCAGGCCCAATGTTTCACTGTAACACTTAGGATACAACATCTCTGAGGTGTAATGAATATAAGAAAATTAAGATCAGGGCAGATACGTCTTCTTTTCATGACCTCTTCAATCATTCATAAGCGGTTTGTATTGCGTCTTGTCACTCACTTTCCAGCAGCCCTCCCTCTCACGTATAAAGCGAGGAATAATTTTACCGAAAAAACAAACAAATAACAAAACATAGATTTAAAAAAAAAAAAAAAAAACAGCTTTTCAAATGCAAGAACTTGAAATCCCGGAAAACTTGTGGATGCAGTGCTTTAAGAAACAAAGCCAAAATGTAGGCAACGCTTTCCCCGCCACATGAACTGGTTGCAAACGAAAAGTGAATAGGGTTGTTCAGTACGGCAGCCCTTGCACCCAAATTGTCTGTCAAAGCCCTGTTTGTACCCATGTGGTCAACAGCATTGCATCCACCGCCTTGCTGTTTCTTGACAACCTTCAACCTAACTCAAGTAAACTTTCTTTTGCTGTAGTACCATACCATTCATCAATGCCAAAGCTGCCTCGTTATCGATCTCTAACACAATCAAAGACCTTCAAGCTTCCTCAAAAGTCCAAAAAAGAAAAAAGGCTCGCCCAGTGCAAGACACAAACCTGGTGAAGCAGTTGATGGACTCTAGGATCTTGGCCTTCATGTCTTCGTATTTGAACGGCTCCACGTTGGGTAGGGCGGGAAGGTCGTCCGTAGGGTACTGCTTGTAGAACTCGTTCATCACAAGCTCCAACTTTCGACACAGCAGAGGTTTGAGGTTCTGCCATGGAAACCTACGCAGGGAAGAGAACGCTCCCCAAGTTCCCTTTTTCTATTCTTTCCTTCCGGGTTTATTTTCATTTACTAAATTTGTAAGAGAAAGAAAGCTTCCAGTCTCTTACACAGTCGATTAAAAATAGCGACTTACAACGTGTCCCCAGTCTTCGCCACATTGCCCAAGTACTCGTCCAGCGAAGTCGGAATCTCCGCGGGTTTTTGACTTGCGAAGTCTTGTCAATAAAAATAAAAAAAAGTGTGGGAAGATAAGTGCCATTTTTGGGAGGGAGGGACTCAGTGAAGCACCAATTGTGTGCAGAATTGAACCAAAAAGCTCACGCATCACCGAAGGGTGACGCTAGTCATCGAGCTATTCAGAGGAGGACCTCACACGAGCAAACTCAGGTCATGCATCGCTGCTGTTTTGTGGGTCGGTCAACATGGAAATGACAGCAGCGGATTTGCGAACTCAATTAACTCTACGCGCATTTCACGTCCACTTACCCGTTAACTCGTCCAAAAGGGCGTCCTTGTTCAAGTTCATTTCACGTGCTCAATCTGCTTCTGGGCGTTTATTTACGTTCTAATTTAAGTAAGAACACGCGCACCACCGGCAGCTGGGAGCCAAAGCAAACAAGATGGCGGCCAGCATTACGTCGTGACGTCACAAACTCGTAGACGTGAGTTATCTGTGGTGGTCCACTTCTCCCCTAGTTGGAGATTTTGTGTTGACGTGCCTTGCAGGCAAGTAGGTCGTCTTGCCTTTACAAAAGCCTAAAATACGGCAAGATGCTGTGAAATTACACCATTAAAAGAACCTTAGGCCTAGAATTTTCCTGCGTTAAATGTCTAGAAGCCAACGAAACAAACAAAACCATAAAATAAATAAAAAACACCTAGTGCTAGCAGTGCCATCTTTCCGGGGCTGTCGATACTAACTTCGAGAGCGCCTAGAGCGCCAGCGGTACCTGTGGCATTTTTTAAGCGTGACACGGCCGACGGCCGCGGACAGCTAGCCAACAGCATGACTTGTGGCCTGTCACGCGTAGTACCCCGGGACTCACTCTTGGAGACTTTCTGTGACGGGAAAAGCGTGAGCGCTTGGAGAAATCATACCGGATAGCCCGGCCATCTCGAATCCGATCAGATACAAGTGACGGGCTGGATGCGGCTTGTCCGGAGTGCTCCGATTGCCGATGCATTGGAGACGGCGAGCGCTGCGTGCGTACCTTCCGGGGAGATCGCAGAGGCAAACATCGGCGGCACATCCTGCGTTGTGGTCAGCCGGCGGTGCATCCTCACCCTGAGCCCGCGGCCATGGAACTGCGGTCGTACGCCGCGAGCGCGGACTACCGGTCCAGCGGGAAGCGGCTAGACTGTCCGCTGTGCGAGACCGTCTCCGCCGAAGGTGTCGTCAAAGATGCGCCGGGAGACACCGACGACTCCGGCGGGTCGCGGACCGTCGGATGGAAGCCTTGCAGGCTTCTGGCCAACGGACACCACAAGAGCGTGGCCGACCTGGTGTCCAACGGCTACCCGCACATCATCTGTTCGTCGCACGCATCGGCCAAGCGGACAACTGTTGAACAGGTGTGCGGCGCAATTGGTGTACTTGGCGTAAACGGAACAGCGGCACGTCAGATGGCATTTGCTGCGCTTGCACGCTTCAAGCACTCAGATGATACGCAAAGCAAACTATTCTGGGCAATGCGGCAGGCTCGTCGTTTTGCGTTTTTAACTTTAAATAATTGTTGTCAATGGAAAGCTCACGAAATTCTTTACACTGAGCCTCGATTGCTGCCTTTCAGCCATGCTGAATACCAGGCCTGTTCCCGTCAAAGCGCTGATGACTTGGGACTAAAACAGTGTTTGGAAGGGAGACCTCGTGGGAGCACTAAATCCTGATGACAAACTCGTGGTTAAAAAACAAAAACACAATATCTTTGAGATAGATGTTGTGGCAGCTTTTCTTTTTTACTGGTCGGCATTTTGCCATGTGAAAGTAACAGAGAACAAGGTATGGCCCGCTACTGTCTGCAACTTGCTCGATGAAGGAGTGTGTTACAAGAATAAATAATGGAAAGCATCGGAAGTAATGAACACGGGAGGCTGCATGTCTTCCATCGTGTCTTCACCGTTTTCATTCCTGCCATTTATTCTGCAAGTTACGTTTTCAATCTGTTGAGCCTTTAGTTGCTAAAGTCTTGTATCTGAATAAAAGAAGAAAAAAAAAAATTGTGTGCAACACGGCATTGCATATGTTGTGTGGCACTACAAGTACTAATCAATTCGTCTTTGGCAGGTTTGCAAGTTCACATTTGTAAATTATTTCTGTTAGTTCCGATGTTGACTTTGCTGCACATGATTAATTTTAGGGGAAAATTAGAGTACGTGAACGTTATTTTCAGTTTGATCAGCCATCATTGTGATGGCATTTTTTAATTGGGACACGCTGCACCACCCTTTAATAGAAGCTCCAGACACTAGGCACTCTTAATGTGACACGGTCGTCTGCATTGCATCTCATTGTTAAAATTCTCAAGGATGTTGTTTTTAGTTTTCATGGGAACGGCACTGTACCTTGAAATTTCTTAGGGACCACTGAAATACAGCTTTAATAAAAATTTCAGCTTGCTATGGGCAGCCACAGATTTTTACAGCAAATTGTTCAGTGAGCGTAAAGGTAAAATTCACTATATACTTACCTCGGGCATCAGTTTAAGCAATGAGATCTGTTGCTCAGCATTTAATGGGACACTGACCCTCCCTCCCCCCCCCCCATATATTTTTTTTATTTTTTGCCAGGCTATTTAGTACGGTTAAGAAGACTGCCCAATCATTATTTTGCTACAGAGTCATATATTTTTAATTAAGTAAAAAAACGAAACTGCTTGAAACCAATACCGAAGCATGTGCACGGGGGCTCGGAGGAGACAGTTGCCGGAAGTCATGTGGCTATCGCTCTCTACCCAGTTTTTTCCGTTCCTTCACTTCTCGGGCGCTTGAAGCAGACGACGACAATGAGGACATTGCTTGAACCGTTCGTCGTGCGATTGTTTCGCACTTATATCCTTTCCCCTCGCTGTTCTGTGCTTGAAGATCAATTGGCCGGTACCACGAACCACAGTTTTGAAGTAGCAGTCCCACGTCCGTCGCAACGTTGGTCCGTCATGCGCCGTCATGGCGTTGTCCAGCCTACGGTACGTCGCCATATTGAGAATGACGTGTACACCCGCAGGCGATATGAAGGTGAACGCCGGACTGTCGACGGCTCCGTGCTATCAGCGCCATGATGCGGCTGCTGTGGCGACTTGCTTTCTTATCGTGCGCTTCGACGAGATTAAACGTTGGATCGAGCGCTGTTCTCAGCGCTGCTGCTACTCCCCGCAGAAAGCGCGAGGATCAGGGAAGGAGCCTTTCAGACTCTATCGGTAGACAATGTGATTTAGTAGTTTTTTGTTGTGATATGTGCTTATCCGGAAGGCTGCGGAACAAATAAAAAAGTAACTTATACTTTCCGCTTCTTAAAAAGAAGAACACAATATTCTTTCATTTGTGTGATATGTCAGCAACTGCGTCGCATTTGCAACGATGTAATATTAGCCACGCCCACAAGAAGAGATGCCGAAATCGAAACCCACTTCCACGCTTTCTGCAGGGAGTAGCAGCAGATCTGAAAACAGCGCTCGAACCAAGCGCTTAATCTCGGCGAAGAGCGCGATAAGAAATCGAGCCGCCACGCCAGCCGCGTCATGGCGCTGATAGCTCGGACCGGTTGACGGTCCGGCGTTCACCTTCATATCGCCGGCGGGTGTACATCTACTTCCCAAGATCTGTGCAACAATTGTTTTTCATCAACAGATTTGTAGCTTCTTTAAAGCCACAAAAAATGGAGTTCATATTCTTTTTTATATTTAATATTGAATGTGTGCCTTAGATGTGACCCACGACTTTGAAGATATTTGGTATGCATCAGTTCGAACGGCACGTGATCGTGGAAAAGAGAGTGAGCACGCCTCAAACCGGCCAGTTCTCGATCGGCAGTTTTCGGGTGGAAAGAATACGAATTTCGAGCTGCAAATTCTGTTCTGGGTAGTTGGGCTCTTGTCGGTCACATTCAAATAAAAACCTCGGCGAGCATAAATACCCCGTCAGTGTCCCTTTAAGCTATACAACTTAGGCTATATGATTTGTTGCTGAGCACTAACTGGCTCAAGCATAATGTAAAAAAGGCCGAACGTTTGCTCGTAGAAAATGAGAAAGCACAGTGTTTGCTCGTAGAACAAGTCCTACCACACAAATAAAGGTAGATTGTAACACTCTGAGAATGAATGCAAATGCTATAGTAATGTTCAGACCTATTAGAGAATGAATCTGTGTTGCTTTACATTTCTGAGGGCTTGTGCTGCACTATAGTCGGAGACAAGTCAAGAACGAAGTGGAAGCTCCTCCTACCTCTTTCCACTTTAGTAGAGCGAACGCTGAAGAGGAGGCGACCTCCTCTCCATCGTACGCTCCGCTGAAGTGGAAAGGGGTGGGAGGAGCTTCCTCTTCGTTGTTGACTTGTCACCTACTATAGATCTACCCAACTAATGTCATTTGTAGTTACCCCACTCACGGATGCTAAGGCTTTGGATGCTATTGTTTTGTTCCATGTCACGGACACAAAGTGGTAGACAGGTTGTCTCAGATCTGTATAAGGGGAGTCCATCCCCTATTATCTTTGAGAATAGTCCACTTGTCACGGTTTGTGTAAACATTTACTTGCTGACACGCCCGTACCATGTTTGGCCAATTAGGTTGGCCAAGTGGCTTGAATCCAATCGCTCTGTGGCAAAACTTTGTTTTCCTGGTTTGCGAGATTGTTAGCATCTTCAAAAACCAGGTTTTCAGCCTCATCGCAGTAATAACCCCGTAACTTGCAAAAAAAAAAAAGCAATGAAAAAAAAAATACATGCAGCAAGAACAAATTAGAGCACTCATAGTTTTGTTGACAATTGGAAACGACTCTCATCAAACCTGGGGTCTCGTGAAGAAATGCAGGGAGGAGTGTAGACCTGAAAAACGAATGATGGAGGTTGCTGGTTTGCTTCATACCATCCTTCCCTTCCTTCCTCCTTAACAAATTGAGATACGCGTGTTGTGTTGTGCAGGTGCTGCCAGCATTCCGGAAAGTAGAGGCACCTCGTAAGTGCCACAGCTTGCCGCGCAACTTCAAGCACCGGCCATACCAGCGCAAGGGGTCTGTGAAGCAGACGGCGGCACCGGTCCTGCGGAGGCAGTCGTCTGACGTCGTGGGACCGGCAGACTTCAAGTCCCGCTTGGATGTGCGTAGAAGCTGGAAATGTACCGGAATTTTACATACATCCATTTTTCTTGCCATTTGTTAACATACTCCAATCTGTGCCCTCATAAGCCGGCTTGTGCATGGCACGCAGTAGGACACCCACGAGGACGAAAACATTTCTCGGTTGAGCTTTGCCAGGAAAACTGAAAAGTTTAGGCAAGTTAGCACAGTTACACACTAAGTCAGGTCCATTTCTTTAATGCCTGACCAAATGTGTTTGTGTGTGGAATATACTTCTCCAAGCGAAATAGGAGATTACAAAAGTACAAAGACACATCGGTCTTTTAAAATTCCAGATGGCTAAACATTTTTTCTTCTTTCTTTAGCTTGGGTGGTAGATTTTCCTGTTTATTTTTGTTTTATTTGGGCCTTTAATCTCTTGACAGCGTTACCACTTTGCTCAAGCTGTGCACTGACCGCTCTGACTAAAAGCGCTACAATCAAGTCACCTCCTATAATTCCATGTTGTATTTGACAGGGAAGAGTGTAGGCATTGAAACATTTTTATTGCCATTTGTTAACATACTACAATCTGTGCCCTCATAAGCCGGCTTGTGCATGGCACGCAGTAGGACACCCACGAGGACGAAAACATTTCTCGGTTGAGCTTTGCCAGGAAAACTGAAAAGTTTAGGCAAGTTAGCACAGTTACACACTAAGTCAGGTCCATTTCTTTAATGCCTGACCAAATGTGTTTGTGTGTGGAATATACTTCTCCAAGCGAAATAGGAGATTACAAAAGTACAAAGACACATCGGTCTTTTAAAATTCCAGATGGCTAAACATTTTTTCTTCTTTCTTTAGCTTGGGTGGTAGATTTTCCTGTTTATTTTTGTTTTATTTGGGCCTTTAATCTCTTGACAGCGTTACCACTTTGCTCAAGCTGTGCACTGACCGCTCTGACTAAAAGCGCTACAATCAAGTCACCTCCTATAATTCCATGTTGTATTTGACAGGGAAGAGTGTAGGCATTGAAACATTTTTATTGCCATTTGTTAACATACTACAATCTGTGCCCTCATAAGCCGGCTTGTGCATGGCACGCAGTAGGACACCCACGAGGACGAAAACATTTCTCGGTTGAGCTTTGCCAGGAAAACTGAAAAGTTTAGGCAAGTTAGCACAGTTACACACTAAGTCAGGTCCATTTCTTTAATGCCTGACCAAATGTGTTTGTGTGTGGAATATACTTCTCCAAGCGAAATAGGAGATTACAAAAGTACAAAGACACATCGGTCTTTTAAAATTCCAGATGGCTAAACATTTTTTCTTCTTTCTTTAGCTTGGGTGGTAGATTTTCCTGTTTATTTTTGTTTTATTTGGGCCTTTAATCTCTTGACAGCGTTACCACTTTGCTCAAGCTGTGCACTGACCGCTCTGACTAAAAGCGCTACAATCAAGTCACCTCCTATAATTCCATGTTGTATTTGACAGGGAAGAGTGTAGGCATTGAAACATTTTTATTGCCATTTGTTAACATACTACAATCTGTGCCCTCATAAGCCGGCTTGTGCATGGCACGCAGTAGGACACCCACGAGGACGAAAACATTTCTCGGTTGAGCTTTGCCAGGAAAACTGAAAAGTTTAGGCAAGTTAGCACAGTTACACACTAAGTCAGGTCCATTTCTTTAATGCCTGACCAAATGTGTTTGTGTGTGGAATATACTTCTCCAAGCGAAATAGGAGATTACAAAAGTACAAAGACACATCGGTCTTTTAAAATTCCAGATGGCTAAACATTTTTTCTTCTTTCTTTAGCTTGGGTGGTAGATTTTCCTGTTTATTTTTGTTTTATTTGGGCCTTTAATCTCTTGACAGCGTTACCACTTTGCTCAAGCTGTGCACTGACCGCTCTGACTAAAAGCGCTACAATCAAGTCACCTCCTATAATTCCATGTTGTATTTGACAGGGAAGAGTGTAGGCATTGAAACATTTTTATTGCCATTTGTTAACATACTACAATCTGTGCCCTCATAAGCCGGCTTGTGCATGGCACGCAGTAGGACACCCACGAGGACGAAAACATTTCTCGGTTGAGCTTTGCCAGGAAAACTGAAAAGTTTAGGCAAGTTAGCACAGTTACACACTAAGTCAGGTCCATTTCTTTAATGCCTGACCAAATGTGTTTGTGTGTGGAATATACTTCTCCAAGCGAAATAGGAGATTACAAAAGTACAAAGACACATCGGTCTTTTAAAATTCCAGATGGCTAAACATTTTTTCTTCTTTCTTTAGCTTGGGTGGTAGATTTTCCTGTTTATTTTTGTTTTATTTGGGCCTTTAATCTCTTGACAGCGTTACCACTTTGCTCAAGCTGTGCACTGACCGCTCTGACTAAAAGCGCTACAATCAAGTCACCTCCTATAATTCCATGTTGTATTTGACAGGGAAGAGTGTAGGCATTGAAACATTTTTATTGCCATTTGTTAACATACTACAATCTGTGCCCTCATAAGCCGGCTTGTGCATGGCACGCAGTAGGACACCCACGAGGACGAAAACATTTCTCGGTTGAGCTTTGCCAGGAAAACTGAAAAGTTTAGGCAAGTTAGCACAGTTACACACTAAGTCAGGTCCATTTCTTTAATGCCTGACCAAATGTGTTTGTGTGTGGAATATACTTCTCCAAGCGAAATAGGAGATTACAAAAGTACAAAGACACATCGGTCTTTTAAAATTCCAGATGGCTAAACATTTTTTCTTCTTTCTTTAGCTTGGGTGGTAGATTTTCCTGTTTATTTTTGTTTTATTTGGGCCTTTAATCTCTTGACAGCGTTACCACTTTGCTCAAGCTGTGCACTGACCGCTCTGACTAAAAGCGCTACAATCAAGTCACCTCCTATAATTCCATGTTGTATTTGACAGGGAAGAGTGTAGGCATTGAAACATTTTTATTGCCATTTGTTAACATACTACAATCTGTGCCCTCATAAGCCGGCTTGTGCATGGCACGCAGTAGGACACCCACGAGGACGAAAACATTTCTCGGTTGAGCTTTGCCAGGAAAACTGAAAAGTTTAGGCAAGTTAGCACAGTTACACACTAAGTCAGGTCCATTTCTTTAATGCCTGACCAAATGTGTTTGTGTGTGGAATATACTTCTCCAAGCGAAATAGGAGATTACAAAAGTACAAAGACACATCGGTCTTTTAAAATTCCAGATGGCTAAACATTTTTTCTTCTTTCTTTAGCTTGGGTGGTAGATTTTCCTGTTTATTTTTGTTTTATTTGGGCCTTTAATCTCTTGACAGCGTTACCACTTTGCTCAAGCTGTGCACTGACCGCTCTGACTAAAAGCGCTACAATCAAGTCACCTCCTATAATTCCATGTTGTATTTGACAGGGAAGAGTGTAGGCATTGAAACATTTTTATTGCCATTTGTTAACATACTACAATCTGTGCCCTCATAAGCCGGCTTGTGCATGGCACGCAGTAGGACACCCACGAGGACGAAAACATTTCTCGGTTGAGCTTTGCCAGGAAAACTGAAAAGTTTAGGCAAGTTAGCACAGTTACACACTAAGTCAGGTCCATTTCTTTAATGCCTGACCAAATGTGTTTGTGTGTGGAATATACTTCTCCAAGCGAAATAGGAGATTACAAAAGTACAAAGACACATCGGTCTTTTAAAATTCCAGATGGCTAAACATTTTTTCTTCTTTCTTTAGCTTGGGTGGTAGATTTTCCTGTTTATTTTTGTTTTATTTGGGCCTTTAATCTCTTGACAGCGTTACCACTTTGCTCAAGCTGTGCACTGACCGCTCTGACTAAAAGCGCTACAATCAAGTCACCTCCTATAATTCCATGTTGTATTTGACAGGGAAGAGTGTAGGCATTGAAACATTTTTATTGCCATTTGTTAACATACTACAATCTGTGCCCTCATAAGCCGGCTTGTGCATGGCACGCAGTAGGACACCCACGAGGACGAAAACATTTCTCGGTTGAGCTTTGCCAGGAAAACTGAAAAGTTTAGGCAAGTTAGCACAGTTACACACTAAGTCAGGTCCATTTCTTTAATGCCTGACCAAATGTGTTTGTGTGTGGAATATACTTCTCCAAGCGAAATAGGAGATTACAAAAGTACAAAGACACATCGGTCTTTTAAAATTCCAGATGGCTAAACATTTTTTCTTCTTTCTTTAGCTTGGGTGGTAGATTTTCCTGTTTATTTTTGTTTTATTTGGGCCTTTAATCTCTTGACAGCGTTACCACTTTGCTCAAGCTGTGCACTGACCGCTCTGACTAAAAGCGCTACAATCAAGTCACCTCCTATAATTCCATGTTGTATTTGACAGGGAAGAGTGTAGGCATTGAAACATTTTTATTGCCATTTGTTAACATACTACAATCTGTGCCCTCATAAGCCGGCTTGTGCATGGCACGCAGTAGGACACCCACGAGGACGAAAACATTTCTCGGTTGAGCTTTGCCAGGAAAACTGAAAAGTTTAGGCAAGTTAGCACAGTTACACACTAAGTCAGGTCCATTTCTTTAATGCCTGACCAAATGTGTTTGTGTGTGGAATATACTTCTCCAAGCGAAATAGGAGATTACAAAAGTACAAAGACACATCGGTCTTTTAAAATTCCAGATGGCTAAACATTTTTTCTTCTTTCTTTAGCTTGGGTGGTAGATTTTCCTGTTTATTTTTGTTTTATTTGGGCCTTTAATCTCTTGACAGCGTTACCACTTTGCTCAAGCTGTGCACTGACCGCTCTGACTAAAAGCGCTACAATCAAGTCACCTCCTATAATTCCATGTTGTATTTGACAGGGAAGAGTGTAGGCATTGAAACATTTTTATTGCCATTTGTTAACATACTACAATCTGTGCCCTCATAAGCCGGCTTGTGCATGGCACGCAGTAGGACACCCACGAGGACGAAAACATTTCTCGGTTGAGCTTTGCCAGGAAAACTGAAAAGTTTAGGCAAGTTAGCACAGTTACACACTAAGTCAGGTCCATTTCTTTAATGCCTGACCAAATGTGTTTGTGTGTGGAATATACTTCTCCAAGCGAAATAGGAGATTACAAAAGTACAAAGACACATCGGTCTTTTAAAATTCCAGATGGCTAAACATTTTTTCTTCTTTCTTTAGCTTGGGTGGTAGATTTTCCTGTTTATTTTTGTTTTATTTGGGCCTTTAATCTCTTGACAGCGTTACCACTTTGCTCAAGCTGTGCACTGACCGCTCTGACTAAAAGCGCTACAATCAAGTCACCTCCTATAATTCCATGTTGTATTTGACAGGGAAGAGTGTAGGCATTGAAACATTTTTATTGCCATTTGTTAACATACTACAATCTGTGCCCTCATAAGCCGGCTTGTGCATGGCACGCAGTAGGACACCCACGAGGACGAAAACATTTCTCGGTTGAGCTTTGCCAGGAAAACTGAAAAGTTTAGGCAAGTTAGCACAGTTACACACTAAGTCAGGTCCATTTCTTTAATGCCTGACCAAATGTGTTTGTGTGTGGAATATACTTCTCCAAGCGAAATAGGAGATTACAAAAGTACAAAGACACATCGGTCTTTTAAAATTCCAGATGGCTAAACATTTTTTCTTCTTTCTTTAGCTTGGGTGGTAGATTTTCCTGTTTATTTTTGTTTTATTTGGGCCTTTAATCTCTTGACAGCGTTACCACTTTGCTCAAGCTGTGCACTGACCGCTCTGACTAAAAGCGCTACAATCAAGTCACCTCCTATAATTCCATGTTGTATTTGACAGGGAAGAGTGTAGGCATTGAAACATTTTTATTGCCATTTGTTAACATACTACAATCTGTGCCCTCATAAGCCGGCTTGTGCATGGCACGCAGTAGGACACCCACGAGGACGAAAACATTTCTCGGTTGAGCTTTGCCAGGAAAACTGAAAAGTTTAGGCAAGTTAGCACAGTTACACACTAAGTCAGGTCCATTTCTTTAATGCCTGACCAAATGTGTTTGTGTGTGGAATATACTTCTCCAAGCGAAATAGGAGATTACAAAAGTACAAAGACACATCGGTCTTTTAAAATTCCAGATGGCTAAACATTTTTTCTTCTTTCTTTAGCTTGGGTGGTAGATTTTCCTGTTTATTTTTGTTTTATTTGGGCCTTTAATCTCTTGACAGCGTTACCACTTTGCTCAAGCTGTGCACTGACCGCTCTGACTAAAAGCGCTACAATCAAGTCACCTCCTATAATTCCATGTTGTATTTGACAGGGAAGAGTGTAGGCATTGAAACATTTTTATTGCCATTTGTTAACATACTACAATCTGTGCCCTCATAAGCCGGCTTGTGCATGGCACGCAGTAGGACACCCACGAGGACGAAAACATTTCTCGGTTGAGCTTTGCCAGGAAAACTGAAAAGTTTAGGCAAGTTAGCACAGTTACACACTAAGTCAGGTCCATTTCTTTAATGCCTGACCAAATGTGTTTGTGTGTGGAATATACTTCTCCAAGCGAAATAGGAGATTACAAAAGTACAAAGACACATCGGTCTTTTAAAATTCCAGATGGCTAAACATTTTTTCTTCTTTCTTTAGCTTGGGTGGTAGATTTTCCTGTTTATTTTTGTTTTATTTGGGCCTTTAATCTCTTGACAGCGTTACCACTTTGCTCAAGCTGTGCACTGACCGCTCTGACTAAAAGCGCTACAATCAAGTCACCTCCTATAATTCCATGTTGTATTTGACAGGGAAGAGTGTAGGCATTGAAACATTTTTATTGCCATTTGTTAACATACTACAATCTGTGCCCTCATAAGCCGGCTTGTGCATGGCACGCAGTAGGACACCCACGAGGACGAAAACATTTCTCGGTTGAGCTTTGCCAGGAAAACTGAAAAGTTTAGGCAAGTTAGCACAGTTACACACTAAGTCAGGTCCATTTCTTTAATGCCTGACCAAATGTGTTTGTGTGTGGAATATACTTCTCCAAGCGAAATAGGAGATTACAAAAGTACAAAGACACATCGGTCTTTTAAAATTCCAGATGGCTAAACATTTTTTCTTCTTTCTTTAGCTTGGGTGGTAGATTTTCCTGTTTATTTTTGTTTTATTTGGGCCTTTAATCTCTTGACAGCGTTACCACTTTGCTCAAGCTGTGCACTGACCGCTCTGACTAAAAGCGCTACAATCAAGTCACCTCCTATAATTCCATGTTGTATTTGACAGGGAAGAGTGTAGGCATTGAAACATTTTTATTGCCATTTGTTAACATACTACAATCTGTGCCCTCATAAGCCGGCTTGTGCATGGCACGCAGTAGGACACCCACGAGGACGAAAACATTTCTCGGTTGAGCTTTGCCAGGAAAACTGAAAAGTTTAGGCAAGTTAGCACAGTTACACACTAAGTCAGGTCCATTTCTTTAATGCCTGACCAAATGTGTTTGTGTGTGGAATATACTTCTCCAAGCGAAATAGGAGATTACAAAAGTACAAAGACACATCGGTCTTTTAAAATTCCAGATGGCTAAACATTTTTTCTTCTTTCTTTAGCTTGGGTGGTAGATTTTCCTGTTTATTTTTGTTTTATTTGGGCCTTTAATCTCTTGACAGCGTTACCACTTTGCTCAAGCTGTGCACTGACCGCTCTGACTAAAAGCGCTACAATCAAGTCACCTCCTATAATTCCATGTTGTATTTGACAGGGAAGAGTGTAGGCATTGAAACATTTTTATTGCCATTTGTTAACATACTACAATCTGTGCCCTCATAAGCCGGCTTGTGCATGGCACGCAGTAGGACACCCACGAGGACGAAAACATTTCTCGGTTGAGCTTTGCCAGGAAAACTGAAAAGTTTAGGCAAGTTAGCACAGTTACACACTAAGTCAGGTCCATTTCTTTAATGCCTGACCAAATGTGTTTGTGTGTGGAATATACTTCTCCAAGCGAAATAGGAGATTACAAAAGTACAAAGACACATCGGTCTTTTAAAATTCCAGATGGCTAAACATTTTTTCTTCTTTCTTTAGCTTGGGTGGTAGATTTTCCTGTTTATTTTTGTTTTATTTGGGCCTTTAATCTCTTGACAGCGTTACCACTTTGCTCAAGCTGTGCACTGACCGCTCTGACTAAAAGCGCTACAATCAAGTCACCTCCTATAATTCCATGTTGTATTTGACAGGGAAGAGTGTAGGCATTGAAACATTTTTATTTGCCATTTGTTAACATACTCCAATCTGTGCCCTTCATAAGCCGGCTTGTTGGCATTGGCACGCCGTAGGACACCAACGAGGTACGAAAACATTTCTCGGTCGAGCATTTGCCAGGAAAACTGCAAGAGTTTCAGGCAATTTAGTCACCAGTTACACACTAAGTCAGGTTCCCTTTCTTTAATTGCCTGACCCAAATGTGTTTGTGTGTGGAATCTACTTCTCCAAGCGAATAGGAGATTACAAAAGTACAAAGGACACATTGGTCTTTTAAAATTCCAGATGACTAAAACATGTTTTCTTCTTCTTTAGCTTGGGTTGGGTAGTTACAGCGTTACCTTTGCTCAAGCGGTGCACTGACCGTCTGACTAAAGCGCTACAATCAAGTCACCTCCTATAATTCCATGTTGTATTTGATAGGGAAGAGTGTAGGCATTGAAACATTTTATTGCCATTTGTTAACATACTACAATCTGTGCCCTCATAAGCCGGCTTGTGCATGGCACGCAGTAGACACACACGAGGGACGAAAACATTTCTCGGTTGAGCTTTGCCAGGAAAAACTGAAAAGTTTAGGCAAGTTAGCACAGTTACACACTAATTCAGGTCCATTTCTTTAATGCCTGACCAAATGTGTTTTGTGTGTGGAATATACGTCTCCAAGCGAAATATGAGATTACAAAAGTACAAAGACACATCGGTCTTTTAAAATTCCAGATGGCTAAACATTTTTTCTTCTTTCTTTAGCTTGGGTGGTAGATTTTCCTGTTTATTTTGTTTTATTTGGGCCTTTAATCTCTTGACAGCGTTACCACTTTGCTCAAGCTGTGCACTGACCGCTCTGACTAAAAGCGCTACAATCAAGTCACCTCCTATAATTCCATGTTGTATTTGACAGGGAAGAGTGTAGGCATTGAAACATTTTATTGCCATTTGTTAACATACTACAATCTGTGCCCTCATAAGCCGGCTTGTGCATGGCACGCAGTAGGACACCCACGAGGACGAAAACATTTCTCGGTTGAGCTTTGCCAGGAAAACTGAAAAGTTTAGGCAAGTTAGCACAGTTACACACTAAGTCAGGTCCATTTCTTTAATGCCTGACCAAATGTGTTTGTGTGTGGAATATACTTCTCCAAGCGAAATAGGAGATTACAAAAGTACAAAGACACATCGGTCTTTTAAAATTCCAGATGGCTAAACATTTTTTCTTCTTTCTTTAGCTTGGGTGGTAGATTTTCCTGTTTATTTTTGTTTTATTTGGGCCTTTAATCTCTTGACAGCGTTACCACTTTGCTCAAGCTGTGCACTGACCGCTCTGACTAAAAGCGCTACAATCAAGTCACCTCCTATAATTCCATGTTGTATTTGACAGGGAAGAGTGTAGGCATTGAAACATTCTTATTGATCTAGCTTCAATGCAGCTTACAGTGTGAGGGGATTGTCCTGTGCTGGTTAGCTCGAGGTAGCTCTGCACGATTCAGAGTTTTTGGAACATGATAGTACCAGCATATTCAAAACATATCTTAAAAAGTTTTTATCAAGAAATTATAAAACATTGAGAGAATTGTGAATAACAACAGAGACTTCTTTTCTTTTCATTTAACTCTGAGTAATAAGGCCACCACTAGATCGTTAGAAAGGAAAAATAACTCGCTTTTATGTTAAAACAATAATTTTGAAAGCAACTTGAAGTGTAAAATTGCAATTTGGCTTCTAAGGTCTTACCGTGTTTCATATTAACAGAATAGGTGATTGGACAAGGTGGCATATATTCATCTTGAAACAGCACAACTAGATCCGGACGAAGAGAAATACTGCACAACACAGCGCTCGTGTTGTCCAGCCTTTCTCTTCGTCTGTATCTAGTCGCGATGTTTCAAGATGAATTTCATACCAGTATACCAGTCAGAACCTGGGGGTCCTGGGTTCGATCCCCACCCCTGCCCGTTGATCTGTACGAGCATTGTATCGGCATGAGGTTGTGCATCACTACTGCGTGATGAAGGTTAAAGACCCCAGGCTAGTGGTTGTACTGCACTGGCTACATTTCTCATCTACAGTGGGTAACAATGTTGAATCCCGGAAGAAAGCTCACCGGAGAAAAGCTCACCCACTTTTGTGCGGGTGCGGAGAAAAGCTCGCCAGTCTTTTGACGGAACCGGAGAAAAGCTCACCTCGAATTAAATTAGTATTTAAGGGGGAACACTGGTCTTGGAGCTTGTTTTCTTATTTTATGACCAAACCCAATGAAACTGTACAAGCTTGTTCAGCTATTTGTGCTGATTTCATATATCTGGTCATTTTCTCAGTCAGTAGAATTGTCCTCAAGATAATTAAAGCTTGCCTGCCCTTTGCTTGGAGGAACGATAGGGAAAACACTGCTCAACAAAATACCCTTTTTAACACATGGCTAGATACTACGAAGTGTAGAGAATACAATGTTGGAAGTACTTTTAAGATAAACCCATTATTAGTGATTTTTACCACACATTGAAGTTCAGTGCTGAATCAATGGCTAACAAGTAATAAAACAAAAGATCAAATAGAAAATTTTCTAGAGTTATATTAAAAAATCTGCTCTCAACATTGTATGCTTCACACATTTAGCTATACATTTCAGGAAAGGTTATATTTCTATCTGCTCTTGATACTGAGATATCTCTCCTTCATATTTTCAACGAGTCCAAAAATTGTGTTTTGTGAAAACAATGTCTTAGAGTCAACTTCAATGCACAATCAGCCCGCATAGACATTATAAATTGATTTATAGCTCAAATATTCATCCACGAAATTAGAAGCCTGGTAGATTCAGAAGAACAACAGCCATTGCCATTTTCAAAAGAATGTGGTTTTAGAAAGTTTTTTAAGGTGGTTGTTATCATTTAATAGCAATAGTGCTACCAGGGTTTTAAGCGTCTGTCATGCAGGCGGTACACCGTAACACCAGGGTCTTGTACTCCTGGTGAGGGAGGGAGGGAGGGAGGGGGGCTTAACATGTTGCGCTATGATCCATTTTTCATTAATTTTTTTAGTACCAATTGTAAATGAAACTTACACTCCCCAGAGCCTTATTTCTAAAAGGAAGACTCTCTGTTCCTTTCATGCCTTATTTATTCTTATTACAAAAGGTAATAAGTAACATGCTTCAGTACCAAAGAGGAACCCTCATTCATTATCAAAGATAAACTCATGTAGTGATGCAACTTAATCTTGAAGTAATGTGCTAGCAGATGTTGGCATCTGCTCCAAAAGCGTCAGTGGCTGCTCCAAGCCAATATTTTGCCTGCCACAGAACATGCAACAGAAGGTCAAATGCTGCTTCTATCACTGCAGCCACTTCGGCGGATACCCTGGGTGAGGTGCCCGCATTCTGACGGGGGCTTATTGCCGAGAAGGCGCCGTGCAACCGAGATTTCAGTTGCGCGCCAAAAGAGCCCTGGGGGATCGAAATTAACCCCCAGTCCTCCACTGGGGCGTGCAAGATGGCCTTCGTTGGTTTGGCACGTGAAACCCCCAAATTTGACTTTGGCAATGCTGTACGGAGGCTCATTGATATATTTTTATTGACTTTGACATTGAAACATTGTGGAGAAGTGCTTTGCCGTCGAACATTTCAAAAGCCTCAAAAGCATATTTATGAGGGGTGTGCGAATATTCGAGATTTCGATTAGGAATAGAATATTTTTCTTACTCGATTCATATTCGATTCGAGAATTGCATATTCGGAAATTTCCAAATATTCGGTTATGGCCAAATATTCGGGAAAATAGCGAGTAATCCGCGTGCGCGACATACCCTGAACATTCAGAGCTTCCTTAAAAGCCGTGTTTAGCTCATCTAAAACTGCGAATATTGTGGCCATTTTTTTTTTATAAACCCTTGCCGTTTACATTATACATACGGATACTGTGTTTGCACAATCTAATGTGCAGGCAGATTTAGCTCCCAGGTATTTAAAAAGTAAATTGCTGTTGATATTTTACTGCACAGGTAAAGAAAGTAATCAAGGTTGAACACATACCTCATAGAACAGATCTTATGAAATGCATGCCAACACAAAAATAAATACTGTACACCAGTCGCCGTTGTCCAAGCTCAACGATGGTTCTTCGCTGTCCACAGAGGTAATCCTTGCTTTTGTCTAAAACGTTTTAGGTGCTGCGCTTCTCGCGCTTGTACGAGTGCGCGACCATCGCCTCTGGGAGGGTCGTCTTCCAAAACGAATTTGCGAGCTTGTCAGGTTGCTGGGATTGCGAGGCCACGCAGTGCTACTCCTATGTTATCTTTTCCCGCCAGCGTGTTGGTCTTTCGTTTTGGAATCCCTAGGGTGATTTCAGATAAGATCGACCAAATGGTGGCTGGTCGACATTTTTAAATCAACTGATATTTTTATATGCCATTGTCTAGTGTCTGTTATGAACGAATACACACTTAGTTTTGTCCAGAAAAAAAATTTGCGGACAGGAAAAATCGTAAAGCATGAAGAGGTGGACAGTTGCATTAACGCGCACTGATGGAGGGGGCACATTTGAAAGTGAATAACTAAAAGGATAATGTTAGAAGAATTCTAATACTTTTTACAAACAAACTATGGGTACAGCTTGCTCGTAATATAAAGTATAAATATTTATGTAAATTTTATTTAATTTTTTTAAAAATTGCCAAACATGCCTGCTCGAAGGACAAATGGCAAAATTCGGAGGCCTGTATCTTGTGAAATAAGTTAATAATTATCATATCATTTGCAGGTAATATTTTAATTATATATGTCTATTATTTAAAAAAATAAATAAGGTTTTTGAGTGATACGATAGTCGGGATATATTTAGGCAAACATAGGAAAAAAAATGAAACGACGAAAAATTCCGATGCAAATTAAAAAAAAAACACCACCTTCGATTTTTTTTTAAATTTGGGTACCTCGTCATACTCCATTTCGGCATTCATTTCTATTAAAAACATGTTGCATCATTTTATTGAGAAAGAAGACACAGCTCCCCAAAGTAGGGTCCTTTTTCAAAGCCTACACGTAGCAGTGCCATACGAGAAGTGACTCCAGTTTCAGGAAACTAACACACATCATTCATATATTTTTATTCATACGAGGTCACTGACGACTAGAGCAATCGGTCACACACTAAAAGGGAGGAGAAACCACTGTGTACAAAGAGCTATCATATTACGAACTAGCGATCCGAGAAAAGATCCTGCAGGCCATCGGTCGCTGGGAACTTTGTTTACTTTATTTTCCTGCGGCACTATATGCTCCTCTCTCTTACCCTCTCTCTCCATCTCTCTCTCTTATATATATCCCTGACGTATATCTAGATTAAAAACATATTCATGCATTTCCTTTCTGCGTGATAGTGTTCTGTGGCTAGCAACGATCATTTTTAGCGAAGACCACAATTATGGCGCAATAGTTGACGGAAGTAGCAGGCGGCACTCGTCGCTTGTTCTGGATTTCCCCCGCTCGCTGTCAAGGATGAGGGGGCTCGCTTCAACCAGCAAAATATGACCGCCGATGCCTGTTTACCGAGCAGCCGTGCCTGCCGCCATCCCACTCGCTGGCTTCGCGGGCGATAATATCAGGCACAAAGAGGCACACCGACAGAGAGCAGAACCCCCAGATACTCGAGCCCCGCCTAAATACAATAGAGCGTAAACACTGTCGCCATGTTAACCTAGCAAAGGTTAACATGGCGACGGTGTTTACGTTTTAAGAAAGGAAAAGCATGGCGTGTGCTACGAGCCGGATCCTCGCACGCAAGGAGAGCCCTGAGAAGTTGTTTGCTGCCCTAGAGTACTTCACAAAAGACGAGCTACAGTGTTCGCTTTAAGGTCCCAACCAGAAGGACGTGAGCTCTGTCATGCTCGACGTGGAGATAACGTTCGTGCCTCAGCGCTTCCTGACACGCTCAATCCGAGAGGCCTTTTGTGTATACAGAGACAAGCATCCTGATTCCGGCGTTGGGCTAACGAAACTTTATTCCTTGTGCCCTAGATGGGGCACAAGGAATAATGCGTGCCCTAGAGTGTGCGCGGCGCCAATTATTATCTTTGTATTGCCGCTGTAGAGAACGCGTTGCAGCAGCATGCAACGCGAAAGCATTATCTTTCATTTTGACTTTGCTGAAAACTGGACCATCCTGCTTCCTGACAAAGTTAAAGCATACCACCAAAGAAAAAAAAGTGACAATATTTACATGTGTAGTGACGACAAGACAATCTACAAACAGCGTTTTGAATGCCGGGTTATCTTATTTATCATAGTTTTCTTCGCGGGGTATTTAACCTGCTGCTTTACTTGGTGATAGCTTATTGAATCTTTGTCTGATCACCATATGAGAATCACTAAACATTATCCTCGCGCGGGATAAAATATCTCGGCTTGCCGCGATCCATTCGTACACCGAGAGTATCGAAGCTCTTACAGTCCGGCGCGGTGGCACACCTCACCTGAAATTGTTTGTCCCCGGAAATACATAACTGACCTAAACAATTTTAATATTCTATCTTTATTTTTGTGTGTGGAAGTAAAGTTGTTTCTTTTTTTTTTTAAATATAAATTATACCGGAAAGTAAAACTTCACTCTGCATCATCTTTTCTCGAATCACTAGTCTCTAATATGATACCTCCTTGGTACGCTGTATGTAAAAATTTGTATATAGTTTCTCGTCACTTTTAGTGTGTGACCGATTGCTCTAGTCGTCAGTGACCTCATATGAATAAAAATATATGAAAGATGTGTGTTAGTTTCCTGAAACTGGAAGTCAGAGTCACTTCTCGTATAGGGCACTGCTACGTGTAGGCTTTGAAAAAGGACCCTACTTTGAGGAGGTGTGTCTTCTTTCTCAATAAAATGATGCAACATGTTTTTAATAGAAATGAATGCCGAAATAGAGTATGACAAGGTACCCAAATTAAAAAAAATCGAAGGTGAAGTTTTTGTTTCATTTGCATCGGAATTTTTCGTCGATTGATTTTTTTCCCATGTTTGCCTAAATATATCCCGACTATCGTATCACTCAAATACCTTATTTATTTTTTTTAATAATAGACATATACAAGTAAAATATTTCCTGCAAATTATATGATAATGATTAAATTATTTCATGGAGATACAAGCCTCCAAATTTTGCCATTTGTCGTTCGAGCAGGCATGTTTGTCAATTTTTAGAAATTTAAACAAAATTTACATAAATATTATTACTTTATATTACAAGCAAGCTGTACCCATAGTTTGTTTTTAAAAAGTATTAGAATTCTTCTAGCATTATCCTTTTAGTTATTCACTTTCAAACGTGCCCCCTCCATCAGTGCGCGTTAATGCAACTGTGCACCTCTTCATGCTTTACGATATTTCCTGTCCCCAAATCTTTTTTCTGGACAAAAGTAAGTGTGGATTCGTTTATACCATACACTAGACAATGGCATATAAAAATATCAGTTGATTTAAAAATGTCGACCAGCCATCCTTTGGTCAATCTTATCTGAAATCCCCCCCCTAGTGAAATTTTTGTTTTGCTTTCTCCATCTTAACGGCAGATACGAGTCTGCAGACGCGTGTCTGCCGTTACCAAATTGGCAAATGGATGGATGTTAATGGCTATACCCTTTGTAACGGTCGATAGCTTGCACCACCTATCCTAAGTATAAAAAGACAAACATATGATTCTGCCCACCCTTCTGAGCCAATTTCCTCCCCCTAACTATCACTAGGCAGTGTGGGATATCACCAGGCTGACCTTCGGGGGATCGGGCAAAAAAAACCTAAAAAACATCAACCCCGCCTCTTCCCCCCTGGTCAAACCTTGTCGGCCTTACCCCAGCACCGGACCCACTGGGGGACAGGCTTGAAACTTTGGGCCGGAGCCACGCGAGAGGGAGTCCCAATTTTCCTCTGCACCACCTGTCCCCGGCTATGCTAGTTAGTTGTGCATCATTCAATTTTCCCTAGATAATTTCCACCTAATCTTCTAATCGCCTCTTTGTGACTTTAATCCTTTTCTCTTCCGTCCTTTCATCGTCGCCAGTAAAACCCAGGGCCCCGGCCAAACCTGTTACCCCTTCAGGGAGGGCAGGGTGAAGCCCCGTGCACTTCAAAACCAACGGTCTACAGTGAAACCCGTTTAGAACGAACCCACGTACAGCGAATTATTGTCGATATCGAACTCGCGGAAATTTAAATAAAATGCATGTAAAAAGTATGTTTTATAACGAACAACATATTGGCTATATCAAACTTTTCCCCCAAGAAGGTTTCCAAAAACGCACAGACAATCGTCTTCTTGCCTGTCCATTCCCCCCCAAAAAAAGGAAAGAAAGAAAATTCCAAAAGCTCAAGTTGTGAACAAAATCGAGCAAAGAGAAGTGATTCAGAAGGGGAGAAAGTTAAAAGAACGAACTCTGCACGCATGCAAACAAAAAACAAAAACACTTTTCAGCGCGTTGTTGCAAGGCGGAACTGAAGAGATGAGAAAAAAAGAGAAGCTCTCGCCTTACAACAAACTCATCGCGGAAGTTCGTTGTAAATTTTTTTTTCCTATATCGAACTACTTGCTATATCGAACTGATCGTAGCGTTTCCAGCTGTTCGTTATAAAAGGGTTTGACTGTAGTGTCTCGCTCTCATTATGGCAGGCAGCACACATTGTGTCTGTCTCCTGAAATTTAGCCCTATACGTCCTCGTTTTCAAAACTCCCGTCATCGCCTCAAACAGTAAAGAACTTCCAGTGAATTTTCAAACACCTTTTTCTTTCTTATGTCCTGTTTTTACAGCGGAGCTGTTAAGGGCTAGTTTCTCGAGGATTGTGTCCCCGGCAAAGAAATGTTGACACAAAACTCTGGACAGCTACCCCCATCTATGAGCGGCGGCGGCAACCAGACAACCGGTTTGCCGGCCTCGCTCATAGATGGTGGCAACCTTTCCAGCCTTTTAGGGGCTAGCCATGTCCGTATGTCCGTCCGCCGTCCGCCGTAGGCCGGCGTCGGGTGCTCGTGCTTCTGCTCGTGAGATCATGTGCTCACGAGCACGTGAGCACATGCTCACGTGCTCGTGTAGGGCAAAAAAAAAATTTGGAAAAAAAAAGATGAAAAAATTATGAAAAAAGAAAAAGAAGAAAAAAAAAAGAGTAGGGGGTTCTGAGATGCCATCCCATCTGTCTGCTTAAAAAAAGAAAAAGAAGAAAACCACACATTCTCCTACTGACATGAATGAAAGGCTCAAGAAAAAGAGAAAAAAAAGAGGGGGGTTCTGAGATGCATCCCATCTGTCTGCTTAAAAAAAGAAAAAGAAGAAACACCACACATTCTCCTACTGACATGAATGAAAAGGCCAAAGAAAAAGAAGAAAAAAACACGAGTAGGGGGGTCTGAGATGCCATCCCATCTGTCTGCTTAAAAAAAGAAAAAGAAGAAAACCACACATTCTCCTACTGACATGAATGAAAAGGCTCAAAGAAAAAGAAGAAAAAAAAGAGGGGGGTTCTGAGATGCCATCCCATCTGTCTGCTTAAAAAAGAAAAAGAGAAAACCACCATTCTCCTACTGACGTGAATGAAAAGGCTCAAAGAAAAAGAAGAAAAAAATTACACCATCTTCCCGAGGGGAACCATGGGGTGATGCGGAGCATCGTGTTGGTTCCGAGGAAAGAGTCAGTTGCGTGCTGACGTCGAGAGATGGCGCCACCGACTGCCCTAGCGTTACCCCCTACGCAAGCCTTCGTCGCGGCTCGCGGCAGAGAAACTTGGAACGCTCGCCGCTCGCCGTTTATTTTTTTTCACACTTGAAGGAGAGGAGACAAGAGGAGGAGAGTTGCGCGTGCGCGCGCGGTGTGAGGTAGAGAGAGAGAGAGCACAGAGAGTAACGCGCAGCTGTTGGAGAGAGGGAAGGAGGAGAGTTGCGCGTGCGTAGTTCGAGTGCCGACTACAACGTCGACGCCGCGGGACATAGACCCGAGCAAGAGATGCTCCGCATCTAAAAAAAGAGTAGGGGGTTCTGAGATGCCATCCCATCTGTCTGCTTAAAGAAAGAAAAAGAAGAAAACCACACATTCTCCTACTGACATGAATGAAAAGGCTCAAAGAAAAAGAAGAAAAAAAAGAGTAGGGGGTTCTGAGATGCCATCCCATCTGTCTGCTTAAAAAAAGGAAAAGAAGAAAACCACACATTCTCCTACTGACATGAATGAAAAGGCTCGGCATGCTGCGGCTCGGCGTCTACGCAGACAAGCACCACCAGAGCTTCGCCCCAAGCAACATCATTCACCACGTGGAGATGCGGTCAATTTTTTAGTCTGGTTTTCACCAGAGTGGAAAGGCTGAATTTCTCTAGGCGTCGTCCGAGATGTCGTCCTCGAGGTCGTCCTAGGAGTTGTCCTTGAGGTCGTCCTAGACGCCGTCCTTGAGGTCGTCCTTGAAGTTGTACTTGAGGTCGTCCTAGAAGTCGTCCTTGAGGTCGTCGTAGACTTGTCCTCGAGGTCGTCCTAGGCGTCCTTGAGGTCGTCCTAGACGTCCCTAAGGTCGTCCTCAAGGTCGTCCTTGAGGTCGTCCTAGACGTCATCCTCTAGGCGCCGTCCTTTAGGTCGTCCCATCATAGTACAGCTTCGCTCATTTCCCTCTTCACCAGAGTGGAAAGGCTGAAAGTTTTTTGTGACCTGTTTGTTGTTAGAGCTGATTTGTCCTGCATGCTTCCCTCCCACATTTTCCTTTCTGCCTCTTTCACTCCCTTTTCCACTGAAGTAGTCTGGTCAGCCCAATCACTAGTGAGTAGGTATTTAAATGTAAGCTTTCGGGTTCGGTTTGTCCACTTTTTATGTATAAATACTTGAATACCTTCCATGCCCACCGCGTATCATCCATTTCGGTCATCCTTTGTTCAAATTTCAGCTTACTAATTGCTTCCCTGCTCTCAAAAGACGTCCGTCCCATGTCCCCCTGTACTTCCTCATTTGGTGTTTTTCCATATGCTCCCAGTGCCAATCTGCCTATGCTTCTCTGTCGAATTTTTCTAATCCTGATTGAACCTCTGATTTCATGCACAATATCCCATTGCCAAAAGACAGTCCTGGTACCATCACTCCTTTCCCATATACCCCTGACCACTTCATATTTATTGTTAAAGAGTGCTCTGACATCTTGGCTCCTGTACTGCATCACATTTTTAACATGTCCTTAATAACAAGTACATTTCCATCAACCTGGAAAACTGCTTTGGTTGTGCCAGTACACAACACAAATCTGGAAGCTCCACTTGTATTAATAACTACAGACCAATTGCATTGCTTTCTGTTTTTTCGAAAGTTTCTGAAAAAGTAATTTTTAAGCATGTGAGTTTTCATTTTAAGCAGACGCTCAGTCCAAATCAGCACGGGTTTTGTCGTGGACGTTCTGTTGAAACAAATCTTTTAACCTTTTTGGAGTTTGCGAAACCTATAGTTGGGTCTTGTGGTCAAGTTGATGTTATTTATTTTGACTGTTCGAAGGCGTTTGACCTTGTAGATCACAAATTATTGCTGTCGAAGCTGTTACATATGGGTCCTTCGGGTTTCTGCGACTGGTTTGCTAGTTATCCTGGTGAACGTTAAAACATGGTTTCCTACTTAGGATGCAAATTATTCCCTTATCTGTTGAACTCTGGGGTACCACAAGGGTCGAACCTTGGACCTTTGCTTTTTAATATTTTTTGTAAATGATCTTGTAACTAGTGTGAGTGACTCAATGATGCTTCAGTATGCTGATGACGTGAAAATTTATCGTAGTACCCACACGCCTGTGGACTCTGAATTATTACAAAAAGATATTCATGCAATTTATTTGTGCTGCTGTGCAAACTGGCTGGTTTTAACCCCACCAAAACTAAGGTTTTTTTCTTTTTCCCGTAAGGCAAATGTTGTTCACCCTTACACATTGCACAGCTCTGAAATTTCAAGATCTTCTGTGGTTCCTTGCACATCCTGGACAGGGGCGGATCCAGAACTCCGTTTTGGGGGGGCGGAAAATTTCTAAGGATGCTATTCTCCCATTCTTTCGTGTGCACCGGGGGGGTCCACCAATGTCAAATTGCCCTCCGAGAAGGGGGGGGGGGCGGTTGCCCCCATCGCCCCCCCCCTTGGATCCGCCACTGATCCTGGACATATGCACGCATTATTTGTGACTTCTGGAATTACACCTCTATACTGAACCTTTTTTGGGCTTTGGTTCTCTCACGGTTGGACTTTTGTTCTACAGTGTGGAATTCTTTGGGTGTCAGTCAGGCGCTCAGGTTGGAGTCCATACAGAGATGACTTGTGAGAATTGTCTACAATCGCCACATTGGACGGAGTGTTTTTTATGATTATGTGCTTTTTTTGGAAACTCTTGGCCTTTCGCCTCTTTCATCTAGGCGACTAGTTCGCGACATGTTGTTTTTATATAAGTTGTTCAATTCTGTTTTTGATTCCCCAATGTTATTGAGTAGAATCTTAATTCATGTCACCCAGCAACAAAATAGGTCTACTCCTTTGTTTTTTACCCCTCTTATCTAGAGTCCAGTCCTCCACTGACACGGATGATGCTCATGCACAAGTTTTTTAACCCTCACGTGGGCTTTTTTATATCTTTTTAAAAAGTTCAAGAATAGTATATGTAGTGGTTAGGATTGCCGTGTAGTTTGTTTAGTTCAGTGCTGTTTTATTATGTCAAGTGTAACCCTAAAAAAGGCCCCTAAAGCTGTTTGGGAAACACAATAAAACTCTGATTGATTGATTGATATCTATTATAGTTCTATAGTGCTTTGAACTTCATAATAGATGAAATTCCTTTCCCTTTTCTAATCATATTCCTCTCATGTTCCTCTAGGTATTTCCTTCCCTCATTGAGCCAGGCTTCCATATATTTGTACTTTTTACATGGTGTATTACAATGCCTTGTACCCGCAGGGATTCCCTCTTTTCGTCGTTAAACACCATCACTCCAGACTTGTCACTACTAAAACTCATGCCCAAGGTGTCCCCTTCCTCTCCACATATTCTAAGCACTATGTCGTCCACATACATCAGCCCTGGTATTACCTGTATTACATTTCTCCCTCCTTCCATATAAATCGCATCAAAACTTAAGTTGCTCTGCTCTAATTTCTTTTCCATTTTACTGAGATATATCATGAAGAGTAGAAGTGACAGTAAACATGCCCCGCCTGATCCCTTTTTGTTTTTGCTGCAGGTTGTGTAGTTTCTGCTTCCTATGTTATAACTACCCTATTGTCCGTGTACACCTGCTGAAGAAACCTGACCAAATTTGCATCTAAGTTATACTCCTTCAGCTGACCCCAGAGTGTTTCCTGGCTCACATTATCGTACACTCCCTCGATGTCAAAAAAAAAAAAAGCTAACCATAAAGAAGTTTGGCTCTTCATTGCTATTTCTATACATTATGTGGTGATGAATAAGTTAGCTTCCAGCAACGTTATTAGATTAACTCAGTTACGGAACTGTTCATAGACGCTGCATGCACGAACAGTACCCCCCCTCACTCACCACGACTCGCCCAGATTCGCTCGACGCGCCGCCGGACGGCTGCTTTGGTAACTGAATCGGGATACGTTCGTTTCAACGTCACTAGAAACGTAAAAACCAACGAAAAAAAACTCTTTTTGTAGTAACTTTTATTGGAGATTAGTACAAAATGGGGGCGGGTGATGTTTTCTAAAATGTTTAGTTTTCAAGGTTTTGCAGCACAATTAATATTGTTTTTATACAACCACGCATCAGCGGGGATTTCAGGTAGCGCGTCCCGACCTAGGCGCATTTTAACTGTGGGGGGGTATTTCGCGGCGCGTCCGCAAGGGAGACGGGGTGGAACCCCTGTAACCCGATTGAAGCCAAAAATAGATGTCACGTGCAGTTCCTCGAGTGACCGCTGCGGGAGAAATGGCGGCGTTGTGATCGCCATTTGGCGCTTCAGCTGTGCTTTTTAGAATGCACAGTTATGAAATGAAAATATAGATGGCGCTTCGAACGACTCTAGGCGGATTGAGGTGAGTGAGGGGGGTACCCCCCTCCGCGGGAGTTCCACAACTGAGGTAATCTAGTAACGTTGGCTTCCAGTCTTCTATAATGGAATGTAAACAAATGGTCACGATGGCGATGGGGCTAGGCACCTTACACCGAGTATTCCGTATTTCTTTTTAGTTTCGTTTTTTGTTTTTAATTGTAACCCACATGCATTTTTGGGTACCGATTTTGGCGAAAAAAAAAAAAAAAGGTTGCTTTAAGTGTGCAAACACGTGTGCATTAGCTCATGACCAAGGAGTAGTTTTGGTTTTGGTTTTGCCAAGCCTTCATTGTGAATCACTTTTCCAGCGACCTTATAATTTCTGCTGCAGGAGCAAGGGTATTTTCTGTTGCAAGAGCAGTTGTCACGGCGAGAAGGGAACACTTATGTACTGAATGTGCGGTACAATTCATTTTCTTGCACGATAATTTGCAATGATTGCATTTTCAGCTGATATCTAACTTGCTGGCTAGTCAAGGGCAATTTCAATTATTTCCTTAAGAAAGGTCACTATACCAGTTGTTTTTGTGACAACATTAGAGGTTACATTTTTACATGCTATCTAGACATGTGCAGTTTTGTACGCTCTTAATTTTGTTCATTTTTATAACTTATCAGTTGCACCTTTTGCCTGCTTTCATGTACAGTTGGCAGGTGATTACTAGTCAGGGCATAACAGCTGTGTTACCAATTGCATCGTTTATATGTTACCTTGTTGGGTAGTTTTATTTACCTGAACTTGTTATCATTTTCGGTTTGAAATGTAATAGAGAAAGGATTTGCATATTTATTTCTTAATGGTACACAGATATTCGAAACATATTTGATATTAAAAGCTTTCTTTTTTTTCAAATATTCATATTCGATTCACATTAGGAAATTTCAATATTCGCAAACCCCAAATATTTATGAGATGAATCTTTTTGTTTTGGTCATTCTAAGGCTCAATGTCTTTTCTTAATTGCTATTGGTTGCAAAATACTGCCAAAATATTGCTAACTCCCACCTAACCTGTCCATTTTATGATCACTTCTTTCACACATTGACTTTTCTAGATGTGGGACTCGTTCGTTATTGCACTAGTTAATTTATTCCACTATAGCTGACTTTTGTAAAAGGAATAGTTCTAGAAAATTTTCTTCTCAGTAGTACGACCACCAAGCAAAACTTCCTTGGCAGCGGTGATGGTATAACCGAAATGTCGAACATGACAATGCAGACAGCACGATCTAGAGCATTTACGTAAATTAATTCTTTCTATTCTGTGAGAATGTGGTGAATGACAATTGCTATACCATTCTGCAACCCAAACTTGTTCACTTCAGTTTTTAACTTGTCAGTGCTGCCCGTAAATGGACGCTCTGTAAGCTGCCTGACACTAGCGATGTTTTCTTACTATTATACTTTCTCTTTTCAACAGGTCATGAAGGAGTGGTTTAGCGACTTCACCGACGAACAGAAGAATGCCGTACTCAAAGCACTCCTCGTAAGTCCGGTCACTCGCTGCTCTCGGAATAGATTGGGGTTTCATGCTTCGCCTCGGTAACTCGAGAGTGAGGCATACGAAAAGGACACGTGGGTAATCCCGAAACTCCATGATATTCTTAGACTCATTATATTTGCCATTGTTCTTCGTACATGTTTCTAATCTCGGGGAAGTGCCGCAAATGTTCAGCCCCGGCTTTTCAGACACCAGACTTGAAATGATGGAGCTGATTTCTGGACAGGGCTTCGTTAATGTTTAGGTCTGGCAAATGAAAGCACCGACCATCACGAAGCGAGACGCGCAACTTTTCATAACTTCTCATTTAATTGACTCGGCGCATTTACTTACGGGAGGCCACATTTGAATTTGGCTGCTTCGATGTTACACACCTCTCAGTTTCGTGCTTTTTCCCGTAACAAGTTTGGCAAATTATAATGAAAAGAAAACTGACCCCGAATTGGGAACGGAGGTGGGCCAATTCTAGCGGCATTGTGGACTGTTGGTAAGTCCCAGTAGATCACAGCACCCCCATGACAAAATGCTGTATGAGGGGGAGGGGGAGAGGAGGCCCCAGCAAAATGGAAGATACAGGCCCCATGGGCTCCCTCCTAGATACATGCCTGGTGCAAGGCATGTGTACCACTTACAGTGGCCTGCGCATGACGTCCTACTTAGTGGATTCCCGACCCACCCCAAGCGGCAAACACGCTGAAGCTTGGAAAGAGCCACCACAAAGCGGCAGACACGTCTGTCTGGGCGTCGCCTTGTGCTGGGCTTTTGAGCTGGATTGGAGAGTAATAGCTTTTGGTCTTTGGATTGGAAATTGATGACTTTCAAAGTGATTATTGGTCAATAATAGGCTTTGAATTGGATAGGATACTTATGGCTTTTGGACTGTGTTGAATGACGATGGCTTTTGGATTGGATGGTAATGGCTTTTGGACTGTATGGAATAGTGACGACTATTGGATCGTATAGTAATGGTACGGTGCCTGAAATGCGTCTCTGGCTGCTCTGTCTAGCGTCCTACTTTGCCCGTGTATGGAAAGTGGTCCCGGAGGGGCAACAGATGACGTCACAAAAGCCGCAGTGTCATGCTGTCGGATGTTGCGATCCTGGCAGTTGGTCGTAGAAATGCTGGCAGAAAGCACGAGCGAATGCAAGCGTCGCTGTCGTTGCGGCGTTCTAACTCTTGGCTGTCGAGGTATTTGTAGACCGTCGAGCCGGAGGGTGACCTGCAGCAGAAGAGGCGGCTGCCGCATCCACCGCCGTTGTTACACCAGCAGAATCGCGGCCAGCAACAGCGTGAAATCGAGGGAGCCCTTTTTTGGACACGGCAAGCACGCCAGTTGGAGACGTGCTCCAGGCACCATAGTATATGGCAGGGGTGGCCAAGCTGCGGCTCTTCGCGTGTCTCCCTCCCGGTCACACGAGCACTTCCCCTAAAAGAGAAATGGAACGCGTTTTAAATCGAAAGACAGGGGTTGCAGTTTGGTAGTCTTGTGCTACTGCTTCCTTACGTACAGATGGACTGCTTTTGACTCGGACAGCTTGAAAGTAGTTCGAATTTTGTTTATTGCTCTGAACAAAAGTTTGCCATCCCCCCTCCCCCCGCCCCTTTTCTGCCTTTCCTCTTTCATGCGGCTCTTGGAAGTTTCGTGGTTTTGTTTGCGGCTCTTAGGCCGGGTCAGCCTGGCCACCCCTGGTTTGGCTCATTGGATTGGATAGGATAGTGATAGTTTTTGGACTGGATGCTGACGGCTAAACAAGCCGTCGCCATCCAGGTGATGATTTTTGGATTGGATAGCGATAGCTTTGGACTGGATTGGATAGGATAGCAATGGCTTTTGTACTGGATGGCAAAGGCTAAACGAGCGACCCACCCCTGCAGGCCCAGTGTGGCCAGTCCCAGAACCACCTGCTGTCAGTGCTGCTGCAGCCCGTACTGCACGAGCACTGCCCGGCCAACTGCCAGGACTGGCTGAGCGCCCTCCCTGAGGGTCCCCTCCTCCTCATCTTCTCGTACCTGGACCCGGTGTCCCTGGTGCGCTGCGCGTCGGTCTGCCGTGCCTGGCGCGACCTCACCCGGGACCCCTACCTGTGGCAGCGCCTGTGCGCCCTGCCCCAGTGGAGGGTCGGGGCGGCCACGGAGCGCAAGCAGCTCCAGTTGCTGCGACGGCTGGACGGCCGGGTGGACTGGCACGCCGTCTTCCGCCAGCGCTTCAGGCTGCGCCGCAACTGGCTCAGGGGCAGCTGCCACGTGCGCACCTTCCACGGGCACACCCAGGTGGGGCGTGCCGGTTTGCTATAGTTGGGGCAGTTTTCGTTTGTTCTGTCAAGAACTCGGGGAATGCACTTCGTCGAGCCCACATACGAGGTGCGATCAAAGAGTTTCGAGACCAGTTTCGGTGCGTAAAAGGGGAGGGTAGCACGGTGATGCGCGCAGCTGTCGAAGGCAGTGACCTTCGCACGTCATTGCGCCAAGGGACATCGTTCTGTGAAATGGAGCACTGCACAGGCCCGGGCCAGCCCGAAGGCCCAAGCCTGGCTCGGCTTGCATGCTGGGCTTGGGCCACGTAGCAGGCAGTTTCTCGGGCCAGAGCCGGGCTCGGGCTTGAACAAAATATTTTTCGGGCCGTGGCTGGGCAGTCGTGTGCCGCAAATTCTAAATTGCTGATAACAAAAAGTGTGCTCGTTGATCTTTTAGGTTCTATGAAAACAAACAAGTGAAATGCAAAATCACTACGACGCCATTCAAGAAAAAAAAAAATGTTTTGCTTTTGGAAAGCTTTCACGTGGATAAAAGGAAACGTATGGATTCCACCAGCATCGTGGGAAAGTGCGGTCAAGAAAACGAAGGCATTCCAGTCGCAGGGTACAGCACGAGTGTTTTTCCTCTGCCTTTCAAACCAAAAAAAAAAGAAGAAAATATGTGAGCTTGACTTTGCACTTTGTGCAGGGGGCCTTACTATGCCAGCAAAGATAAGCTAACTACCATAGATAATTTTATGCTTATACAGCCTTTTGAGGATGCACTTGCGTGATTGTTTCTTCACAAAAACATGTAGAGAGGGAAGTTATCTGGGAAACGAATTGAGCAACGAAAAGCCCAATATTTCTTCAAGAAAAGCATAAATAAAATATTGCCCCCTTTTTTTCCCCTCAAAGTCACTTATGAAGGGCATAATTCGCCCATATTCTCGAAAATACATTGTCTAAGTCGGGAATTTATTGTGTAAAAAAAACTCGGTCCAAGTTTAAAATAAATTTAAATCAAATATGCTCGCTTTATGCTCAGACAGTTTTTGGGTTAAAGCCTGCAAACTTTTTCGGGCTCGTGTATATAATCTGTTGGGCTCGGGCCGGGCTCAGGCTTATATTTAAAAAATTTGTCGGGCTCGGGCTGTGCTCCAAGCTTCTATCTAAAAATTGTGCCGGGCTCGGGCTGGGCCCGGGAATAATTGGGGTTGTGTGGATATTTATACAGCGAGTCGTTGGTCAGCCATTTTTAATGTTGACCAACGACTCCCTGTATAAATATCCACACAACCCCCGGGCCGTGCCTCTACCAGGCCGGGTCAAGCCGGGCCTAGAAATTCCGGCCCGTGCAGTGCTCTACTGTGAACATTTCAAAGCTGCACTACGCAAGTTTTTCTGACCGCCCGATGGAGCATATTGCCGATTTCGGCATGACATGCCAACTAGAGCAAAGAGTGAACATCCAGTTCTGCATCAAACTTTGCATATCTGGAACGGGAACCTTTGAAATGGTTCAGTAGGATTATAACGAAAAAGAAACAATGATTCATGTGATTTGTTTTGAGTTTGAGTGATGCTTGCACTTCAAGAAGGGCAGAACATCACTGGAAGATGAAGATAGGTCAGGGCAATCCTCCACGAGCAAAACTCCCGAAAATGTTAACATAATTAGGGAACTTGTGGATGAGGATCGTCGAAAAACCATTTAAAACATTGCTAACATTGGCAATGTCTCGTACAAGAAAGCGTAGGCAAATTTCACGTCCGTTTTGGTTCGCTGCATGCATGGCCGAGTTGGCATCGCGCGTGGCTCCTACGTGAAGAAAGGGGGTTTCAACCCCACCAACCTAGTTTTTCATTTCATCTCGCGACTCTTCTAGAGCGTCCTAATAGAATCTTGTAGCATATGGCTTGTTTCAGTGCAAAATGTTCTAGACTATGTAGTCTATAATACAAGCTGAGAATGGCAACATCAAGGCAGTCGCTCTTGTGTCGCCGTCGCACAATGTACGGTTACATTTCGTTTAAGTTTGAAGGCACAAGTTTGCCTCGTTAAACATTTTTTTTTTTTTTTTAGTTTCCCATTCGTTTATTATTTTCCATCTGTTACGATAGGCACCACATTGCTGTAAAGTTAGTGTCGAGGCTTCTGTTCCCCGGACAGAAGGCGCACCGTGCTGAACCTTGTCAGGACTCCTAAGGAGCATTCCAAAAATGGCAAGTGCTAGCAACAAGTGCTAGCAACAAGGAGGAGATTACTTTGAGAGAGATAGGCGTTAAACATAGGTAAAATACCAACTGTATTTTCCGGACTATAGTACACAAAAAAAAATTTAGGGTGAAAAATAAAAGTTTTTGCTTAGTAGTTTGCACGCCGTGCATAGTCCGAACTTAGTGCCTTGCCCAAGTGTAAAAATGATCATACACAGTACACCTTGACAAATGCCTGCTGTATTAGATCACAAAAAAGCTTGTATCATATATAAATCAACTTTGATATACCATATTTACTCGAATCTAAGTTGACCACGAATATAGGTCGATGCCTTTATATTACACTCGCCGAGAATAAAAAAAAGTAACTTAAATATAGGTCAATCTTTTTTTTTTTTTTTTTAAGAACAGAGGAAAGTTTGGGCAAAAGAAAGAAACTTTTATTTGCAGCGCTCTCAGCTAAATCACAGCGCGATGCCAAAAACTTAGTCATCAGAACCTCCGGACATGTCATCGTCGTCGGAAGCTTCGTCGACATCCTCACAAATTCGCAACAATACCTCACTGGGCCTCACAGACGCCGTTGCAAAACGGCGACAACAGGAAACGAAAGAAGGTGGAGACGGGCAAAGCTATGAAAGATCAAATACAAAGACGCGAGCAAAGTTGCGAGCCGCGGCGAGCAACAAGAAGCGAAAGTAACCTCGGTATCTTGTTTTGCTGCGCATTCGTGGGGGGGAGAGGGGTGGAAGGGATGGGAGGGAGGAAGGCACGTGGTGTCCTCTTCCTCCCCTTCCTCCCTTGCATCACGAGGTTGTTTTCGGTTGTTTTCGTGCACCAAACGCTTTCTGAAACAAGGAGTGGCTCAGTGACTCGATAGCTCCATGTTCTCAGTAGGGTCGCAAAATTTGGTCACGAATGTAGGTCGAAATTCTGGTTACGATTATGGGTCAATCCTTTATTTTTGACATTTACGGAAAGAAAAAGGTAGACTTATATTCGAATAAATACGGTCCTCCGTTATTCATAAAATTCTTCACATCTTGTCCTAGTGAACAATCTGTAAAAAAACAAATCCCTGTATAGTCTGCTCTTATAGATAGTCTGCACTGGTTAAATTTCAACTTTTGAAGATGTATAGTCTGCGGACTATTTTCCGGAAAATACGGTGATCACTTTGCTGTATATAGGACAAGTCTCTGAACTTTTTGGTTTCGTCTCGTGAGGCGGCTTTGGGTTTGTCTTTCTGATGCCTGTATTGTGAATGTATTGGTGCAAACTATCCGAATTAAACTGAATTGCAAAGAAGACTCGAGAGGGGAAACCCTTTTTTAAGGGGTTCACCTACTGAGAAATCAGCTGGGCCTTGTGGTAGTGAGCTAAATGCAACCTGATGCAAAGCATGCCCTACGACCCGCCTACCACAGGTGATGGTGGCGCCGTACCATCAGGTCCAGAGGCTATGCAGAGAAGAAAATGCACTCCAATCTCTCGAGATGGCCAACCTGGAGAGCCAGCCCACCCCTGTTTTCTGTCTGATTTTTCTTTTTCGAGAAAACACCTAACGATGGCTTTCCCTGGAAATAGCATAATCTCGGCTTCAGGCAACTTGTGCAATGGGATAGCCAAGAGGAGGCTTGACAAATGCGGTAGAACTCCGTTATAGTAACTCCGCATGTAGTAAAACTCCGGTTGTAGTAAAACCTCCCGATTGAATTCCTATTTCCTCTATGGCTCAAAATTTTGATGTAGTAAACTGCCAAAACTCAGGATACCGGTTATAGTAAAACTCAGCGGTACCGGTGAAATATTATTCTCCCGCAAAAGATAAGTCGGTGCCTAAAAACGCTGAAAGTGCGCCGGGCCTGCATCTCCCCAGGCCCGTGCCTGCATCGTTCGTCAAACCGAGAAGTTGCTGTTCAGCCGTTTCTTGTACTGTTTCGTCGTGCAAGCTCGCCCACCTCTGCAACCCTACGTTGCATGCCAAATCAAATCGAAAAGGTGCCGCTTTTTTGTGGTCTGAATTGTGCATCGTGACTGATCTGCATCGTGAGCGAACCGCTTTAACACTTGCACAAAAAGCAAGTTTGCTAGGAATGGTGGACGAAAACGACTGGACACGAAAGCAAATCGCGGATGAATTCAGAGTTTCTTTGGCAACGGTGTCGTTCGTCTTTCTTGGTGAAAAACGGGAAGCGCATTGAAGGCGCTATTGCCGAGGGAAGCAGTGGAAAGCGCAAAAAGCTCCGAAGACCCCAAAACGCCGACATTGAGGCAGCGTTGCTTGAGTGGCTTTGACATGCACGCGCTGGAAATGTGCCACTAAGTGCACCCAGTATCAGAGAAAAAGCACTTGAGCTTACTGTTACGCTCAGCAGTGGAGACTTCAAGGCATCAAACGGATGGATTGAACGTTTCAAGGCGAGGGTCTGTATTGATTTTCATTGGAAATCCGGCGACGAAGGCGCTGTTTCGGATGCGACCGTTGAAGGATGGATCGGGGGCAAGTGCTGCCCTTTTCTTAGCGGGTTACCAACCAAAAGACACCCTCAACTACAACGAAACCATTGTGTTTTACAAGATGCTACCCAGCCGCACTTACAATTTCAAAGGAAAAAGGTGTGTGGGTAAAAACACAGGCAAGCAATGGGTCACTGCGTTTCTTTGCTGCAATGCCGATGGGAGTGAAAAAAGGACGCCTTTCATCATTGGCCAGTTCAAGAATCCAAGATGTGTCAAGAACATAGAGTCTCTTCTTTGCACATACAAGCAGTCTGCAAGGGCATGGATGACGACCACCATTTTTGCAACATACCTTCGACAGGGGATTCCTTGCTGCTTGCAAAGAATGGGAAAGTACTCTTGCTATTGGACTGCTGCTCTGCACATCCTTCTGATCTCTCCAAAGAGCTTACAAACGTGGAGGAGGACCTGCCCCTACAAGACATGAACTCTTGTTGGCTTTGGAGGCAGTCAGGAGGGCTCTGAATGCTGCAGTGGCTAACACTATGCCCACATGACAAGCCTCGAAAACTTCCTTGTGAAGTACAAAGCACCTACTACAAATCAAACTGATATAACTGAGTTTTTTCTACTCCAATGTGAGTTATATTTTTATATTTTTGGTGTTTATTTTTAGTCTAATAAACATTTTAGTCATTTCCAATCCTTTTTCATAGCTTTAATAACAAATTGTAAGGTGCTCCTGATGTACTAAAACTCCCGATATAGTAAAATTACTGCCCGGTCCCGACAGGTATACTATAAAAGGTTTCTACTGTAGTAGCATCTCTCCCTTTCACAATTGAGAAGGCATTCGAAGAAATAGGGTAGTACTTTATGCGTGTTTCACATAGTATAACACTCATGGCGTAGTCTAGGGCAGCCCATTTAGGCACGAGCAGACGAGGGAATAGACTGAATAGACACAGTGAGCGGACTGCGGAGTGCGTCACTCGCTTGTTGCTTCTAATGGGAGATGGCGCCATGCGTTACAAGCGTCGCTACCTCAATCGTCTGCGAACCTATCCGCCGTCGACCCTGGCAAGTTTTATAGCGGAGCTGTTAAGGGCTAGTTTCCCCAGGATCGTGTCCCCCGCAAAGAAATGTAGACACAGAACTCTGGACAGCTACCGCCATCTATGAGCAACGGCGGCAACCAAACAACCCGCTTGCCGGCCTTGCTCAAAGATAGAGGCAACGTTTCCAGCCTTTCCACTCTGGTTTTCACCAGAGTGGAAAGGCTGAATTTCTCTAGGCGTCGTCCTAGATATCATCCTAGAAGTCGTCCTTGAGGTCCTCCTAGACGTCGTCCTTGAGGTTGTCATTGAGGTTGTCCGAGAGGTTGTCCTCGAGGTCGTCCTAGAAGTTGTCCTTGAGGTCGTCCGAGAGGTCGTCCTCGAGGTCGTCCTAGAAGCCATCCTTGAGGCCGTCCTAGATGTCGTCCTCGAGGTCGTCCTAGAAGTCGTCCTTGAGGTCGTCCTAGATGTTGTCTTCGAAATTGTCCTAGAAGTCCTCCCTGAGGTCGTCTTAGGCGTCGTCCTTGAGGTCGTCTAGATGTCGTCCCTGAGGTCGCCCTAGGCGTCGTCCTCTAGGCGTCGTCCCCGAGGTCGTCTTAGAAGTCCTTGAGGTCGTCCTAGACATCATCCTTGAGGTCGTCCTAGACGTGGTCCTAGCTGCGTCCTTAGGCGTCGTCCTTGAGGTCGTCTGACCATAGTAAAGCTTCGCTGGTCTTCCTTCTTCACCAGAGTGGAAAGGCTGAAAGTTTTTAGAGCGCAGCTCTTAGGGGCCCGTTTCCGGCTTGAGCGGCGTCGGCGTAACCGCGCGGTGCATGTTGGGACATGCACCGTGCGAGCCCCCCCCCCTCCCGAGTGGTGCCTGTTGGGACATGCACCGCGCGAGCTCCCCCAGGTCACGTGACCCTCCCCCCAAGGTCAAGTGACCCCTCCCTCCCCCCCCCCCCCGGTGGAGATTGAAGGATGGGGGGAGGAGGAGAAGGAGGGGTATACCCTCCCCTGAGTACCCTTCCCTCCTCCTCCTCCTCAAGAGCTGCGCTCCAATTCGGCGTTACAGGGAGTTGTAAACGGCTTTCATTTTTTAGTCCCATTTCTCTCGGAAAGGGAGCTACGGCTTAAAATTTCATCGGCTAAAATACACCACCTTGAAGCACATTCGGTGAAAGTTTGAGCTTTCCGTGTGCAGGCACCGATTTTTCCAGCTCATTTTACCACGTGAAAGACACCATAGCCGCCCTATATAGGTAGTATTTGCTCCGCAATAAACTTGTTCCACCCATGTTTTAGATTGATGGCGATTGTAACTCGCGTTTAAGATTTACACCAGTTACACCTTTGTTTCCAGGGATTAGTTTTCTTCAAATTTGGGGGCGTTTCTTCGGAGTTTAATTTCCTCCCACAGATTCGAGGTTCGTCAATGTGGAATTTCGGTGTTGGGCGAAAACTTGTTGTTTGTTGGGAGTCGTGTCAAGGAAAATGGGACATTGTCATAAGATTCCCCAACCTCCAGGGGAAGTGCGCGCGACCCGAACGATCAAAAAACATCCCGGTGCCGATAAAAGAAAGAAGCGAGGTAAGGGTCATGGTTCCCATGGAAGGAGCGGCCTCGCAGACAGTTTGGTGTGGGCCGTGTTTTGGCTCAAAAAGGGTTTTGTTTTCCGTGAGGCTGCAGTTTTTCTGATTCGGGACGGCTCCAACTCGGGGTTTTTCGGTTTTCTTTGATTTTGATAGAGCAGGCCCAAGAGTCATTGAAACTTGTTACAAAATCTTCTAGTTTTTTTTTTTTTTTTACTAAGTTTTAAAAACAATGTTAGCTTGACAAAGTATGACCTCTATGCTTTTGGGGCATTAAACTCTTACTAAACTCTCCCGAAAATATATTCTTAAACGTCTGCATAAGACACCCGTGTCATAAAATAAACTTTCAGCGCAAGAAAACAAGAAAAAAAAAACAATCCTAGTGCAATGATTACGTTGCAAGGCAAATTTAGAGTTGGGAGCGGTTCCAAATTATGTTTCTGTTTCGGGGTTGACGTCTTGATGTGGCAGCATATTTTGGAATTGCTCCAGATGCAATGAGCCTCGCTAAATAATATTGTGCCCAAATCTTTTTTTTCTTTTCTAGGAAAGTTTTTTTTTTGCTTTTCCGGTCTTGGTATTTATAACAAATAGTTATAAGCTGTGTGAAAAAAATCGATTTTTTTTAAGTAGAAGAAATGCGACTTTATGTAATCTAAATCACTAGCTAAAAAAGATTTTTTGTCACTAGATGTAAAAATAGCTGCCTGATATGAATCTTTCTTCCTTGACAATTTTTTGCTTTAAAAACTAAACAAATGTGCAAGGAAAGCATGAAAAGATAGACAAACTGCAAATAAAAAATATTTCTGGAATATCTTGGGAAAAAATTGATTGATTTAAATCATAGTAGTAAAACTGGTACAATTTAAATCGTGATCTAAATCGTAATTTAATGTTTTTTATTCTCTGCCCCGGTGAGGGTAGTTCGACGTCCCTTTAATCCTCCTCTTCCAGCTTTCATTCGTTCTGGACGTTACAGAGGCTCCAACTAGCACCGCTCACTTTGTCCTGGCACGAGGCGACGATCACTTGACCGTCTGCGTTTTCCTCGTTGCAGGCGGTGTTCTGCGTCCAGTTTGACGACACGCGCATCGTGAGCGGCTCCTCGGACAAGACCATCAAGGTGTGGAACATGCGTACCAACAGCCCCTGGTCCGTCATGACCCTGGTGGGGCACTCGGGCACCGTGCGCTGCCTCCACCTCACCGGGAACCGGCTGGTTTCTGGCTCCAGCGACTGCACCATCAAGGTGGGCCACGGGGCAAGAAGCGCCAGGCCACGCGTCGTAAACGGTTTCAGTGCGGCAACAAACGACGTCACCGACGCCGGAGCGTCGCGCTGTCGGACGTCGCAAACCTGGCGGTCGGGCGTGAAAGTTTTGGGAAAAAAAAAGTAAGCGGAGCTGGAGAGCAACCGCCAGCAGAACAGGCATCTCTGCCACATCCACCGCCACATCCGTTACACTTCCCAAATTGCAGCTGGCAACGACACAACACTTACGGCGTCGAGCAGAAATCGAGGGACCCCTTTTTAAGATGCGGTAAACGGACCGGTCGGACGCGCATTCCGGGCGCAGTACCGCATCCACATACGTGAACTGTCAATTCCCTCGCGATGACATCGTAGAAGTGTCGCGTCGTTGCCTGCTGCGACCTTTGCCGTCGCGCGGCAACAAAGGTGGTTGCGGCGGATGCCTATTCTGCCGTAGGTAGTTCTCCGGCTCGACACTATACGGAAACTCGAGCAACCACGAGTTCGGACGCCGCGACGACGAGAACCCTCGCATTTGCTCATTTTTGTTTGCCAGAGTTTCTGCAAGCGACAGACGGGATTTCAACGTCTGACGGCAGTCGCGCCCCCGTGGTGTAGTTTGTTGCCGCTTTGGGACCGCCTTTTGGTGCTTGAGCGAAACGGGACGCTAAACACACTGGTCCAAAACGCGTTCTAAGTGCCGTAACCAAAGCGAGCTTATTTCGTCGTGCTAGTGGTTTTAATGACAGGTTTCCCGGTACAACAGGAAGCCTTGAAATACCAGCAATGGCTCTCTCGTGCGCTCGTGTACAGTTGCAATCCATATGAACGTGAGCTTGCAATCGTTGACCGCTCCATTCCGAAATTGTCACGAAGTATCTGCCGTGGCGGTTTGCGCGCCTTCTCTCGTGCCTTACAAGGCTCGGTGCACGAAGCATATGCTCTGCCACGGCCACTGTACAATCACGACCCATACCTTTGTATGGGTTGTGATTGTACGTTCCCAAGCCACGGTTTGGTGTACTCTGTTTCACGTCGTAATGGATCGCAGCGGATGCTACGAGGCACGCCAGCCAATCAGGCGCTGTGAATTGATCATGTGACTACATCCGAATGTGCAGTGCTGTGTCCCTCCTGAAAATCACGTGACAACACTTCCATGGCATTGCGTTGGCTTCGATGGCTTATAGTGCCCTCTGTTGTCCATGGGAAGAAGGAACAACAGTGTACAGAAGCAAACTGTTTGCTGTCTTTTTTGCTCAGACTGGTTTTGGAGGGCTGTTAAGCTTTGAGATAACAAAGTTGTACTGGGTTATCCAACGCTTAAATGTTATTTAAAGCAGTTTGTTTTTTCTGTCAGTTTTTTCCGAGCCCCTCCCCCACCTCCCCCTCAAAAAAATGTTTGTAATCGTTGATATGGGGTCAAATCACAGTTGTATTGGAATGCGAGGGAGAACTGTGTTGCAGGACAGTGGCTGTGGAATTTTCTTTTTTATTTTATTTCTAGGAATCCCCGTTATTTTGGAAATGTGCTTTTAGGTTTTGCTCAGTTTTTGAAGGAGATGTTGGGAGACTATTTGCAATAACTGTCTAAGGTAAGGGCGGAAGGAATACATAGCGTTTCTTTTACAGTACATAGCATTGGTGGCTCTGAATAGTTCTGACAGTGTTAGAAGGGACTACCGTATTTACTCGAATATAAGTCAACCACGAATATAGGCTGACCTTTATTTACGCCGCTCTCAGCTGAATCATAGCGCGATGCCAAAAACTTAATCGTCGTCAGAACTTCCGGACACATCACTGTCGTCGGAAGCTCCGTCAGCTTCGTCGACACCCTCACAAACTCGCAACAATACCTCACTGACCCGTTGCGAAATGGCGACAACGAGGAACGAAAAAAGGAGGAGACGGGCGAAGTGACGAAAGACCAAATACAAAGACACGAGCAACGCCGCGAGCGAAAACCCGAGCCGCCGTAGGCAACAAGAAGCGGAAGTCCCTATTTTATTTTGCTGCGCGTTCGCGAGAGGGAGAGGGGTGCAGGGGAAGGGGGAAGACGCGTGGTGCTTCCCCCTTTCTCTCGTTCCCTTCTTGCGTCGGCATGCATGAGCGGCGCTGGCGGCACCGGTTGCGGAGAGGCGCGAAACCCGACGCCTGCGAAATGGGCACGAGCGTCGGCTGCTGCTGTTTCGGTTGTTTTCGTGCACAAAAAGCTTTCTGAAACAAGATAGACCCATACACTCGGTAGGGTCGCAAAATTTGATCGCGAATGTAGGTCAAAATTTTCTGGTCATGGTTATAGGTCAACCCTTAATTTTTGACATTTCCGAAAAGAAAAATGTCAACTTATATTCGAATAAATAAGGTATTTTTCGTAGATAGCACATAGATTTGATCTCGCAGATCCAGCAAAACCCCCACGTGCTCGTTGCCTTTCGCTTGTCTTTGGCTGTGCATCTGACGAAGTGTTATCTAGAGCTAGAGGCAAAGCAGCTACTGTATTCTTAGACTGTCGCCAACTAAGGCGCAGAAAGGAAGTGTTTCCAGAACTGCCCGAGAGATGGCGCCATTACGTATTTTAGTGTTGCTCTCATCGTAAGCGGTCAGAAGCTGTTGTTACGCTGTCGGTCCCACTGAAACGCAAACTCGATTAGCGGTCGGGTCTCGTACGGTTGTGCTAACCCTTTTGGAGGATGTGCAGTCTCGATAAGGGACGTTTAAATGCCCCAGGACCCGGTGCGACGTCACACTCAGCGACGCCGGAATAAGAACTCGATCATAGACTGCCTTACTCTCCGACGCCGCTCTCGTCTTCTCTCGGCATGGTCGGTTACGTTAAGCTTTGGCTACGCCTGCTTCATGCCTGCGGTCTGCTTCGTCTACCCACTGTCGCGGCTCGCTTTCAATACGATCGGCGCATCCAAAAAAGTTTCGATGTGCACGAGCAGTCAACAACACGAGGGAATGCAACAAACGCATGGTGGAAGCGGAGATTTTGTGGCATTCTCAACCCAGTACCATTCTTAGCGTTCATGCGTATAGCACCCGACATGCTCGCTTTCCAAAGCCGCACCATGACGACTCGCTTTCGCTCTCGGCGCAGTGTGTAGAGCGTCCACCGCACGCCAACTTCCTGCTGGCCATACAAGTTTCGGGCTCCGAATTTCGCCCATTCGACACCGATTCGGTAGACGCCACCACGTAAATATGGGGCAAATACCCGCGTGGCCGCAGTAATGCCACGGCGACGCGGTCGGTCTTCCCATATTTAAATGGCAACGCCCGTTAACCGAGTTTTCCCATTGGCCGAGACACAGAGGGGACATTTCGTGGCCACGCCTACTTCCACTATACCTCGCCCTATGCATGGAGAATACGGACGCCACCTCCCGCCCGTTAAAACCTCGTCGGGTGTTGCTCTGCAACGGCTGTTGGACTGCAGGTGTGGGACCTGAGCACGGATCAGTCGTGGTCCAGTATTGCCTGCAAGGGGAACATGGTGGGGCACACGGACACGGTGCGCTGCCTGCAGGCCGACCAGCGCCAGGTGGTGAGCGGCTCCTACGACCGCACCCTCAAGGCGAGTCCTCGTCGGCCGAGTTATCGGGTCCCCGTAGTGGCGTCATCTAGCGTAGGGGTTCTTAATCTTTGCAATCTCGAGAAACCCTTAGCTTCCCTGACTAACAGGCAGCGAATGTTTCCCCGTGACAGCATTGAAGCGTACGGACCCTGTAAACAGTAATGCCCATACTAAGGAGTGTTTGGCTCATAATTATGCATTGAATGGGTGGATCCGCTGAAATGATGCTTCTCTTTTTATTTTGTTTATTTTATTTTAGGGCTCGAAGGCTTAGAGAGAGAAGTGGGCACTTGCATTTAACGTAAACGTAAAAAATAAAAAAAAGCAGAAATACAAAATTAGTATGAAACATCATTTAACAAATTAGTAATTGCAATTCTAAAATCAGTGGTATTGGTAATTGAAACTATGACTGCGGGAAGGCGATTCCAATCAATTTAGGTTCGGGGAAGGAGGCATTAAAAGTGCCGAGTGTCTCCCAACCAAATTTACGGGGGTTTTTGTTACCGGAAGAATAAACTATGCATCAACAAACACTCATTCTCTCCCCAAATGTAGACCTGGAGGTCCGAACCAGATGGCAAATTTTCAGCGCTAACTGTTATCTTATTCAAAAGTTATAAGTGATTCTGTAAAATTTTCAATGGGAAAATGGCAGCCGACGGAGCTCTCAAGTGCATGCAGCTCTATAGTGCCAGTTATCGAAATGTATTTGAAAATGTATTTGTATTTGTATATGTAATGAATATGTATTTGTTCACCTTACATTTCCTTTTGGATTTTTGGTCTAGTTTAAATTTTTGTATTTAGATGCTTATTTAGGCCTACTTATTTAGTATTTACTCGTTTATATTGCCTACAGTGTTAGGAGGCTGTTCTGGGCTGTTGGAGAGGTGACCTCGTCCACAACTAAAGTAACCAGTGCTGGTAAAAAATAAAAAGAGGTGCTGTTAGGGAGAGGATTGAGAACACAAGGCAAAATGGAAGGGAGGTTCCCACTTTTCCTTCGAGGAAGTGGGTTAATGTTTTATGCTTTCTCTACAGTCCCTCTTTATAAAAAGAATTTCCCTACTCGGAGAGAGGAAAATTTTCCTGCTTTCTTTATGCAGGGATTTTCCCACTTTCCTTTTGCATCGCCTGTCTAGAGAAAGTAGTCAAATATCTTTACTTTCCTTACACATGGATTTTCCTAGTTCCCTTTTGCATCGCCTCTGTAGGGCAGGTAGAGAAATCTTACACAGAGAACATAGGGAACTTCTTCCACTTTCATCACATGTGGATTCTCCTACTTCCGTTTTGTGTCCTCTTGCAGGTCAAGTAGAAAAATCTTCCCACACAGGGAAAGAAGATCAATTTTCCTACAATTCCCTACACATAAATTTTCTTTTTCTTTTTTTTCATCTTTTGTGTAGAAAAAAATTTTTCTCGATACTTGCACTTTCCTACATTCTTTTGCATCCCATTTCGGACAAGCAGAGAAATCTTCTTACACAGGAAACGAAAGATTTTCTACCTTCACAATACATGGATTTCTTTCTTTTCGCACACTCTGCACAAGGAAACTAGAGAAGTCATCCTCCACAGGAAAAGTATGAAATTTCCCTACTTCCCCCATACCAGGACTTCCCCTCATTTTCGCATTCCCTGTGTAGGGAAAGTAGGGAAATCTCCCTACACAGGAAAAGCAGAGAAATGGCTCTTTCCAGGCTTCCCGTTCAGGCCGCTGCAAAAAGCTTTGTCCTTGATCTCTGCACAGGTGTGGGACATGCAGACGGGCGAGTGCCTGCGCACGCTGGTCGGCCATTCGGGTGCTGTGCTCTGCCTCCAGTATCGGGGCGACCGGCTGGTCTCCGGCTCGTGCGACCGCACCATCCGCGTCTGGCAGCTAGCCACCGGACGCCACCTGTCCACCCTCCAAGGTCATCAGGACGCAGTCACCTGCCTCCAGTTTGACGCATCCCAGGCGAGTGGTTAGGAGGCGTGCAATGTGTGCCACCCTGATGTTCGGGCTGAGCCGGTTTGACCCAATGTTGACCTTCTGGACTGCCTCGGTGTATGGGCCAAACCGCTTTGAGCCGACATTAATTTTTTACAGCGGAGCTGTTAAGGGCTAGTTTCCCCAGTTTCGTGTCTGTCACCAAATAAATGACGACGCAAAACTCCACATCTATAAGGGACAGCTACCCCCATCTATAAGCGACGCCAGCAACCAGACAACCGGCTTGCCAGTTGTCTGGTTGCCACTGTCGCTCATAGATGGCGGCAACCTTTCCAGGCCTTTATAGTGGAAACGCTGAATTTCTCCAGGTGTCATCCTAGAAGTCGTCCTCGACCCCGTCGTAGAAGTCGTCCATGAGGTCGTCCGAGAGGTTGTCCTAGAAGTCATCCTTCAGGTCGTCCTAAAAGTCGTCCTTCAGGTCGTCCTAGGCGTCGTCCTCTAGGCGTCGTCCTTGAGGTCGTCCCACAATAGTACAGCTTCGCTGCTCTTCCTTCTTCACCAGAGTGGAAAGGCTGAAAGTTTCTAGGCTACCTCAGTGTATGGGTTGAACCAGTCTGTGGACTTTTTGATCCACCTCGATGTACAAGATGAACAGTTTTGATGTTGACGTTTTGGGCCGCCTCGTATGGGCTGAATTGTTGGACCTGATGTTGACCTTGTGGATCACCTCGATTCATGGGCTGAACTAACCCGATTTCATTTCATTTCATTTATTTACTTTCAGGGCCCAAAGGCATCACAGAGAGGAGTGTGTTCGTTATTCAAAAATACAAGAATACAACGCTAACAAGGCAAAACTACATTAATATCAATGACAAGGCAACAAATATGTCAATACAAACATAGCCAAGGAACATTATTTAAAAAAAATGTAATTGCAGTTCTAAAATTAGCGCTGTCAGATATTGAGACTGTTGATACGGGAAGGCGATTCCAATCAATAGATGTCTGGGGAAGGAAAGAATAGACCCTTTCCGGAATTCAGTGCCATCTGGTGACTCAAATGGCAGTTTAACTTTTACCGTACTAATGGCAGGCAATAAACCTGTGGTCTGCAGTGTTTTATGGGGCACCGTCACTTTCGCAAGTCAACGGTAAACGAGAATATGCGCTTCACTGTGCAGTTCTTTTTCAATCTCTTTCAATGTTGACGGCGAAAAAGATGCAACTAGTAAGAACAAAGCGCAAACCCAGATAGACGCCTTGAAGTTCTATACGTCAAGGGGCTTTGATGCCGAGTGTGTGCTACTAACAGATTGACTGCGACCGAGTTAGAAATGAACGCTTACGCAGCTCTTCTATCCGATTCCCGCTTCATGTCGCGCTAACGTCTAGAATATATAGACCTTTCCAATGTTTACAAAATCACAGTCCAGCGTGGGATCTTCACAGCCCAGCACGTGCGTGTTCGTCGCTTCGGAAAGCGAGCAAAGCACGCGCCATACGCACAAACGCTCGAAATGGCACCGGCCACAAGCTCGTTTTTGGAAAGGTCTATAGACCACGAACCATCTGCTTAGGAGCATCTTCAACTCCTTCCTTCATCAGTAAACAGAAGGCCACCATTAGTATAGCACATATGCCATTTTTCAGAAGATGATGATAGTGATCAAAGTGGCCAGACTGAATTCCGGAAAGGGTCTATTGAAAACAGAGGCGCTACAATGGGTGATGCTTAATTTTAGTTTGTGATCTGTGCACGATGATATGCAAGATGGTTCTAAACATAATGTTCTACGAAGTTCCGAGTTATAGTGATAAATCTTGCAAAATAAACATAAACAAGATATTTTTCATGCGAGAGGCCAGACAATGAGAGATGCTTTCATAGAGGTGACGCTGGCTGTGCGTTGATAGCTTGAAAGAATAAAACAAGCATAACGATTTTGAATTGACTCAAGTGCAGATGCAAGGGCGAGTCCAGGGTCCCAGATAGATGCTGCATATTCAAGTTTACCACAGATTAGGGTTTTATACAAAATTAGCTTTAAAGAAACAGGAGTTAGCGAAAAATTTCTTTTGAGATAACCTTGTAAGCGATTTGCGTTAGCGATGTATTCAACAGTGGGCATTCCGGGAAAGGTCATTGACAGTATGAACACCGAGGTATTTATAGGAGGAAACAGAAAGGAGAGTGAAATGGTTAATGTAGTAGAAGGGGGCAAGCGTTACTTTGACACGACACTCTCGTACACCTACATTTAGAAATGTTAACTCTGCACCAGCGGGTTACGTTATTAATATCAGTGTAAAAGGCAGAGATGGCGGAATCATTATTTTTTTTTTTTTTTATAAATAGCAGTTGTCAGCATACAAGCTAATAGAGGAAGAGATACGCATAGGTAGGTCGTTAATATTGTCACGAATGACAAGTGATGAGGCGACGAATGACTAAGTAAACTGAACGTTTAATGGGGCGAACTTGTGCCCAAAATAAAGAAGGAAACAAAAGATAACAGCAGAGCGTCGTGGGCGTCGATGTCGGCGAGACAGCAGGATCGAGCGCTGAAGCGAGACTGACTCGACAAGGTCGCGGGTAGCTGCTTATCTACCGTGCGTCACTATCTCGAAAATTCGGCAAAGAAGGCTCGAGCGTCGCGCGCTCGGGGCGAGGATGAACTGGCACTTTCGAGAATAACAAAGCAGGTGGAAAGTTACGTCTGGAGCGAGAATGAACGCGAAGCTTCTAGAAGTTGGTGACCGAGCGTTGCTTTCTCGGTACTGCGGGCGGCATTATCCCCCCCTTTTAAAAGTGCATCGTCCCGATGCAACGTGAAAGGAAAACAGAAATGGCTAAAAAATTAATGGTGAAACGAAATAAACATGCAGTGTCGCAATCCTAGCGCGCGTAGAACGGCTTGAGTCGAACTACGTGGACGACTTCGGGTCGTGGCCGGCGGCGTCCTGATGATCGGGTTCCGTCGGGGAGCACCTCGTAGTTCAAGTCCCCGAGGCGGCGGATGACCTTGTAGGGTCCGAAGTAGCGTTTTAACAGTTTTTCGCTGAGGCCGCGGCGGCGAATGGGCGTCCACACCCACACCCTGTCTCCGGGCTGGAACTCCACGTCGCGGCGACGAAGGTTGTACCGGCGAGCGTCGACACGCTGTTGATTGTGGATTCGAAGGCGGGCTAGCTGGCGTGCTTCTTCTGCTCTCTGGGTGACCACATGGGCATCGTCGTATCCGTCATCCACAGGCTCATGGGGCAGCATCGCGTCCAGCATGGTCGTCACTTTTCTTCCATGCACCAGCTCGAATGGTGTGAACCCGGTTGTCTCTTGAGCTGCGGTGTTGTAGGCGAATGTGATGTATGGTAATACCTCGTCCCACGTCTTGTGCTCTACGTCGACGTACATGGAGATCATGTCGGCGATCGTCTTGTTGAGCCGCTCCGTTAGTCCGTTGGTCTGAGGATGGTACGCGGTGGTCCGACGATGGCTGGTGTGGCTGAGTCGAAGGATCTCTTGCGTGAGCTGGGCCAAGAACGATGACCCTCGGTCGGTTATCAAGACTTCGGGGGCACCATGTCGAAGGAGAATAGACTCGACGAAAAACTTGGCGACTTCCACCGCTGTTCCCGACGGAAGGGCTTTTGTCTCTGCGTACCGGGTAAGGTAATCCGTGGCAACGATTATCCAGCGGTTCCCCAACGTCGATGGCGGGAAGGGCCCAAGCAAATCCATTCCAATTTGTTGGAAAGGCGTAGTAGGGGTCGATATCGGTTGCATGAATCCCGCAGGTCTCGTCGGAGGTTTCTTACGCCGTTGGCACTCGTGACATGACCGTGTGTACAGATGGACTGTTTTCGGGAGTCTCGGCCAGTAGTACTTGTCACGAATCCGGGCGAGCGTCCGGCTGTAGCCAAGGTGTCCAGCCGTCGGGTCGTCGTGGCATGCTTGAAAGATTTCTTCTCGCAGGCTGGCCGGAACAACCAGCAGCCAGGCAGGGTTGCTCGTTCCGAAGTTCTTCTTGAAGAGCACGCCTCGCCGCAGAACGAAGCTTGACAAGTCTCGGGCAAAGACTCGCGGAACTGAACTTCCTTGGCCTTCGAGGTGTTCGACCACGGCGCGAAGTTCCGGGTCGTCTCGTTGAAGTGCTCCCATGTCGGCATCTGTAATTGCGCCGAGAAAACGGGCGTCATCGTCGTCGTCAGTGCTTTCGAGAGGAGATTCGACTGGGGCCCTAGACAAACAGTCGGCGTCGTTGTGCTTGCGGCCGGATTTATGCACAATGGTTACGTCGAATTCTTGCAGTCGAAGGCTCCAGCGTGCGAGGCGTCCTGAGGGATCCTTGAGGTTGGCGAGCCAGCAGAGGGCGTGGTGGTCTGTGACCACGCGGAACGGGATCCCGTACAAGTACGGACGGAACTTGGTTATTGCCCAGATGACAGCGAGACATTCCTTGTCGGTCGTCGCGTAATTTATCTCTGCCTTGGACAGTGCCCGGCTTGCGTAAGCGATCACCCTCTCTGCTCCGTCTTGTCTTTGGACGAGTACCGCGCCGAGTCCGGCGTTGCTGGCGTCCGTGTGAACTTCCGTTTCCGCTGATGGATCGAAGTGTCCGAGGATAGGGGGCGACTGGAGTCTTTCCTTCAGTTCGTTGAACGCTTGTTCTTGCTCCTCCCCCCACTGGAAGTTCACGTCGTCCTTCGTCAGATGCGTGAGCGGTGCAGAAATCTTGGCAAAATCGCGAACGAAACGTCTGTAGTAAGCGCACAGTCCAAGAAATCTTCTTACGGCTTTCTTGTCTGATGGCTTCGGAAATTCGGCAACAGCGGATGTCTTGGCAGGATCAGGGCTTACACCTTGAGCACTCACGACATGGCCCAGGAATTTGAGCTCGCCGTAAGCGAACCGACATTTTGACGGCTTTAGTGTCAGTCCAGCATTCCGGATAGCCTGCAGCACGGCTCGCAAACGTCTCAGGTGCTCGTCGAAGTCGCTTGCGAATACTACGACGTCGTCGAGATAGACGAGGCAGCTTTGCCATTTCAAGCCGGAAAGAACGGTGTCCATTACACGCTGGAACGTCGCCAGTGCTGTGCACAGTCCGAACGGCATCACTTTAAATTCGTACAGTCCGTCTGGCGTGACGAAGGCAGTCTTCTCACGATCCCGTTCGTCGACCTCGATCTGCCAGTACCCACTCTTCAGGTCCATCGACGAAAAGTATCGGGCATGGCGCAGCCGGTCCAGAGTGTCGTCGATGCGTGGCAGCGGGTAGACGTCCTTTTTCGTTACGGCGTTTAGTCGACGATAGTCCACGCAGAACCGAAGAGTCCCATCTTTCTTTTTCACCAGGACTACCGGTGAAGCCCACGGACTCTTTGAGGGCTGGACAATGTCGTCATCGAGCATTTCTTGGACCTGCTTCTGGATGACTTCTCTCTCTTTCACAGAGACACGGTACGGTGACCGATGAACAGGAAGCGCATTGTCTTCAGTGACAATTCGGTGTTTCGCAACGGTTGTTTGGCGCACCTTTGACGATGTGGAGAAGCACTCATTGAACTTGGCGAGAAGGTCACTGAGTTGTCGTCGTTGTGGGGTGGGCAGGGTTGGGTCTATGTCAAACTGCGAAGGCGGCGTTGTCTTGGGTGGCCACGAAGAGAGGTCTTCTGATATTCCGGCAATTGCGGCTGAGTCCGGGAGTTCCTCGGCGTGACCCACGGCGGTGCCTTTCATAAGGTGCTGTGCCTCCTGTCGGAAGTTTGTTACGAGTGCGACAGTGTGTCCGTCTTGGAGCTCCGCGACGCCTCTTGCGATGCCGATCCCTCTTCCTAGAAGCAACTGGGGGCTTCCTTCGAGCAAAACGTCGCCACAGAAAGTCTCATCGACCCCGACGGGTACGAAAACACTTGACCGCGGCGGTAGGTTCACGTGGTTTGCGAGGACTCGTACTGCGGATGACGTCGCTTTGGGTTCCTCCGGTGGTGGAGCAGGTTTTCGTAGCGTCAGCCGGTTTGCTCCGAGGTCGATGACGGCGCCATACTCGCAGAGAAAGTCCATTCCGAGGATAACGTCCCTCGAACAGTCTTGCAGAACGACGAACTTGACAGGGCATGTCTCACCGTGGATCTCGACGCGAGCAGTGCATCTCCCGACCGGTGTGATGAGGTGCCCTCCGGCGGTTCGTATTTGAGGTCCATCCCACGGTGTCGTCACTTTTCGAAGGCGGCGGGAGAGCCTTCCACTCAAGACTGAGTAGTCTGCTCCGGTGTCCACGAGTGCTGATGCGTCGTGGCCGTCGATGACGACGTTTAGGTTATTGGACACCGTTGCAGGGGCGTCGTTTCGGTCTCTGGTAGCGTTCGAGTGGGGGCCCTCCGACGTTCGTGGAGGATCTTGGCGTCGGTCGTCTTCGGCAACTCCACCTCCAGGGGTTGCCGCGCCTAGTTTCCCCGGCGTGGCAGGGGAGACAGGCTCTCTCGGCGGTGTCGTGGCGCTGGAGACGCGGAACGTCGTGGCGATGGCGAGCGAGATTCACGCCGGAGAGACGGCACTGAAGAGGGCGAGCGTCGGAGGTACTCCTCAATATTGCGAGGGCGTTCGCTGTACCTCGGGCGTGGGTCGTTGGGGTGGAAACCACGCAGACCAAGTCGACGGTAGGGGCAGCTGCGGTAGATGTGGTCCGCTTCCCCGCAGTGGTAGCAGAGCAGGCGTCGGTCGGCCGTTCGCCACACGTCGGTCTTCCGGGGTGCGCGGGGCTCCTGGCAAGTGTACTGGACCTGGGCATCGTGGCAGCGGTCGTGCTGCGGCGCAGGTGACTGACGTCGGGGCGGCGCGGCATAGGCTTGACGAGGAGGCGGTGGCCGTCTGGCCACTGCGGCGTAGGTCAGGGTGGGCTCCTCGGGTTCTGCTACGCTGGAAGGATCCTCCGGTTGAATTGCCCGCTGAACTTCTTCGCGTACCACTTGGGCTATCGACAGCGAAGCCGGGTGGTTGGCAGCAGGCAGCAGCTTCCTGAGCTCTTCCCGGACGATGTCGCGGACAATTGCACGAAGATTGTCAGCGCTGGTGCCGCCCTCGTCAAATCGGGAAGATGTCATCGTCAAAACAGCAGGCGTGCCGGCGAGTCGGTTGTAGTGGCTGGCGCGGATTGATAGGGCCCGCTCGATGTTAGTGGCCTCGGCAACGAAGTCATCGACAGTAGTTGGTGGGTTGCGAACAAGGCCACCGAAGATGTCACTCCTCACTCCTCTCATCAGGACGCGCAGCTTCTTCTCCTCGGTGGACTGAGGATCGGCGCGGGAGCTCAGGCGCAGGACGTCTTCGACGAAACTCGTTACGCTCTCGTTGGGGCCCTGGGTCCTGGACTGCAGCAGATCTTCGGCCCTCTCTCTTCGGTGTTGATTGACGAACGTACGCGTCAACTCGCTCTTGCAAAGCTCCCATGAAGTCAAGGAGGCTTCGTGGTTTTCGAACCAGCGCCTTGCAGTTCCCTCAAGCGAGAAATAGAGGTTCTGCAGGCGCTGTTCGTCACTCCACCCGTTGTGGCGAGCCACACGTTCGTACTGGTTGATCCAGTCTTCAACGTCCTCGTAGATCTCGCCGAGAAAGGGAGTAGGCGTCCTCGGAGCAACGGGCAGGACGACGACGGGTGGGGTGGTCATCGTCGGGGTCTTCTTCTTCGGCTTCTGCGGCAGGAGTCCGGTTTCCGGGGGTTGGATTTTGGTACGGCGGCTTGCTCGGGCGCCGGCGTCTTCTGCGAAGGGTAGCCTTCCGGGGCTGAGTACCTCACTTGGCCGGGATGTCTTCGGAGGGGTACGCTTCACGGGCATAGAATGTGGGGTACCCCGCACCTCCACCAAAAATGTCACGAATGACAAGTGATGAGGCGACGAATGACTAAGTAAACTGAACGTTTAATGGGGCGAACTTGTGCCCAAAATAAAGAAGGAAACAAAAGATAACAGCAGAGCGTCGTGGGCGTCGATGTCGGCGAGACAGCAGGATCGAGCGCTGAAGCGAGACTGACTCGACAAGGTCGCGGGTAGCTGCTTATCTACCGTGCGTCACTATCTCGAAAGTTCGGCAAAGAAGGCTCGAGCGTCGCGCGCTCGGGGCGAGGATGAACTGGCACTTTCGAGAATAACAAAGCAGGTGGAAAGTTACGTCTGGTGCGAGAATGAACGCGAAGCTTCTAGAAGTCGGTGACCGAGCGTTGCTTTCTCGGTACTGCGGGCGGCAATATATATGAGAAATAATAGTGGACCGATGTTGACCTTATGGGTCACCTCAATTTACGTGCTGAACTAGTTGACCTGATGTCTCCTTTTTGGGGTGCCTCAGTGTATGGGCTGAACCGGCTTGACCCAGTTTTCACTTTATGGCTGCCTCGACCTACGGTGATTAAAACGTACAGTGCACAAAGGCAGGACAGAGTGGGACACACAACGGCTGAACTTAAAACTGAAGTCAATTGTCAAGGTGCAACCTTATACTATTAGACGGCCAACTAAGAAAAAGCACACACACCCAATGGCACACCAGCAGGTTCCAGCACCGGTTTGACCTGGTGTTCACTTTTTAGGTCTTCTCAATGTATGGGCTGAACTGGTTAAGCCCGATCTTGACTTTTTGGGCACATTGTGCATGGGCTGAACCGGCTTGACCCGGTGTTCACTGTTTTGGAGCTCCGATGTATGGCCGAACCGGTTTGACCCCAAGATGACTTTTTGGGCTACCTTAAAAAAAAGCCCCTGAAAAGAAAAAAAATCTGGTTTTTTAAACAGTCTGGTTGGGACATGCGTGTCAAAGAAATTAATTCTACGCGAAAATTAAAAAAAAAAAGAAAAAAAAAACTTTTAGAGCAATATTGACTGCGCGAGACGCGATTTAGTCGGTAGTCGCCTCCTTTCCACCTGTTTTCTCTCTCGGCATTTCGGGCGCATGGAGGAGAGGTGGATCGGCTTGGCCATCACGTTGAGGTGGAGAGAGTATATGACCATCTTGTTGAGGTGGAGAAAGTGTATGACCATCTCGTTGAGCAAATGACCATTCCGTCATGTCACGGACTTTGCACGCAAAATTTCAAGTAAATCTCGCCATCACTTTTGCTAAAAAAAAAAAAATTCACATAAAATTTTGTTTTTTTGACACGCATGTTCCAACCAGACTGTTTAAAAAAAAACACATTTTTTTTTTTCTTTTCAGGGGTTCTTTAACGCTCGACTGAACCGGTTTGTTCACTTTTTGGCTCACCTGTGTATGGGCTGATCCGTTTGACCAGGTGTTCACTTTTTGGGCTGTCTCAACATATGGGGTGAACCAGTTCGACCCAGTTTTCACTTTTTGAGCCCCCTCAATATATCGGCTGAACCGGCTTGAAATTGATTTTTTACCCCATGTGCCCCATTAAAAGGGTACTTCGGCGATTTTTTTTTTTTAGCTACCCCAACTAACTATATTTCCTGAATCCCCGACGTTTACCCTTACCGGCATGCTATTTAGTATCGCGAAATTCATAATAGTTATTGTAAAATCGGCAAATGAAAATGTTACACTAACCTACATTCAAATATACCCCCACTTTTCAGCGCTGTGACATCAGTGGCAGGCAGGCTTGCCAGTCGAGCAAGCAGTCTAAAAAGTACAATATGCCAATCATTTGTTCCGTGCTGGAGCGCGGGTACTGGAACGAGCTTCCAAAGGGTTCATTTGACGCCATGAAACTGCTTCGAATCAGTTGGGAACAAATTCTACAGTCCATAGTGAACCCCTGCCTTCCACTGGTGTCGCTTTTTCGTTGCTGCCAGTAGAGACTTTCAGTTTGAAAAACACGGTGAGGGCCAAAATTGTAAGTTCAGTAACTTCGCAAGAAACAAATATTTTGACCCAATACTTGGGATACTATTTCAACCATGTTCGTTAGCAAATTTTCAGGCAACTCGGAGACCATGAAGAAATCGCCGGAGTAGCCCTTTAAAGCCTAGAATGAGCTTTGAGCTACTCAATCACACTGGTTATAAGCACATAAGTAGTTCAACTTTTGCCGATAGTCTATGGTTCACAAGTGGCTTTTGGACACAACTCAGGTTGTAAGGACCCCTGAAGACATGAAAGGGTCAAAAACACCTCATTAGTCACCACCTTTATTCCAACATAAGCCAACCCAAGCTAGAGTTATGCCGTATTAAAGAGCAAGCTGCATGGAGAAATGGTGCGCTTGTCCCGCCGCTATACAGACAAAATGCACCTCCTCCGTTTTGGCGGCAGGCAATGCTCGTTGCGACGGACCGACACATCCGCTAACTGGTCGGCCTCGTCTCCAGGTGGTGAGCGGATCACTGGACCGCACCATCAAGCTGTGGAGCCTGGCAAGCGGCCACTGCCTACGCACGCTCGACTGGATCAAGTCCGAGGGCCACACCGGAGTGGTCCGCTGCCTGCAGGCCGACCGCTGGCGCATTGTCAGCGCCGGCGACGACCGGGCGCTCAAGGTCTGGGGCCTGGACACCGGTCAGCGGCTGGTGACCCTCAGAAACCACACGGACGGAGTCACCTGTCTCCAGTTCAATGACTGCCTCATTGTATCGGGCTCCTACGACCAGACGGTCAAGCTCTGGGACTTCACGGTCTGCTGAACCAGACGCGCGCGCGCCAACTCGCCTCGCCAGTTGTCCCCCGCGGAAACGCTTCAAAGTACGAGAGCTCGTCCTCGCTCGCCATTTTGTTTGCGAGCTTTGCACCGCAGAGATCAGTGCGACGGTTCGAATGAAAGCCTGCGTACCACGTGCGGCGGATACCATTACAAAGTCGGGCAGAGACGCGTTGAGGCAGCAGGGGTCCTGATTCTTGGTTCCGGCGAGAGCTTTCTCGTTTGCCAATTAGACGTCAATCGACAGGTTTCGGCTGGGCGAACGTTGTCTGCCAATGAGAAGAGTTTGATTCGATCCCGAGTGCGCGATTAATGTGCCGGTCCCGAGCGCTCCCTTACCTACCGGTGGATGTCGGCTTGTGTACGGCTGCAAACTGACACGAAATTTCCAAAGGAAGCACGGTTTGTCAATTACTTTCTTTATGAAATAGCAGACTATCACAATTTCAGCGAGCGTTTGACGTCGCTTCACCACGACACAGTCTGTAGCGGATGGCATACCTTTTTTTTTTTTTATACGAAAGCATTAATTGTTTTATGGGGCGAGCTGATGTCATCAGTTTGAAGCGTGAAAATGGCACCTAGTTTCCCCGATCTCAAAGGAGCAAAGTAAAGCTTATGGATTTCGCCTTCGGTTCCAGTGGCTGGCGCACGTCGGCGGGGCTCTCATTGGCCGCTGTGCTCGTCCGTTTCCATGACCGCTCACCCCATGGCGCTGCGTGTCCATCAGCGCGCCGTTAACACGGAGCGTCCAAAGTCAGCATGCCCAAGGGAGCATGCGCGCTGACCGGCGGCGAAAAGTATGCAGCAGACGAAAAAGGGAGCGGACGAGCGGCTTGCATGCTTTCGCATTCACAACTCATAAGAAGTGCTTAGGTGTACCTTGAGCTTTTCTTTTTGTCATGTTAGCAGACGGTGCGTAGGTATGTTCTTGTGTTATTTTTGCCTGCAAATGGCACCTCATAGCAGACAAACCCCCATTCTTCACTCGCAGACGAGTTGTCTGCCAACGGTATCTCGCTCTGCGGGGGTCAAATTAGATCTCGCTCTCGCGGTGACCAAAATCGGACCCTAGGTGCCGGCTAGTGTTGACGTAGACGACCCAGCTGAGCTCGGAAGAGTTGGCTGCTACGTATCAGGAGCACCCCAACTCAGTCCACTGGATGTCCGTGAAGCTTTTTACACTTTCCACACCGGTCGAGGCAAAGTGACTCCCCTGCGCTACATTTTGACGCACACGTGAAGCTTTTTTCATATTTTTTTTTCTCGGTTTTGAAGAGACCATGTTGCTTCTTCAACATGCAGGGTTGCGGAGGACAAGTAATGCGCTCGGCGGCGGATCTCCCCGTTTGTTTGCTAGAATCGCCCGTGGCGACGCTTTTTGCTGGTTTTTTGACGGTTGTGCCTTCCTCTCCGAATTCAGCACGATGCCAAGTGTGATGGTGCAACTCAAAGTTAACGCCCGTTTGCAACGTATTCTTTCAAGGCAATCATGCAACCTTCTGGGCTACTCTAGGAAGCGATGCCTTGGGGATGGCCCTGTTTTCTAAAACCATTCGGTGGGCCTAACTTTAGAAGGATGCATTTACAGCTGAACATGCGACCATTCATTGTTTTTTTTTTGCACGCACAAGTTGAGCTTGTTAAGGGGTGCCTGCAGAAAGTGGCATCCTTCATCTATGCAGTAGTGTTGGTGTTTCAAAAATAAAGATGCAGGCATTTCATCTAGTGCATGTTAGAATAACACTTAGTGGCACTGACAAGGGTGTAGCAACTTTGTCGGCTGCAACTAGAAAGCGTACTACAGTTCGGTCGTTAGGGCAAAAAATGTCGAAAAATGCTGCAGATTACACGAATCTCAGAATCCCCAAATTCGTGGTGTGAGCCCCCCTGTTCATCCTGAATGCATTTTGAAGGAGGATCACGATGCAACCAATAAAAAGATGCAAGAAAAAACGACAAGGTCTTTGAATGAAATCGAAGAAACACACGCACACCTTTTACATTTCCATACACGATTTTACTCTCCAACACAGAGCAACAAACTAAGGCACATTTGGTGGTCCGAAGATGAAAAAGACATCGGGAGACTGGCGTCGCCACGCACTTTGTCGGAGGACTTGGCGAGAGCACGGACAGAAGGCTTGTGCCGTCTGCCCGCGTAATCGCGCCAACGCGTCGGTGGCACGACCATAAATGCTCCCGAGCTGAGCAAACGTCTACGACAGAGTGAGGGGGGCAAAGAGACGAAACACGTATACGACATAACACGTGCACACTAAAGCTGGCATTAAATAGGACGAGGGAGGGGGACATGCATAACAAAAAAAAAATTAAGAAATCTGGTCCGCAGTTATGAATGGCAGTGGCACAGACATGACTAAAGGCCCCCCCAAAACAAAACCCACGCGCGATATACCCCAAACGACCGTTTTACCACGGTCGCACTCCCACCCGATAATCCATGCTTATTTCTTTTTTTGTTTGTGCCCGTGTTTCACAGCCAACGAACTTGTTAGGAAGCAGGCATGAACGACTCCGCGATTGCCCGCTGCCATGGAGCTGTAGTGGACGGCCGTGACTCGTTAACATTTTTTTTTTTTTTTTTTTCTCAAACGTGCATTTTGCTACGCGACACCCTGTATTGCATCCTGCCCGAGGAAGCGAAGGAATTTTTTGAGACAAAACAACACAATTGGTCCCTTCTCTAAAATGACTGTCGACCCAGTGGCTGTCGCAGAAGCTTCGACTTTTCCGCGCAACGGCAAGAAGCAAAAAAAAAAAAACACGGGAAAGTTGAGCATCCAAGTTTTGTTAATTAGAGGCAGAGTGCATGTTTCTAGCAGAATTTAATCTCTGCTGGACAATGTGTGTTTGGACTTTCCGTCGAGGATCTCGTTTGCGAATGAATTGGGCCGATCTGCCACGGGCTGAAACCTGTGGTCCGATTCCGTTGGAAAGACGTATTCTGGTGGGTACTTGCGCAAATGATACGCCAGAAAAACTGCCGTTTGCACCGAGCCAACATCTCCGATTTGTGCAACGAAATGTTCTATTTGACCGAAAGCTAGCAGATGTTACTCGGTTATTAGAGACGTGGGTTTGTCGAGCAAGAACAAAGAGCTAAACTGACTTTTAGAAGAGGTTTATAGCGTACCGTAAAAAGGCTTCATCCTCACTAACATAAAGAAATAACAGGGTGATCTTGTCATTTGTGGAAACTACCGTTGTATTCAGCCTTCGAGCCAGAGAACAGTCTTGGCAGCCACCGACGTTCAAAACACGTTCTGAAAGCGGCATCTTCCACACTGTGAGGGAGGTTACAAATCTGAACGAGCAAAACAATTTGGCACGGTGTTCGTAGATTAGCTGCAACCGGCGTGGCGGTGCCGCCGCCCTCGCCTCGAAGCCGTGGCGTACGTTCCGAATGTGGCAGACGGCCGTCGGCTACGGCTCCCCATGGCAGCCGGCCCGGGAGCCAGTTAGAAGCCAAGTACACTGCCTCGCCGTGCACGAGAAACGCAAGGACGAAGGGCGTCTCGGGCTTCCCCCGGTGGAGAGAGCGCGGTGCGGTTAGTTCTGGCACTCGCGATAGTGGGTGGACCGCCGCTCGATCAGCTCCAGGTAGCCAGTCATCTCCCGGTTCAGCTGCTCCAAGATCTGCGAGTAGTCCTTCAACCTCCGCTCGTTGTCGTCAAACTCGTCCTCCATGCCTGCGGCGGAAGCCTGAGCTCAGTCTACGTTGGGTCTGCGCGAGTTTATTTCTTCCGCAAAGACTCCCTAATGTCAATGCGGGGAAACTTGAGGCCCAACGATGGACCGATCTCGTGAAAGGCTCCGTTATACGATGTCGAGTGTAGCAAGTATGGCGTAGGGCAGCGCACACGGATACTGATTGGTCGCAGATATCGAGTTCCTGCTCGCCGGCCAACGAAAGGCCCACTTCTAGCGCTACGCCGCGCTCGATGTCGGAGCATAAAAGAGGCTTAAGTGTGTAAGGAGTGTGTGGCGCCGGCGACGACCGGAACCGTGCAGGGACACGCCTTCCCTGGGGGGGGGGGATTCCTAGGGACAGGGCTTGTCCCCACTCCCGGGGTCGCGGGAGGCAGCAGGGAGACGGGGGGACAGTGGGACACGGCGGGGTAGAGAATAAAGGAGTGTTGCATGCGAGCCAACATGTGTCGTGTGTGAAGGCGTCTGCTCTGCCGAGCCAAGCGTGACAAGTGTTCCACGCATGCATCACGTCTCCGTAACGTAGTACACGGGAGGCAGGGGACAGACCTGAAATTTTGTTATGCACCCTTTAGCATGACCAGCAGCCTACCCTGTAAATTTCATTAATTTTAAGCCAAAGGTTCAAAAGTTGACCCTCCCAGGGGGTGCGTCCCCTTAAGGGACAATGCGCAATGTCTTCGCACTGAAGTGAGTATACGGTGGTCGCGTGACGTCGCAATGTCGGACAATATCGTGTGTCACGTGATGCCACGTTGTAAGGCCCGCTTCAGACGGAGCAATTTCGCCCAGCAACTTGACGTCGCAACACGGGCCGGCCGCGTTCACATGCAGCAACCGAATTGCTGCAACTTGCCATCATCATCATTCAATTTGATTTTTCTGGCACTATTTAGACGCACAGCTACGCGCTAAAAACATGTTCTTATATCTGAATGGCGTTGAGAATACTAACTCATCTTTCTGAAAAGGTTTATTTCCAAAAACGATCCATTTCAAACCAGAACCAAGTCTTTAGCTGTCGTCATCACCACCACAGGGGTGTCACGTGAAAACATCTCGTCCCTGATTGGCTGCTGCCGCTTCACACTTCTCCTAGTTATTGGAGTTGCTTGTCCGTTTCGAGCCGGACCTGATCTCAGCAATTCGTGTCGATCTAGGGAAAGCTAGGGAACAACCCGCCAGCAACCTCAAAATTGCTGGAAAAGTTGCCCCGTCTGAAGCGGGCATAACAGTTACGTTGCACGACACTGCGATTAATCTGAGCATAACGTGAACTGTACGACAAAACACATGCATATGTCTGCTCTTTGCGTATGAAAGTGACTGTGCCTGATGTAACACTTTATTTATTTATCGAATAGTCGATCGCCTTTACAACGAACGCCTCTACTATGAAAACGCTCGTTCAACAAAGTAAAATAATGTCCCGGCCCATCTCCTACGTGTTCAATGTGTTTCTCCGACTACTACAACGAATTCCTATTTAACAAATAATTCTGTTCAACGAAGCAATTGCGCGGCCCCACAAAGCAGAAATGACCGGTATTACTAATTTTCTAGGTGAAAACTAATCGATTTTACGTAAACCGTCGCTCTTGAGTGATGCGCGTAGAGAACAGAAGTACTGCGGCAGCGGCGACGGTTGGCACTACCGCCACGCTGCCTCCGCCGTCGCCGCGCCGCACGTTCGAGTCCAAATAATTTTTTAATATGCAACGTGGCTTCTAGATGCCGCTACGTGACTACAATGCTGCGTAGAATGCCTGTACACAGCAACGTGGTCGTGTAGCATCACGTAGACCAGGTTGTACACTAATAAATTATTTAAACCCAAAAACCGAGAACGCGCGGCACGGCGGATGCGGCGCCGTCCCTACCGCGCGCTGGGCGAACACTTTTGTTTGCTTTCGTTTTACTTGCTACACTCCAATGCAAGTTTTTTTTCAACGCTCCGTTTGGGCAATGGGCACGCTCCTTTTGTTATTTTGCACGTGCCCTATGTCGGTGCATCTGAAAGGACCCACCGAACGAGATTACATAGAAAGTATTTTCATGGGCAGTCTCAAACTTTTTTATGCTGTCTTGGCATTCGTTTCGCCGACGTGCCGATCTTGTCGAGATCCAAGGTTTCTAATCTCGCTCGATCAGACTCCCAAATTGTTCCGCCTTGGACCGATAATATCCGGTTGAGAAAGCGTGGTCTGCGACTCTACTTGTGACGCCGAAATCAAAGCGAAATCGGCAGAGCCGCGCAGAAAAAATGCGCCCCCACTCTTTGTGCCAGACAGATGTGAAAAAGGGCTCAGTTGTACGCCTCTCCCCATCGTCGCTCCCTGCTGCGCCGTGTGCTGTAGTTGTCGTATGCCGAAAGTGTGACCGATTCTGCTATGGTGCTGCCGTGGCTGCCTCTTCAAATGAAGCACGTCCCTCGATTTGGAAAAAGCCAAATTTTCAGTCGGCAAACGCCTGTCATTCGCTATATGATCGGGGGTCAACGTCGACAGTTTAGCAATTGTTGCGATTCATAATTTGATACTGTAAAATACCGGGCAAGCGCCCACTCAAACTTTGGAGATAATCGCAAAAACATGGGGGATGGGCGCTTTTCCGGTCATCAATTTTACATATAAATGTACTGTGCCTATTTTCTCAAATCTTACAGATTTGGGAATGGGCGCTTAATGTGGAATGGGCGGATGCGCGGTATTCTACGGTAAGTCGGTCAAGTTTCTTGTGTGAAAGTTTGGACGGTGGGAAATTGGTCTGCGGAAAGGAGCGCCCGGTAGTAAGGGTAAGCCAATTTTTAATGATGCGACAGTAACGAAGCAGCGATAGTTCGATATAACAAAACGAGCCGATCGATTTTGGACAGACTTTAGAGCAGCGACACGGATTTCACTACATTAAAGCGATGTTTTAACCACCCACTGCGCATCACCCATTTGATACTAATGCCGCCAGATGGCGCAGAATTTCGAAAGGGCCTCACCTTGGAGCATTGTTGTCTTGGAGTTGACCCCTTCGGCCAGCTTGCGAGCGCGTTCGCGCAGCTTCTCGGCCCTGTCCTTCATGTCTCCGCTGGCGGCAGACTTTCCACTCAGGTCGGCCATTGCCCTCTTGTACTGCTCTTCCAGTTCTTCCGCTTCCTGCACGAAGGGGAGGAAAGTTCCTCTTAATCATGCTCCTCAACTTCGATTGCATTCGATCGCGACATCGTCCGAGGATTTTTGCGAACCAACAGTGGGCACATGCAAAACGAGAGACAAGCTTTACTGCGTTAAAATTCATCTGCTACCAACTCTGAGAACTCCCAAACAGATTCTTGTTTGGGCAATCAGAGAAGTGGCAAGTACTGGAGCTGGATAGCTGGGTAGTTTGGCTGTACTGTTGTACTCGACAAGAGCATGCCAAGGTGCTTGCTAAAAGAGAGATTTTGCAATCGAACAAAGATATAACTGCAATTCTACAGCTTACAATGGGGGAATTGAGGAAAAAAAACAAAGCGTGCAGTTTGGCTCACGGGTTTCTATGATGACAAACTGTGGGTCCTCTGGGGTAAGCCTTAGCAAGGCCAACCACCTGGGCAACTTCCCCACCGCGCCCCTACCTACAGTCGCCCGTGACCAAGGGACCGAGCGGGTCCCGAAACGTCGGGTTTACGTGTTTTTAATAAAACTTTGGTTAGAGTCCGCAAAAACTATGTCAACTTCTCCCTAACCAGACAGACCTCTGTCGAAAATGTTTACGTTTAAAACTGTGGGTGTGCAAGAAATACACAAAGAATAACACACAAACAGCATCGCATAGCAATTGATATTCACATATTAGGGGAAAGAAATTTGAAAAAGAATTTAGACAATGGAGGCTATAGGAACGATTGTCTGTATCTAGGGCGTTTCCCTGGTTGGGGTGCATCGAATATAGAATGCACTGCTGGAAGTTGTAAAAACATTCAGATCCTATCTGAATCTTAGATATTGTTCGAAGCACGCCAATTTTTCGAGCTTCCGATATTTACAAAGTTTGAAATTCATTGAATCCGTCAATTAAAAATCGACAGATTCAATGAAAAAAAATTTGGGTTTGAAATGAAGTTTGTGCCATCACTAGTACCGAGTACACATTTGTTCGATGTGCTTGTCCTGCACATCAAACGAGTACAATTATCCATACCTAATAGTTCCTTCGTGTACTGCAGATTCTCCATCTGCATATACAACTTTCCACCTTTTATCAATAGGGCAAGAAATGTGAAGTCAGCAAGCTATGGACGCCCAATGCGCTGTGTCCGATACTCCACAAAAGAGGGCTAGTGCGCACGCTTGGAACGTCTTCCACAGCGCAATAAACAACGATGGAGTGGCCTAGAGCAAGGGATCTCAATCTTTCCGACCTCAAATAACCCCAATTTTCCTCAATGATTGGTCGAGGAAGCCTTCCCAATCTTGGCATTGATGCAAGAAAGCAGTAAACGAGCCTAGAGACCACGTAAACAATAATTTGTATACTAGAGAGTGTTTGGCTCATTGTTACGCATTAATGGGAGGCTAAGATCCGCTAAAGTGGCGTTTAAACTGGAAAAACGCTTTACCTAGGGGCAGAGATGGCCGAGGAAACATTGGAGCTTGAGGAACCCGTGGGGTTATTCTGCGGAACCCCTGTGTTCCCCAGAGTACCTCCATGTTCTCAAACTTTTCATCTCGAGGAACCCCTGTCCTAGATTGACAGCTAAGCAATGTGTCCTGGTCTTTGCATTGATACTATGATGTAGTGCAGAAGCCTACAGACTTTGTAAACAACACTGTATATACTAGAGTGTGTCTGGCCCATAGTTATCATCAATGGGTGGCTCATATTTTCTCAACTAGTGCTTTAGACTAAAGAAACGCTTCACTTAGCGGCAGGGACGCTTCGAGAACCTGTGTTCCGGGGAACCCAGTTTGAGAATCCATGGCCTCTAGGGTCAACTCGGCACAACCTTGGTGCCGAGTATACACTCGCCTGCTGAGCTTGTTCGGCCTGGCGGTCGGCTGCCTTGGCCTCATTGACCGCCTTGCGTGCATCGAGGTTGTTCTGGGAGTACTTCTTCTTGAGCTCGGCTAGCCGGTCTTGCAGGTGGCCCACCTGATCCAGAGACCGGTTGGCAACTCCCTGGGCACTGGCTGTGGCATCTTCGATCTGCGGGAGTGATACAGGTCACGACCACGGTCGCTTCAGTCTACGGTCACCGAGAAAATGAAGACGGGGAGGCCTTCCGGTTGTCCCACCTTTGGCGCCAGCTTCATACTTTCGAATTTTCAAAAGAGTAGTTTCGAATAATACGATATTTGATATTTGCTTCGAGACGAACTGCGACATTTGTACTTGTACCGCAGGTGCAATACCTGCAAGCGGAGCTCGCGGGCTCCGCAGGTATTGCTTTCCCGCAGTGCACGGGCGCTCGGTGAGAAGCGCACTCAATGGGGCAAACCCGCCTCAATTATGCGAGGGTATGCGTTAGGCAGCGAGGTCCCGACAACCTGTGGTCATCATTCACGCTTGTTTAGTTCTTTCTGTTTTTTGCCAAGTTTGAAATTGAAGAAAGAGTTGCATATATTAAGCAGATTTATAAATCCTCTCGATTAGGATCGCTGAGGCAATTTTGTCATTTACGTGCCATGGTTCATAAATATAGCTACCTTAAAATTAACTGAGCTTAGAAGTAGACAAGTGCAAGGCTGGGAACGACATTCATGAGTCCGGCTGAATTTTCGTTTAAGCGTGGTGCATGGTGGTTAAAGGCTCGGAGAAACTATTCGATATTTGGTTTGAAAATATTCGGACAAAACCGCCATTCGCTTTGAACTCAAAATCCACTATTTGAACGTGTCTAGTGTCTTGTGAACCTCCAACATGCAAGCGCAGCCAAAGCATGGCGGGAGGCAACTAGTGCGTGATGGAGGCCGGGCATTCTCACTCTGTCACACTACCATTCTCACTCTTTTAGTGACTACAGTCGCCGACCAATTATTCGGACTTCGCGGGGACCGAAAAAACGTCCGAATAATAGAGCAGTCCGAAAAATCGGCAGATCGAGAAACTTGCCTTTATTGCTTCCAAGTGGGCTTAAAAAAGCCGTAAATGGTGCCTCGTTTCAACCTACACCTCCGTTTCCATTCGGCAACTTTCTGTTAGCTTGAGAATCGCTGCCTTCTTTTCTAGCGTTATGGTCGAGTACTTTCTGCGCTTCTTAACGACACATCCCGGTGGCAGAACAACAGATGGGGCCATGACGTCCAAGCCAGCGTTGTCCGAACAAGATGAGAGGCGCAAATCCACGAGCGCAAAATGACGACTGGCGACGCGAAGAAACGGAAAAACCATAGAGTTATTACAATAAACGCTAGAGGCTCAACTGGCGCTAGTGTGCTGTTGCATTTTGAAGCAGACAGCAAGCAGTCCGAAATTGACTTCCGGTAATGCATTCCTATGGGAAAAAGCGAGTGCATTTTCTCTCTGCGCTCGATTATAAGAGCAAATATCACGAATATTTGGCACGTACTAGGCACACTGGAACATTTCTCAGTCACGCAGACGAAATAATTGGTCAGTTACAGCATTTTTATTTGAAATTCGTGGCATAAAAAACGGTGTTAAAACCACTTCGTACGTGTATTTATGTGCACTGTCGGACACTGTTAGCGCGAACACGGCGTCGACGCTTTCCAGCATATGGGGGATATACGCGAACGAAGGACATATGGAAAACCAAGAAAGACGGCAAGAACTACGCAGTAACACTGGATTAGAAACTCCTTGTGCTTGCAGACGATCAAAATAAATTGAAAGTCACGTAATATAGTCCGATTTGCAATAAATAAGTACTGCTTTATTCTTTCTGCTCATGAATATGTGCGAAGATGCTTAATTGTTCTGGGTTCAAATCATCACCCGCACGCTCCAAATCTTTGCAAATAGGGAGAAGCCAGGGAACAGGTGCCCGATAAAAACTGCCCGACAAAGGAAATAATAAGAAAACACATCTTTAGTAGTTCACATACTTTATCCTTTACGTTTTGAACGTTTTTTAACCACTCGTAAAGATGCACGACGGGGTCATTTTCATATAGTGACAGGGCGGTCATATTAACAATATATAAGCACCAACAGAATGCTGGCGAACTTTGAACACACTTTACATTCCTTTCGATCGTTATTTTGCTTAGAATCGTCGCTCGTTTCTACATACCTGCCATGGAACGGAGGTTTGGGCCTGAAATATAGCGAAGTTTAACATCGTTCAGTGGTAAAGAAAAAATGCTGTAACTAAAGCAATTACACTATCACCATATTAATAAAGGTACATACTATCCGGTACAACCGAAATAACAAAAGTGATTCGTGTTATTTTCCGGCGAAGAGACAAAATTCACGCGCGTTTTCCCATAGGAATACACAGGAAGACTGGGAAAGTAGACTGCATGCTGTCTGCTTCAATTTGCAACCGGAAGACCCGTAGACACTAGACCCGTAGACGCTAGAGGCTCAGCACCAGCTGAGCCTCTAGCGTTTATTGTAATAACTCTATGGGAAAAACAAAGCAAAACAATAATGATGATGATGATGACGTGCAGCTAAATGGAAAAAAGGGCTAGCATAGCGTCACCTAGCGGTAAAACTCAAGAGTACTCAAGTAGCGCTGCCAAGCCAAGCCAATCCATTTGCAGCCAACAACATAGAATTCAAAATGGCCGCTTCTCGATGGTGTTTTCCGCTGATCGCTCGCGACAATTTTGTCCGAATAGTCGAACTTTCGGACTTCAAGCTGTTCGAAACATTGGTCGTGAACATACACTATTTCTATGGGGTAATTCACGGTTCCGCCTTTAGGTCCGAAATATCGAACAAGTCCGAATTATCGGAGTCCGAAAACTCGGTCGGCGACTGTATAGTTTTTTTCCTCATTGGCAACTATTTTTGATGTGGAAACATCTTAGACCGTGACGTGGGAGTAAATCCGTCACGGAATAAAAATGCGAAACAGAAATGCTACATCACTGCCTGCAAGCATGAGTATCAGTACCGCAATGTCCCGCATCTGCATGTGCCTACCTGTAACGGCGGGGACAGCTAGGCACATTTCATATTTTCGTCACATGCTCGTAACTTGGCCATTAGTGCGCCAATTTCGAAAATTCAAGCACCAATCTAGTTGTCTCATTCAGCTGCATTACGTGAACTAAACACTTTTGGAAAATTCTTGAAACCTTTATGATAAAACGTTTTTACAAAAAATTGACAGGATCTCTTATGTTATCCCTAAGATGACTTAGAGGGATGCTGAACCGAAATCTGGATTCCACAAAACACGGCGACAAAAGCGTGTAACGGGATGCTACAAACACCAAAACATCACTCGTACAGCCATATCTCGAACGGATGACCGTATTTTTCAAGAAAAGGAGGCGCATTTGACAAAAATGTTCATGTCATGTTTCTCCGAGAAGGAGAGGGAACGGCCTCGCGACTTCTCCGCCTCGCCGCCTTGAGGGAGCGAAGCAAAGAGAGGAGGAAACGGAGATATCTTGACGTCACGCGCTTCGTCGGCCTGGTTCAATCTCGACCTCTTTTTCCCAAAATACGGCCGTTTATTCGAGATATCCCCTTACGAGTAGTGTTGTAGGGATTGTAGCGTCCCGCCTACATCTCCTGCACTTGTTTTTCTGAAATCCGAATTTCGGTTCACCATCCGTTTAAAGGCGAAATCCCAAGCGCCGATGCATCAAAGACAGACACATGATTTACTTTGTTTCACATTCTCTTTTTTCACATAGCCACTTTAATTAGCCAGCCTAATTTGCCGAGTCATCCCTCTTAATGTGCTAAGTCATCCTTCTTAATGTGCTGTGCCATCCTTCTTAATGTGCTGAGTCATTATCTTAATTCGCTTAGTCATCCCCTTAATTTGCTTTAGTTCCTCTTCTCTAGCTTTGTCCTCCTTCCTAAATAGCTTTGATTACTCTTACTTCACTTTAATTTCTCTTAATTCACTTTAATTCCTCTTAATTCACTTTAATTCCTCTTAATTCACTTTAATTCCTCTTAGTTCACTTTGATTCCCCTTAATTTGCTTTATAGTCTTTCTTAATTCCCATTGATTATTCTTACTTCTCTTTTCCTCTTAATTCACTTTGATTCCTCTTAATTCGCTTTGTCATTCTTCTTTATTTCACTGCCTCTAATTCGCCTAGGTGGTCACATAAAAGTTTTGATACCTTTCGTGTCGCCGACGTGTTTTCACTCAAGGACTTTGAAGGTCGACAGAACAATGAGACATATAACGCTTTTGCCTTAATAAACTAATAAACGAAATTTTCGTGCCACTGAGACATGTCAAAGACTCCCTCCCACCCCCCCAGGTGTGTTTGATTGCATTAAGGCGTAAGCTGGCATTGAGATCTTCCAAGCCTAAATCCAAGCAGCCAAGATGTTTTCACGTAATGTCTGTTGAAAGTACATGAGTATGTACTCGTATGTTTTTTAATTGCACTTTGTACACTGAACATTGACAAAAAAGGTAACAAAGCTCTGGAACTTGTCAACATTCAGACACTGGGCAAGTGCCAGTTCCAAATCCGAAAGTATAGTGCCAAAATTGGAAATCGGCACTTGCTCCAATTAAGCTAAACGTGAACACTTGCATGAGCCTGTGTGCATGCCCGGTACTATTTTGTCATTGTGTTCTTAGTTGGGGGCTTAAAACCTATTGTGAGCATGCTAGGAAACTAACGTGTGTAAACCAGCTATGACTGGCATCAATGCATCACTTGCATATCAACAAAACTTGGCTGAAGGAAAAAAAAAATCTTAAGACTTTAGTTGTTATTTTTTTATAACAAAAAAAAGCTACACTTTCGGTAGCACCTACTTACCCCGCCTAACCATTAAAAATACACCCAGCAACAATCTATTAAGGTTATCTGTAGCCGCCACTCTTCATATTTCTAGGCTATTTTATATCAGCCAGGTCTGCATCAGAAGGACAGGATTGCTACACTTTCCAAAATGCAGCCCATTCATTGTGGATAGCCACTCGGGTGAAAAGAAGTCCACTAGCTTTCGGTGTACAAAACTTTCAGTAGGTCGACTTCGACAATTACCCAGTGCGTGCATTACCTGCCACTGACCACATTAAAAACCTATTACTATTTTAAAGACAAAGAACCAGTTTCATGTATTCACTCGTCTTCTAAGACATTAGGTAACAAAAAATTTACAAAACTCGGATTGCATATTCGGTTACATAGACCGTTCAAACTCGGATAATGTGCTTTCCAGGATGTGGACTGACTACCTGTGCTTTCCTTCAGTGACCGAAATTATGGCTGAGATATGCAAAAAGGTAGATAGGTTGGCTTGTGAATACTGATGTACCGTTAAAGAAAGTATGCACCTTTCCAATCCTCTAGAGATGTCTTTTGGAGGTTTGTGATCTTTTAGGATGTTGTGACAGTATGAAACTTCCCAAACACTTGAACAAGCCCTTTTTTCATGCAAGAGCCACGATAGATAAGAGTGTTCATACTTGTACAGAGGGTAATGGCATGTCAGAGGGTGTGGGTTCACCCTAATTGATGAGCTTGGCCATACGATGCCATTCACTTATGGTGAATTTCGATGATTGCTTTTAGGCATGTCGGGAGTGCTTCTTTTCAATGTGGTTCCCTCGAGCGATCAGCATCACCTGCTTTCTATAGACCTTTTCCACCAAGGCATCGTCACCTTGAATCGCAGAACTTCCGGTACGGGGGCCACACCGCTGAGAAGTGTTCACATTGTAATTGTGTTTTTCCTCTTTTATATATTTTTTTACACATTCTAAGTTGTAAGATCTCGCATTTTTTCCTTCCCCCGTACCGGCAACTATGTGGCTAGGGGCGAGGGTAAACGAAAGGAGTCTATACCAGTGGCAGATTAGGGGCAGCAATGGCCCTAATGGGTGACACTGACAGCGGCTCCATGGAACAGCGAGACGAAGCGACTTCAAAATTGCCAAACCCGACTGGAAGCTTGTATGTCGCACCACGACGGTGCTCCAAAACGACGAGTGTCATTCGCAATAGACCGATCTCACCAAGCGTTCGGCGCACGCGTGACGCCGTCATAACTTTAGTTCACAGGAGGCAAACGGCAGTGCACGAGAGGGCTCGTGCTGTCTCGTGCTCCACACGCGCAGAACTGCAGCGAGGTTGCCGCACGAGCAGAAAGACTAAAGTTCCCTCGATGCATTGCGGCAGCGGCGGCGTAATCAAACTGGCTCGTGAGATCGGTCTATTCGAAGAGGTCACCTAATTACAGACCGATGCCTCGCTGCTCAGAAAACACTTCTGGATATTTTGAGGCACCATCTTTGATCCAGGTTCATTTTAGAGATGCAGATATGCGGTGCAATAGTGAATTATAGTCTGCACTTCTGTCCGCTGTTGGATTACCTGATCGAGGTCTTTCTCGGCTGCTTCTATGTTGTCCCTGGCCTTCTCGATGGCTTGCTTGGCACGGTCCTGAGCTTGCTCCGCGTCGTTCAGGTTCTGCAGCACCTTCTTGGCTGTGTCCAAGATCTTGTTCGCCTTGTCCCTGTGAAGCGAAGGGCGTAAACGGACTGGCAGACATCTTTGGCACAATGTTTTGGGGTACGTGAAGTGGTGGCTGGACTAGAATAATCGGCAGCTTTTCACCAATCTGCGAAGAAGTGACAGCGATAGCTGTTATCGTGCATAGTAACAGCCACTTTTTCTGCATATCCACTCTTTTTTTACCTCTATAACAGCACAGCCTTGTGGACACTCAAGTATGTAGGAAAGGAAACACAGTGCACACAAGAGTGAACACTTAGACTAAATCGAGACAGGTACCGTTACGAGTGGAGGGGTGCTTCACATCTGATATTACACGCAAATAGAGTTTCACGGTGAGAAGAGTGCGACGGTATCCACTGCGAACCGTAGAGGTAGTACGAGACACTGCGGCCTGCAAAACCCAAGTGCGCATGCTTTGCCTCGCGTCGTGCACGCTTAGCCTTGCGTTGTGCGGCAGTGCATGTGCGAATGTTTAGTGAACCGGCGTTTTCTGCCTGACGCAACGCCGACGCCGCAAATAGAGCTGGGAAGTCCCCGTAACAGCTATCGCTGTAAAACAAGGCATCTACTATAACATAGTGAGCAAGCACGTGACCGAGGAAGCTGGGGCTGATCACGAAAAAATGGGGATGAGCACTTGTTCGTTAGGTCCGGGAGCAGAAAAGCAGAGCTGATGTGAAGTAGGGTAGTCCCTTCTTTGATACGACAAAATGAACGAGCACAGTGTTATTCGCATAGGACTCACCTGGCCAAGTCGGCTCGTGCCTTGAGCTCTTTAGCCAAAGCCAGGTCGGGGCCGGTCTCTCGCAGAATGGCGTCAATGTCGGTGAGGCTGGCGATGGTTTGGTTGATCTCCCGTGCCAGTTCACGAATCTGCTCTGGCTCCAGCGAAATGGACAGGCCGGTGCACTGTAAAGTAAGAAAGTGAACAGACACTTAATTTCCCCCCTTCCGTTAGCCACATTGTTCAAACACTGGTTGACACGGAGCAATCTAGTTTATTTATTTATTTGACATAGTACAACTAGTTCAAGTTAAAGGTGCACTGAAGCACTTTTTGAAAGAATTGCTTTTTAGTGTTATATTGTTTAAGGGGAGACACCCCCTGGGAGGGTCAAGTTTTGAACCCTTGGCTTAAAATTAATGAGATTTGCAGTGTAGGCTGGTGGTCATGCTAGAGGGTGCATAAAAAAAATTCAGGTATGTCGGTTAAGTGGGAAGGAAATTAGGACAGCTTCTATCAGCAACACGCCTACATTGTTTAGTTTATCTATCGTCGGAAAACTATCACAATACTCAAAATTTTTATTCACTAGATATCTAGCAGAATGCCTAGGAGGTGTGGCTATGGAAAGCTTTTTGTAAAAAGTAGTTAATTTCTGTAAATTTTCTCTTCTGCACAAATGGTCAACTTTTGGTCTTCTGTGTCTTCGACAAATGTCAACATTTTTTTATAATAGGTCTCAGTTAACAACTATATTTAGTTACAGATTACAATACCGCCTACTGATCTCACGGCAATAACAATCGTGCAAACTCTTTTCCCACGCGCTCTATTTTATTTTCTGGGCCAAGATCGATATCATTACAGCTTGTTTTGGGCACATTGTGCATCGCATTTTGACAAAGATACAAAATGTTAATGGTACAAAACTGAAACTTCGCTTCGAAACCATCCAACTATATTTTTTCTCGCCTTTCACCGGACCCAGAGTGATGTGTCCGCCCAACTCCATTGGATAGATGGATGGATGGATCGATGGATATCGATCATGTTTTTATAACGGACGGTAGCTTACGCCACCTAGCCGCGCCAGGCCATCGCGGTTCGTCTCCGTTGCGCTCCACTCGTCGGCGTCGTGCATCGTAACGTTGATGAGCGCAGGCGCCCGATTGCGTTGGCCGACGCTGGCTGCGAACGGGAGTCTCATGCGCTATGCGACGTAGCGCAGCGGAGCCCAGCGCACGTCGGTGTAGCTCATGACAGAAAAGCAAACCGCACAGCTGGGCACACCATCGACAGTGGCTTTCCCAGAAGGCCTCGTGCGAGCGCCCCATTCGGGAATCTTGATGTCTGGGTTGCGGGGCCAGTCGAAGTGTGCGAGACTCTCATTTCTGTGATCAACATGCTGTTCTGCCGTGTCTCCTGTGCTGTTATAGTGTTCCTGCATTAGTGTGAATATTTAACATTGTGCGATTGACTGGGTGAGTGTGTGCGTGGACGTGGGCTGCTCCGAGGATAAGCTACCCCCAAAATGCTTCGTAGGCCTAACGCGCGAGACCTTGCAGGAACGTTGTGCCAGCAAAAGCTGGAAGCTCGAAGACGTGCAGAAGGAAGAGTTAAATAGAATTAAGGATGACCTAATGCGCGTGTTATATATGATCATGTGCTCGTCACAATCACCGGCAGCTGTTTTTGAATCGAAACAACAAGCAGCCATCAAATCTATGGGGAACGGCTAGTGAAACATCTGCTGTTTAGCCACCCAGAAATTTTCACCTGGGGGTGTCTCAGTTTGCAAACGGTAGTAGCGGTACGCGACGAAAATGGGACTGAATTCTGTATTGTTTGAATGGGCTCCGTAAAGTGCGCCGGAATCTCGAACGCGTACATTGTGGAATTTAGACATTGTACACCGTCTTCCACACTAGCACCTTGAGTCAACGTGAAAGGCTAGCTATGATGATAGCACACTGCCCATCTGTCAAAAAGAGGTCGCTGTGGAATATTGAGTGCATCGCTTCCATCCAAGTATCCCGGCGGATTCACCGGAGTCTATTCGACACGACTCCGGCAAACCTGCCAAGCGGCTGGCTTCGACGAACGCGATATTGGGATCTTTTTTATCCGTCGACATTTGTGCGACAATTTGGAGAAAATAAATGCTGGCGTGCACTCGTTATCCCCATCAATTTCTCCTTTTCGAACTGCTAACCACTGCCCCGAATCGCCGCTTCGAAGCGTGACCACACGACACGGACGAATCACACAGACCGATCGCGTGATTTGCACCATACGCTTCGCAAGACAATGAGGTTGCCACGTCGTTTTGTGCTACAGTCTAAGCTCATTATAACAGACCTGGTTACAACAGACATTTGGATATAACATACCGATTTGTGAAGTTTAGTTGGTTTTCCTCTATGCGGTTCGTTTATGCTAGCACGCGTTGCGTTCGTTGACGTTGAAGCCTAAACAGTCTTATCCGCTGAAGGATTTCTAATTCTAACGGCGTGAGATTGTGAATATCCATCACATGCACGTGCAAACAGCTGCTGAAACGTCCGAGGCAGCGGCAGCTTGGGACTACTTGGGATCTGGAACCACTCCACTGATCCGTCCATGCGCACGTGCACATTCAGCACCTTTCTTGACCACTTCACTCGAGGAATTTGCCCCAAGAAAGGGTGTGTCCGCTACCTTTGAACATTTTTTAGAGAGAAATAGACCACGCGAGACAAATTTTTAGATTTTTGGCATGCTTTCAGCGCGCAGATCGCATTATCCCCATAAAAGGACGATCTCGGAAACCACTTCAGTGCACCTTTAAGGACTTTGATAGGAATGGCCTTAACAGTCAAACTTTGAAAAGAAAGAAACAAAAATAAAATAATAATGGCAAACAAAGCATGTGCAAAAATGCAGCTACATAAAATACAAACAATATAGACAAAAAGCAACGCTCAAAGTGCAAAAAATGTAAATGGCCATATACCGCATTTTCTCGCGTATAACCCGCATCAACATTTAAAGAAAATCAAAGGCAAAGTAGGGGGTGCAGGTTATACATTGAAACCAGCAACATACTCAGCAAGGCACCACATGAATTCAGGCAAAGACGTAGCTGCGAGACTGCCTTGGCTGTGTCTGTTCACACAATCAGCTCGTCCCTTGACAATCGTGTTCCTTGTGAACTAATCCAATGAGATTTCTCCGAAGCGTTCGAACAAATTGGCCGCAAACCCCTACGTAACCAACCCCGCAGCCTTGGCATCCAGGGAGCACATGACCTGGTCTCAGGGGTGGAACTCATGATATGTACTTGGGAGCAGCCACGGGAGCAGCTGAAACAGCTGTTTTGGAGCAGGTTGGGAGCAGCTAAAACTACATTCTGGAGCAGGCTAGGAGCAGCTCAGATCAGTTTTCATTGCACTTCAGCTTGTGTCTTAGACAAGCACAGGATCAATTTCAATTGTGCTTAGCAGCAGAGATGAACATGAATGTTAGGAACCTAGGTAGTTCGGATAACAGTGTAACAGATGCGAAAACTTGAAACTTTTTGAGCCTTGATGAGAACCAAAAAGTAAGTACCATAGGTTTCTGAAGATAGTATCATTGATATTTTCTGAGTGGCTTTCAGCTGCTCAAAATGCAAACCAGCACTGCTTATCACACAACCCACACATGCTCGACATAGTAATTATATGCGTGAACCATGTGACGTGCGTAAGCAACGGGCGTGCAGTTGCGTGGAACAACAGGGCAACAAATTGAGAGTTCATTCTATCGTGCAACTCAATATCGAAGCACGGAGCTATCGTATTCGAAGCGATAAGCAGGAGCGAGGTTACAGTACGCTGAGCATATCTACCGCTCGCGTGAGAGCTGCTGGCTGGCAAGGTTTCGTATCAAACCTCGTTTCAGTTCTATCAAATCACGATTTATCTTGCGAAAATGCGGTTCCAACTTCTAACGATGAAGTACTAAAAGGAATCATTTGCTCATTTGTTTCCAACTGGGTGACGTCCGGATCCCGGGCAGCAGAGCCTCAGGCAATCTGACGCTTAACGACTCGACCTCACCTCGGCCAACTTGCTTAACCACTCACGGTTGAAGAAGAACAATCAAGTCGCAGCTGGTGCAGCGCTTGGAATCCGACCCCCGAGTTTTTTCGCGCGCTTCCGACTAGGGATACACAGGGAGAATAAACAGAACAAAGGATTGCGATGTCGACCAAGCTAAACGCGCTCATTGTTGCCAATCGAGTCAATGGAAACCGAAATCAAGGCAAAATACAATTTTTTTGGCGCACGTTTTGCGATTTGATGCATAATGGTGCAAGGTACTGGCTGTCAGGGATGGGCGAATAGTGAATTTGAGGTTCGAAGCGAATTCGAAGCGAATAGTGATTTCGTCGAATAATTTCGAATCGAATAGTTCGAATAGTACGCATCGCAAATCGCAAAGAAAAATGAGCAACTTGTAACCTGAGTAATGTACACAACTTTTTCTAATAATTAGAACTCACGTAGGCACAGCATTGTATAAACCTATTACCAGTAGAACATTTATTGCAAAATTACACACACAGCTTTTCTTTGTTGCATTGACAAGTTTTCTTGAAGAAATGCCTGTTGCGCCACATGCTCTAGGTGCAGCAGTTTCTGCCGGCTGCTCATTCACAAGTTTTCGTGGAGAAATACCAGTTGCTCCACATGCTCTGGGAGCAGCAGTTCCCGCCGGCTGCTGACAACATTTCCTGCCGTTGAGAAGAGCCTCTCACTCCTCGCCTGTGTGGCAGGAATCGAGAGATACTTTTGTGCCACCCTGGCCAGTGCTGGGTACATCCGGCTGCCATGGCTCTTCCACCACTCCAGAGGGTTTTCAGACCGCGGCTGCCATGGCTCTTCCACCACTCCAGAGGGTTTTCAGACCGCTGTCCCCGGCCCTTGATGTCCATCCATCTGTAGTCAGAGTGACGCACTCGGCACCACCATTGTCGAATACGTTCCGAACGCGCTCCTTCAGTTCCTTTTTCTTGGCCTCGTACAAATTCGGAACGACCGTTCGCGAAAAGGTCTTCCGCGAAGGAACGACGTACTCCGGAATTGCACAGCGGATCATGTCGATGAAGCTGGGTTCCTCGACCACGCTGAATGGCTGCAGGCCGCGGGCGATGAAGGCTCCGATCTTCTTGGTCATCTCCTGTGCTTTAGTAGATGACGGCTGAAGTTGCGGCTTAAACATACTGGCCACGGTCGGCTGCGATGACAGCCCTTTCGCTTCACTTGTTTTTTTCGGCAAGCTATAAAGCCTATGCAGTTCAGCGTATTCTTTGTGCTTGCACGGATGTCGTTTCAAATGCGTGACGAGGGTCGTAGTCGTACCAGTAGGGGTTTTCAAAACAAGTCCGCAGGTATTGCACTGCGCTTCGCCTCCAGCAGGCACTTTCAGGAAAAAGTTCCATATGGGGTTAGTGAACGCGCGCTGCCCAGACACAGGCGCGGTCGATGCCATTTCCTCCGACAACTGCAGTGACTGCCGATGCAAGATAAGCCAACAAAACACAGAGGGTGTTCGATAAACGTCCGCATCCACCACGTGAATCAACACCGCGGCAAGCCTAAAGGCGCATTCACACAGCGGAAAGACGCGCGTCGTGGGGTGAATTTTTTGCTTATTTTTGTATTGAAAAAAGTCGCGCGCCAAGGAGGACGACGCAGGGAGACGACGCCTCGGAACCCAATTTTTCCCTCGACGCGCGCGCTTGAGCCAATCAGCGAGCGCCCGGACGTGACGTGTCGCCCTTTTCCGGTTTGGAAATGTTTTAGTTGTTTTTATTTTCGACCCACAATGAAGGCGAAAAAGCAGAGGGGTCGGGGGCACTGTGGTCGGGGGATTCGTGCACTCGCCAAACGTGGCTGGAAGCATTGGAAGCATTTCAGCGTGGAAAGAAGCAAGCCGATGGGAACATCGGACTGTGAGCAGTGTTTTATGTGCGTGTACGACGCCGTGAAACTGCTCTTCACCGTTTGCGCGAAAGCTGCCACCGAAGTTCGCGGTGTATTCCTACCTCTGACTGCGGGAGCGATCACTCCCAATGTGTTGTGTAGTCTTTGTGTGCACCCACCACTACGGAATACAACAGTTCTCCATCGAAAACACTCTCGCACAAGCTGCGTGCAGTGTTAAAGGTACGGACGCGAAGGCTCTGGGGCGCGCCGGCGTAGCACCGTGCTTTGTTTGCAGAAAAACGCGGCAAAAGAGCACCTTCTGAAGCTGCCCGTTCGAGTCCGTGCCTTTCGCCAATGCTGCGTATAACCGGAGTGTAAACGTGTATATAATCATCGCCGTTGTCCATTCAGTGAAGACGATTGTCTCCCACCGCATATGCAATCGCGAAGGCAAGGCAACAACAATCGTGCGAAGCAGACGAATAAAAAAATTCCGTGTTCTCTCGACAAACGCGAGATTCCATGAGAAGACGCCGCCGTCGGGTGCCCTGTGTGACTGCGTAACGTTGGTGACTGCTTCGTATTTTACGACGCCGGCGTCGACGTCGACCGCAACGCGCGTCTTTTGCTCAGTGTGAATGCGCCTTAAACGTCAGAAAAAGAAAATTGATGTCGACACCGATGCGCAGCAGCTCACGCAGTGAGCTCGGTAGGCTCACACTTTAATTTGTTAAAGTCTAAGCAGATACTGAAAAAAATACAAATATAAGTAATGGATCGACTTATGATGGAGGATTTATATTCCAAAGCAACTAGTACTTGCCAACATAGAGTTTCAAACTCTGTGCTTGCCAAAATGGGAAAGTTACGCGCAGTTGACTTCAGAGTTAAGCGCCACCTAGAAGCTCCGCTAAAAAAAAGTATTGTAGCCACTAGTATCCGCGGCCGTAGCCAACCAAAGCGCAAGTGGCAGGCCGCCATTTTGAATAGGCTCGCTCAGTGCGGCAGTACAAATCCGCCGGCTTGGTGCCGCTATGTTGGGAGCGGTGTTGTTTCAGGGCCGCCTTCTTTTTTTTTTAACGGAAAGTGTGCTGGCGGACGAGAGCTCGTCGAACCGCTAGGCAAGGCACTGATAATAGAAATCTCCGCGTTGGTGGGTCTTGAGCCAAGCCTGGGGTAACATCTCGGAAAGCTTGACCAAAAAGCTTGGGTTTTAGCTGCCTATTCGGGAGCATCGAATAATTCGAAAATATCGAATACCTGCATTCGGATCGAAGCGAATAACGAAGAGAGAGCTATTCGGTCGAATATTCGACAACACCGAATATTCGCCCATCCCTATCAGGCTGTGGCGCATTTCCGCAACATGGCGCAGGATGGCGCAGACAAATGCGTATGGCGCAAAATGGCGCAGCCGTTCCACCCCTGCCTGGTCTTTAACAGAGCACAGCAAGAGGTGTTCCACAGCTCATCATCCTCTCCCAGTACCGTGCTCTCTGGAGTTGCCCTAGACAGCGTGCTGGGGCCAAACCTCTTCTCCATCAACATCAGCGGTTCTCAACCACTAGTGTTTTGGGTACTCCATCCGGATTGACAAAAGTGGTGGGGGACCTCATCCACCAAAAAGGAAGGGCATTGTGTGATTATAAAGACAAAAGGGTCAATGAAGGAAACTAAATGTGTGGAAACCAATTTCGAGGCTCTGAAACGGAGAATAATCAACTCTACTCACTCAGTGCACATGGTCTGGTGTATTTAGCATTGTAAAACAGCCAGCATTAAAAAAAAAAAAAGTTTTTGTGCTTGGTTTGATTGATGACGGCCTAAGGCTTCGGGACCCCAAGAATGCCTTCAGGACCCCCATTTTAGAACCACTGATCTACATCAATGACCCGACGACGAGCCTCGACTCCAAAAACAATCCTGCATGCTGAGGACCTAACACTCATTCAACCCCCTGAAGGCTGACGACCAGACTCCAGTTTCTGCAAGGCAGAAGATCCTCCTCACCATGGGGGGAGGAGGAAGCAGGCAACCGTGGACAGGGTAGAAGGGGGGAGAGGAGGAAGCCAGGGAAAAGTGGAAAGCGCAAACTGGTTGTCAGTCTTCAAGTCGACTGACAGCTATAGAGAACTCCAGAACAACCTCGACCTTTGCTACCGCTGGTCCCAAGATAACAAGTTTGCTGCTCGACCGTGCCGAGAGTGTTTGCACGACGATCTCCCAAGAAACAAACTCAAACCACCTTAGGCGGCGCCCCCTATACCCCGCATATTTTACGCCGAATTCTTCGGTATCACTTTCGACCACAAACTGGGAAGAGGGAGGGAGCGCATGGGGACACTGGGCCCTGGCTGTGCGATTGGTGGGTGGACGCGGGGCTGGATGCCCTTGTCCCGCTGTCCGGGTGCGTTAGGGTGCCGAGCGGCGGATGCCGGCGTTTGATGTTCAGGCGCGCTCGAAGGTTGGGTGGGGGCGGGGGCAGCTGGCCTTGCCTCTGTGCACTGGTCATTCTGGCCCGAAACTCTCATCTCTCTGCTTCTACCCGTATACCACACCCCCTCCCCTCCTTCACCTCGTATATATTATACCCTGCCTCCAGCTGGGTGAAGAGGGCTCACAGTCTGCACGGGCCCCTGCCTATCCCCACCGCCTGCACGCCTGGAGTGCTTGCCACAATGAGCGCAATAAATTACTATAAAAACGTTCAGCTTTTTCACACTCGTGAAGAAGGAAGACCAGCGGAGCTGTACTCAATACACTGCCGCAATGCGCACGCGCCCCATTCCCGCTTCTTCTCGTCCGACACGCCGCCGATCGTGGATATGTCTCCGGCGAACCGAAGTCGGTCGCACACGGTGCACGTGACGCCAAACGGGTTCTCCACGAACTCCCTCCGGAACCTCGCCGTCGCACCCGGGAACTGTTCAGCCGGCGTGGGGTGCAGTCGTCGCCGGGCCTCACACTTGCGCTTGGCCTCCGTGGCACGATCGTCGTCCGTGGCGTTGGCTCGCCGACGCCCTTTACATCGCTAGTTCTCTTCTCGGCGGCGGCTTTCCAGGCGAGCGATGTGCTCTTTGGCAAGGGAATCTGAAGCGCTGGACGCAGTGGAAGTCGAGGCAATAGCGGCTTTGCGGCGGTTGCGGACCCATTCGCCCTGCTGCGTACGTCGCTGCTCCTTCCGCAGCCTGTCTCCTTTCCCCGAAAGGGCGCACGGCCGACCCATCGTAAGTCCAAACCGAAACTGATAAGAGCGTAGGAGCGTAGGAAACAGCGCGCAAAACAGACGAGGACGAAGAAACAAACATGACGAGCGCTGCGCTCGTTACGTGTGCTTCTTCTTCGTCATCGTCTGTTTTTCGCGCTGTTTCCTACGATGAATTCCCACCAACGCGCCCAACTATCCATTCTTCTATTATAGCTGGAAAGGTTGCTGCCATCTACGAGCGACGGCGGAAACCATACAGGTTGTGTGCTTGCCGCCGTCACTTACAGATGGCGGTAGCTGTCCAGATAGGTTTGTGTCGACATACCGGACACAATCCTGGGGAACCTAGCCCTTAACAGCTCCGCTGTAAAAATACTTTACTTTGGGGCGGCTGAGAAAACTTGGGAGCTTTAGGAACCTGCGACGGTACTCTGGGTAAGTGACGAATTCCTAGGAACACCGTTCGAGAACCCTCAGTGTATGGCTGTATAGCTTAGCGAGTCAAGATCCAAAAACGTATTCGCTGCTTCGAGGACAAAGAAGGAAAGTCTCACCTCTTCAGCCAAAACACGGATCTCGGCCGGCCTGGCTCCAGCCTCGTTGAGGAACTTGTCGATGCGGTCCAACAAGTCCTGGAGGTCGCTGCTCACGTCCTCCGACTGGTTCTTTGCCGTCTGAGCACGGTCAAAGGCCTTTTTGGCCTCGTCCAGTGCCCGCTGCGACTCTTTCTGGGCTTTGCCCACCTGTGAAGACGGTGGTCGTGAGAAAAGAGCCTCCACAAATGACCCCATCAGCGCAGAATGCGGGGCCCACATGGCCCTCATTATACGAGTGCCCATGTACAGACTCGGCCCATATATCTCCAATTTGTATGCGTATCCTGCGAGCTTGTCAAGTTAAATAAAACTTCTCAAATTAGAAAGGGAATGAACCTGCGTTTTTAAAGCACTAGTTTTATAATGGAAACCGTCCACGGGACTTTGTTGCTCGTGTTGGTCTGACCGCACAATGTCACAATGTCTGTGACATCAATTTTGCCACTAAATTTAGCGAAAAATGGACATCACTGTTTTAAGTCGTGGTGTCACATAAGGCCGTGGCGCCATGCGACGTCAATTTCCCTCCTAAATTTAACGGTGAAATTTATATCACGTGACCTAAGGTCACATGACGTGGTCACGCGACGTGACGTCACGGTGTCCCATGGACTCGCATAATATGACGTCAGGTCATGTAACAACAATTTCCCCGCTAAATTTAATGGAAAACTGATGTCACGTCACCTGAGGTCACATGACGTGGTGATGTGACGTGACGTCACGGTGCCACGTGACCTGACGCCACACGATGGCCGGTCACGTAACGATTTTTCCGCTAAATTTAGCTGGGAAATGATCATGGCGTCACATGACACTACATTGTTACGTGTCCCAATCAGGTGCTATCGCACGTTCATAGCATTTAAAGGAATGTCCAAGTCGGGCAATTTTTTCTCCGGTGTTTCCCTTTCCCCTTTCCTGATGTTTTAAAAAGTTTTAAAAAGAGGCCTCCTAGAAACACTCCCAAAAGCATGAACAAATATGTGTCTTTTCCTTGCCCCTCGTGAATGAAAGCAGACAGATCAAAATTTTTGTTAGCTCTACCAAACACCTTTAGGTCAGCCATAGAGGATATGAAACACGTAAAAGCAAAACCGCGACCAAAGGTAGCATAACGCCCCTTTTCAGAGATATATCTCGGCAATGTTTGGTCACATTTTTAATTTTAAAAAAAGGTTGCGCATGATTACAATTTTAGGCTTTGATAAGATGCTTACGACAAGCTTATAAAGTGCTTTGGGAGAGTAACTTGCACAGGCTCAAGTCATTTTATCAAAACAAAAGAGCAATCTTTGACAAAAGCGCCGGATGATCGATCGCAGCACGATACCCACCGCCGCGAAGAGAGTGCGTGCATCGGACTCCTTTTTGGCGAGAAGTTCGTTGGTTTCCTGCGCCATAGCCAAGGTGTTGTTGGCGCGCGTCACGGATCCGTCCTCGCAGCCCAGACCTCCGCAGCTGTTGCACCCCGCACCACCACACACGGGGTCGCAGCGCTCGACGGTGCCTCGCTTGTAGCACACCAGCTCATTCACGTCCGAGATTTGGTCTTCGAGGTCGGCCACCTGGGACGGTAAGGCCAAGGGTTAGTAACCCTCCTCCCCATTCTTCATCTCAACATTCTTATGAAACAGAGGTGTAGAAAATATATGACACCAGGGAGAAAGGCATGGATGTTTGGCTTATAGTTCTGCATCAATACATTATTGAGGTACGCTTAAATTGGGAAAAAACCTCGCTCGAGCACAATCAATCCGATCGATCGTCCTCAATCGTAGGGATAGGGATGGTCGCAGGGACAGATGGGAAAAGGATAACCATAAAAACAATTAGAATAGGGACAACTACAGTCAAACCCGTTTATATTGATCTCGCAAAAAAACGTCTACCAGTTCGATATAGCGGGTAATTCGATATAAAAGTTTTAATGAATTTGACTCTCAAAAATCCACTTTCTGCTGACATATTACACAATGAAATAGTCTTGCACCTTCTGCTGCTTTTTCTTTATTGCACCTGCAATAACGCCGTTTTTCTACACTATCGACGGACCCCAAAATGATGATGCCACTGCCTTCTACATATTGCGCATTAGCGCCGAACTATGCCGAGAGCACGGAGCACGTCCGAGCAGGAGCACCTTCTGCAGAGCGCCGTTTGCTCTGCAAGTTGGCTTTCTCCTAAGGCAGGTGGCTGTGCTGGGGGAAAGCCAGCTAGCAGAGCAAGCTGACTTTTTTTTCTTCCGGGCGGATGCATCAACCGCGCAGAAGAAAAAAAACTTTCAGCCTTTCCACTCTGGTGAAGAAGGTAGAGCGGTGGAGCTGTAGCTTCTGTTCTCGGCTGTGACTTTCCAGGCGAGCGATCTGCTCTTCTTTCGCAAGGGAATCTGAAGCGCTGGACACAGCGGAACTTTAGGCGATAGCGGCCTCGCGGTGGTTGCGGAACCATTTGCGCTGCTGCGCACATTGCGGTTCATTCCGTTCCCGCTCTTCTTCCTCCGAAAAAATGTTGCCGCCATCTATGAGGGACGGCAGCAATTAGTTGTCTGGTTGCCGAGGCTGGAAAAGTTGCCGCGATCTATGAGCGACGGCGGCAAACAGACAACCGGCAAAAAGAACACTCTGGACAGCTACCGCCATCTATGAGTGATGGCAGCAACCAGAGTTGTGTCGACCACGGGTGTCGACATTTGTTTGGTGCCGAACACGATCCTGGGGAAACTAGCCCTTAACAGCTCCGCTGTAATAATATTATCTTTTGCGGACAGAGCGGAGAGAGGGAGCACGGAGCACCCTCTCCCACTACGTCCGCAAAAGAGATTTTTTTTTTTTTCTTCCAAGCAATCGACGCGGCCGCCCGGAAAAGAAAAAAAAAGCCAGCGTGCTCTGCAAGCTGGCTTTCCCCCAATGCGACCGCTCGCGTTGGGGGAAAGCCAGCTGGCAGAGCAAAACGGCGCTCTTGGCAGTTTGATATGTCGGTAGCGGCTGCTATTTTTGTTTGATGTAACCGTAGTTTTTGCTGTATATTATCACTGTAACATTACTGTGCACAAAACTTGTTCCATATAAGGGATAATTCGATGTAAACGGGTTCGATATAGTCGGGTTTTACTGTATAGAGAAAATAGAGAAACAAACAGTGGGGATAGGGAAGACCGTATGCACAATGGATAGGAATGATTAGAGAAAATTTGTACGGCCGAGCGAATTCTTGGGGTACTATGAGCTAAGTTCGAGAACCCAGATAATTAGACAACCGAGTGAACTACAACAGGCGCAATGGGTACGTGCAAGTTTGTCAAATCTTATGAGCCTCGCGATTCTCGCCTACCTGCTCAGGCTGCAATTGAATATTAATCCGAGTGCTGGCCACGACCGTGGACGCTAGTTCTTTTTGCTGCGCACTTGTCTGGGCTCCAGTTCTCAGACATGCGTCCTATACTCAGTTTAACGTTAAGTCCGACCACAGCTAATGTTACGACCCGATGCAGCCAATCAAGAAGCACCAAAAGTGCATTGTCATGGCGCTCGTTGTCATTGCACTTCTGCTATCACGGGCTAAACCAGTCGCACGCCATGAACGCGGTGTGATCCTGCACAGTTTTCTGCGCGTGATTGGTCTACATAGCAAATGCTCAAAGATGGCAAGTGCCGTTACAATACACTTTTGGCATTGCTCAATTGTCCTAATGAGATAGAGGGGGTTAGAGCGATAGACTGGTATCCCGTTCACCAGTCAAAAGTGACCCCCCACTGGCTGCCGCCATGTTGTACAATTTTGACCACTAGACACGTGACCGTACCAAATCCTCAGGCTTTTACGCAAACCCGAGCCGAGATCTGTATTGCGATCGCTGTAAAAAAACATGGTGAACTATTTTTCAATACTGTTAGCTCCAGAGATCAGTGTCTAACTCCAATAAAAAAAACAAAAACACAGCACCGCGGCTGAGGGCATCTAGCGGAGTCATTGCGAAGCTTCCCTAGTTTTTTTTCATAAAAGCAGATTTTGGACTTAAACAAACGAAGCATAACTTATCTCGTCGGTACTGTTGCTAAAGATCAATAAGTAATTATCTGTGCGTGGTACTTCGTTAAAATCTAGACGTAAAACTATAAGGTCACGTGTCTAGTGGTCAAAAATGTGCAACATGGCAACGGCCAGTTAGGGGTCACTTTAGGGGTTAGGGGTGCTGTATTTTGGGTTTTTACCGGAGCTAGACACTGATCGCTGGGGCTAACGGTATTGAAAAAATAGTTTATCATGTTTTTTACAGCGATCGCGATACAGATCACAGCTCAGTTTTGCGTAAAAGCCTCAGGACTTGGTACGGTCACGTGTTTAGTGGTCAAAATTGCGCAACATGGCGGCAGCCAAGTGGGGGTCACTTCTGCCCGGTGAACGGGATACCAGTTTATCGTTCTAAGCCCCTCTAGCTCATTGGAAAAGGCTCACTCGTTGCCCGGGCAACCGGAATGCGCGGCACGGTTGCTCCGGCGACTGCACACGCGACCAATGGGAGCGTGCGCTCGGATCACGTGCTTACTGGAGTCAATGAGCGTGACCGAAGCGTATTCTGGATTTCGACGTTTTGTGCACCTTCCGACGGCGCTACAGAAACGTCATCATCGCCATTCGAGAGGAGAGAAAACGGCCTTCCCAACACGCCCGAGATCGCCGTGCTCGGCCGCTCCGTTTGCAATGGAAAATTCTATTTTTGCGTTTTCTGTTGCGTTTTTGACGGTTTTCGGGGCACAACTGTTCATACATTGCTAATTCTGCGTCAATTAGGAACCCAGTACAATAAAGAAATTTTTCTGGTTGGTTCATTACAACATAAAGAACACAAAAAAAACTGTTTTACAAACTCAACCTTTTTGTGTTTTTCTGATTTTGAATTTTGCGTTTCTTAAAAACATATACCTGTTCTTGAAGCTTTCGCAGTGCCGCTTCATTCTCCTGATAGGTGTCATTGTATCGGCTGGCGGCACTCTCCAACATGCGCTCAGTGACGCGTCTCGTCATCTCCGACTTCATCACGTCGTCTTGGGCGCCCCTGGCTCGTGCCACCGCTAACTGCGACCGCTTCTGAGCCTCCCGGGTGATGTTCAGTGCCCCTAAAGAAAGAATGCACACGCACAAATAAGAAAAAAAGGTAAGGAGAATTGGCAAGATTGCCCCTTCCCCGTGTTATTGTGGCAAGGGCAGCAGTAACACGGAACGCATTGTGCGCTGCTTCGGTATAATAGTGCAGAGAAAAACCTGTTGCGCAATTTATGCCTCGACAGTCTGAGCTGTTTTGTAGGATACGCCTCTGAAATGAAGTCCTGCCAAAGCCAGTGCTTCACTGGGGGTGCAATGCAGTCTGCATCACTGAACAAAAAAGAAGTGCACAAACAAGCTGGTGTAAATTGAATGTAACTATGAGAAACCTTCAGATTAAGGTCAAAAAAGGGGGACAATTGACAAACACAGTCTCAAATGAAAGTTTGAGGCTTCAAGTTTGTCCTGTGCCCTGTTTAACACTAGTTTGTTTTTTGTAATAATCTGCATTTTTTGCGATTGCACACCGCAGCTTTGTCCCCGCTATTTTGCGTCTCCTTGTTTCCTCTGAAAGCACATGCTTGTTCTCTTTCCCTTCACCTCCTGCACACTCTCACCATATGTGCAAATGCAGTCGCTGCCTTGTGGCAACATTTCCTACTTGCTTTTCCCCGCATCTACTTTTGGCGCAGTTGGTTCAGCATTGCATTCACAACCGGAGGGGCGGCAGTTGGAAAGCGAGTGCTTTCAGGCTTTGCCAGGTGCTTATTTAGACTGGCCAATTTTCGCATGGTGCTCTTTCTTTAGAGAGACCTGCGTTACAGGAAATTGCTAGGAGCCAGCCATATAAGACGTTCTGCATTAAAACGGCAATGTACTATGAACAGCTGCTGTGGGTCACATTTGGGACAAAACCGAGGCTTCGGTGAATCGCGGGCACTAATCTCACAATCACACAAGCCACGATTCCAGCCAGAAAGGTATAGATTATTTTTCCAAAAAAGGTGCATCAAGTTCGAAACAAGTAAGACTTTTGGCGACACATTGTCTGCCACTCTGAGGTTTCTAGGAGGTTTGAGGACGTCATACCTCAAACCAAAGTTTTCCTGTTTCTTCCTCATACACCTCGCGTGAGTGATAGAGATGATAGAAAGACAGAAAGGTTTGCCTGGACCAGTCGTTACAGAAAGCTACATCGTACTGGGGGTAGAGGAACAGGGATTTAAAAGAGGAGAAGAAAGAGAAGACATAATGAAAAGGGAAGGACGTCGGTGACGACGGGTGTATAGTACCATGATGTAGGAGTTGGGATTTTACATTCGCCTCACATTGCCTCATGAATATAGCGCATCACATCAAGCCAATAAACCTCTCCGAGAACGGGAACTGCACTGTTGTCCAAATCTCATGGCAAGTGTGCACTCGGCAGAACGCAATGCAAAGAAATGACGGAAGGTAACAGGAGAGAATCGGGTGCATATCTTGTGCGAGTCTAGACGAGACGCACCTTCGACGTTGGCTTCCTGCAGGGCGGTGGTGTTGTCCCTGAGCGCCTTGGCGTCCTGGCCCAGCTTCTGTGCCCGCTCGTGGATGTCGGACAGGGCTAGGTTGGCCGCAAAGGTGCGCTGGGTAATGTTCTGGGCCTGCTGGTCCACCTCGTCCAGCTTCAGCTGGCTCTCCGTCAGGTTGCGCCTGCAGTCCAATCGTTTCAGCAGGTCAAGAGCCCAGTTGCACAAAAGCCACTTCTAAAAGTTTTCAAGGTTGAAATCGCCGTGACTAAAGCCCGATTCACACATTTGCCTTTGAGCGTGCTCGAGTGCTTCGAGCTCGCTCGCAACAGCTGACGTCGAGAAAACACTAGGGTGTCCAGAGCCGAGAGTGTTTCGAGCCGTTCAATCGGGGTCAAGCGATTTATGGGTTGCGTTTAAAGTACAGCTGGTTCGAGAAGGAGGCGAAAAGCGTCAATCATCCGCAAGCGTCTATGCCTCGCTCCCTTCCTCCACCGCCGTACCCTCCTTGCCAGTGGACGACGCACGCACGCGCACATGCACCCAACTTGAGCGGGAGACGTCCGCCATTAGACTACGGGCGCTCTCCACGGGTAGAGTCGATCATTCTCTTAAATCTAAACTTTCCGGATAAAGAAGACAATGGCACACTGGCGCCATCTATTAGGCAGCCTCTGAACATATCTCGTTTTCCAATCTACGTACACATTTTTTCTGCCCAAACGTAAATGCGCGAGCCAGCTTTGAAACGAGGGCTGCAACTTCCGCAACCCCCTCGGGGGTGCCGAGAAGCGCACCGAATCTCCTCGATGAGGGACTGCCGGTCCATGAGGTCCAGGCCCGTGATGTTGGCCCCGTTAAGGATCTCCTCCACGTCGTGCAGCTTGTCCTCCATCTCAGTGAACTCGTGCGTGTACACGCCCGCCGTGCCCAGCTGCTTGATCTGCCGCGCCGAGTGGATCATCTGCTGCGTCTCCTCTGGAAGGGATGAGGTGCACCAAGTGAGACGGGCCAGGCTTTCAGCCTTTCTCGCACACCTTGACCCTCCCGAGAAGAAATAGATTATTTTTATTGTTATTATTTAAAAGTGTTAGGGCACTCCCTCGGGCACTCCCGCCCAAACGCCCCTTTGCAAAGTATGTTAGCGACATGTGCAAATCTGTGCAGCGTGACGTCACCGTCACGTTGTGATATCCCATCACATGACATCATATAACCTTATGCCACACGATGTGGTCACATGGTATCGCATCACGTTACACTGTGACTCAATACACAACATTATTAGATCTAATAACATTGCCAACACCGTGACATTATAAGACACCTGGACTTTACAGCAAGCTACATGGCACCGTGACATTACATGACATGGCATGGCAATACATACTTCACATGGTTGCGGGACTCGTGGCACCAGCCCCACGACAATGCGATGATCATAGTGGCGTCCCGTTGAATTCAGCTGTCGACAGCACGGAACGGTCACGATGCCGGGACACAAATCCCGAATTTTGTGCCGCTAAAATGCCTTCTACATTTAAGAACTTAACGGTCTTCTGAATGGCAACGTTACCGATAGGATAGCGACGAATCCTCCCGGCAGTGTCGATAATGAATCGCCCGTAGGGAGCTCAGAACCCACATTTAATAATTGTTGAAGCAACAAAAAACGAGAAAGGGGAAACTGTCTGGCTTGTAGTGATGCATCAGTGAGTGGAGTAGCATACCTGAGGCTGTTCCTGAGCTGGAAAAACTTGGGCACAAAAAATTAGCGGTTACTTTGAGACGAAGTTTGACGATGCGTGAAATGCAATTGTTCTGTAGAGTTTGCACATTTGTCGTATTTGTATGACTCATGACGTTATTTCATTAGGTTAATTAACATTTGAATCATATTTAGTTTGACTCTTCAAAGGTAGTTGCATTCCACAGCCTAGTCTTGACTTCGGTGGTTTGCAGAGCTTTTTCTAGGTGTTCACATTTTGCGTCCCGAGCCTTCTTTTGTGCCTAGTTGGAAAGGCGTTGTGCATTTCCTCCTGAGACACGTTAAGAACCGACGATGTGAAATCAGCGGCTTGCATACGGCATTGGCGGCACTCCAAAGCCGTTGCTACGCCTCGAAAGAGCACAGCCATGCGTCGCTGGTTGGCAACGTCAGTGACGTGCGCCACCGCTAGTCAGTGACTGGCCGGTGGCAATCAATCGTCGAACGACGTCTCATTGACGGATCGTTTCGTCGACAGATTGTGTCATCAAAAGGTTCCTGCATTCGTTTCATCGACGCACGTGGCTATGTTTAGTCAAAAGCGTCTTTCTAAGGACATCACCTCAGTTGCCAATGGGATGGTAGCCTAGCTTGCCGAACTGACGGCGGTTTTGATGATAACTGGTGCAGGCTCGGGCCTAAGATTATATTAAAATTTCCCCGAGCGAAGCACAATGCGTGGAGTGTTTGGATAGCAAGGGTAAGGGCTTGCGAATTTGTTTTTGCCTCACAGGAGCCGCCTGGGTGATTCCCCCTTAGTGAATCCTGTAATCCAATCCAATTCAGTAATCTAATCCATTTAGTAACAAGAATATGATGTCTACGAAACGTCGCAGGAACACGTGTCCATAAAACAAGTTTCCACGAAACATTGCAGTGTTGACGAAATGTGTGTCCACAAAACGTGTGTCCATGAAAAGTTGTCCACCAAATGTGCTTCCATAGAACGTGTTTTGACAAAACTATAGGGACCCGCGACTGGCTGGCAGATGGACGGAGGATGGAAGACAAATTTCGAAGGCTTAGTTTCGTTCGAATGCACCTCATGAGTTAAAGAAAGATGCTGCTCACCCTTGAGTTCCTGGATGATGCGGTCCCAGTTGTCAAAGCACTCTCCGCAGCTGTCGCAGTAGGGAGCCCTGCCCGTGAATCCCCGGGCACACTCCTGGCACCGGTCGCCCGCCACCCCCGGGATGCAGACGCAGCTGCCGTTGTTGCGGTGGCACTGGCTCGTGGCCGCCCCGGGCACGTTGCACTCACACTCTGTGTTCGCCGGAAATAGAGAGAAAAATAAATGTACCATAAAATCTCGTATGAACCTCCCTGAGAGGTATGAACTTCCCTGAGAGGTATGAACTTCCCTGAGAGGTATGAACCTCCCTGAGAGGCTAAAAATTCCGAGACATTGCCCACTCTCAATTTCCGACAGCAATCAGATAAACCGCGTGATCTGTGGTATCAGTAGGTGTGACAAACGAGTTCGTACTAGGATCCCTCGTGTTTATCGCACCATAGTACCGAACCAGAGTTTTCCGTGTGCAGAACCTGCGCGTGCAATATCGGTTCCCGCTGTATGCGAGTTGTTCTCGCGTGTTTATTGCATCGTGAAATGCAAATCTGCTGCGTCCGCGATATGCAGTATCCATTCCCATGACATGCGAATTTGTAGCACGTTTCCACGTTCCTGTCTGCTATCTGCACGAGTGACATCGATTTCCGTGACACGTAAGTTTGTAGCAGGTTTTCAACTGATTATCCCACCGTGAAACACGAATTTGCTGCGTCCGCGGCCTGTGGTGTCCGTTCTCAGAAGATGCGAGTTCGTAGCGAGTTCTTGCGTTTTTCTGTCCGTGATCTGCGTGCACGATATCGGTTCCCATGACATGCAAGTTTGTGGCAAGTTCCCGCGTGTTTATTGCACAGTGAAATGTAAATATGTTGCGTCCGCAATCTGCAGTATCTTTTCCCTAGACACCGGAGGTTGTAGCGATTTCCCATGCGTTTATCGTATAGTAGAATTTGAATTTGCCACAGCTGCAATCTATGATATCAATTCCAGTGTCATGTAATTTATAGTGAGTGCCCCGGTGTTCATCGCTAACTTTTTATAAAAATTTGCTCACATCCCCAAAGATGTCCCACCTCATGTTTGTTACCATTTATCCCTCCATCGTGGGTGGGCGTTCTTACGCAATATTACGGTATGTCGATGCATCGGCCACCGGAGCGCTTTTAAAGCGACTGGCTTTGGTGTTTGCATCAAACTCACGGTAGCAACGAACTCTGGGGTTTCCCCAGTGGAGGTCCTGGCACTGGTTGCACTGGCGACCTCCGTGACCCGGCTTGCAGGGACACTGCCCGTCGAATTCGTTGCACTTGAGGTCGTACGAGCCCTGGGGGTCGCAGCCGCAGTCTTCGCACCCTTCCCCGCTGGCAATCTTCCAGAAGTTGGGGGCACAGCGGTCACATGACCGGCCCTCCACGTTTGGCAGGCAGGGACACTGGCCTGGCAACAGAGAGAAAGGCGTGTGAGCACCAAGGCCACTTAGTACCACTGCACGAATCACTACAAAATTAGCCATGTTTAGGAAGTTGCTGGTGAATGACTATGCATCAACAAAAGATTGTAGGTCGACTTGGTTGTAGGTCGGCCACCCCACTACTGCTTGCTTCGGAGGAAACGAATATTGCACTCGTGGTCGCACCCCACAGCGCGTCGTAAAAACAAATGTATCGGGGTGATAGAAGTTCTTTTAAGGTGCTAAAGGCATGCATTTGGGCCAGACTTCATATGCAATAAACGTAAATCAAAAAAAGAATGAAGACGGGACAATATCTGTAACCATGCTGAATTAACCTGAGACTGGGGTAGAGAAGAAACATCATAACATAGAAGGGACAGAAAATTGACAGGACGACGTCTCAAACTGAGCTCCGTCGTCTTGTCTATTTTCTGTCCCTTCTACGTTTTGATGTTTCTTCTCTACCCCAGTCTCAGGTTAATTCAATATGGTTAATATTCACCAGCTCGCCTGCACCCTTACGATTTTTTCTACAAAATCTGTTTTCATCTTTTTTTTATTGCTTTCCATTTATTCTTGTAACATTACCAACATGCTCAAATTGATTAAGCTTGCAACTGCCTCGTGCTTTTGTAGCCTCTTTTATTCGTGTATTTATGGTGTTGCGCGAATATTCGAATAATCGTTTCAAATAATACGTTATTCAATATTCGCTTCGAGAACTGCGATATTCCCATTTTTCTAAGTGTTGATTGCGTTACGTTAGACCATTGAGCGTGCTTCTAGCCGAGCACCCGGCAGAGCTTGCTTCCAAGAGTGTGGCTTTTTGGCAGTGCACCGATGCTTGATAAGAAGCAAACTCAACAGGGCTAACCTGACACGATCAACACTTAGAAAAGTAGAAATATTGCAGCCGCGTGCTTAGGAGGGAAGCCCATTTCCAGAGCGGGATGGTGCACGCAAGCGCCTGGTGTATTTAAAAAAAAAAAACAGAAACCTTGTGAATGTTGATATCTACATTGCAGTATATTGTAAAAGTTTAAAATGGCATGCATGGGTATTATATGGAAGAGATGCCCTGAAAACACATGTTAAGCACACATGATTGAAGAAAAGAGGTTTGCATATAGCAAGGGTATTAATAAATACCCTCGATTAGATACAGCTGTGCATCGCTGAAGGATTAGTTTTTATGTCAAATGCGTTGTTTACTTGCCATCCAAATGTAGGCATTACGCCTTTGGAGGTCACAGTCGATAAATATTGTTAGATGAAAATGAACTTAGATTTGAAATGGACAAGTGGAAGCCTGGCAACAGCCTTCACAAGTTCAGCTGGGTTTTCTTTTAAGCATGGTGCAGTAGTGAAAGGCTTAGATAACTATTAGATATTCAATTCGAAAATATTCAACGAAAACCACTATTCGCTTTAAATTTGCTTCAAACTCAAAATCTACTATTTGCAGATGCCTAGACTGTATATGTTGCAACTCATTCCCAATCTCATCCCAGTCGGTTCTGGGTGTCACCTGACTAAAGCCCCTTGATGTGTTAGTGTTTGTCTTGCTAGTAGCCTTAAATGCACCAATGCTTGGGGCCCATACCTTATGAGGCCCATACCTCATGTGACCCTTGGAAGCAAGTGGCAGCACTAAAATGAGTGGTCTTCAGAAGCAAATGCTGCCCCTGCATATTACCCGCACCCCCAACTCACTACTCTCGGAAAAAAACAAAAAAAATGCCTCGCACATTATCTGCACTAACCATGCAAAGCAATGTCCATGATCTCGCTAGAAACCATACCTTTATTATGAATACACTCATCACTGCAGTCACTGCAGCTATCATCTGAGGTGCCATCATTGCTTCAGATAGCGTCATCATCCGTGCCGTTGCGCAATTTCTGAAACTGTTCCTCACCATCTTGTCTGGAAAAGTCGCGGTCACGCTGGATCTCTGTCGTGCGGCGTGACTGTAACTTCTCTTTTCAAAGAAGTTTCGCTTTGCCTAGCTATACCTAATCGAGGGGATTTAAAAATATTCTTGTTATATGCCACGGCTGGTATGCACCAGCCGTGGTAAGCGCGCCAATCGCAGAACGTGTTCTGAGCACCATAGAAGCGCCGAGCGTGGATTTCTGTCCGGGAGCCCTACCTGTTACGGCGTCGCAGTATCCCCTGGTGTGGTCCATGCCGAGCATGTTGCAGACGCACTCGAGGCACTGCTGGCGCGAGGCGTCCCCGTAGTGGCCCGGCTTGCAGCGCTCGCAGTGGTGGCCCTCCGTGTTGTAAAGGCAGCGCAGGCACACGCCCGTGCGGGAGTCGCAGTTGCCCGGCTGCGTGTCGTCAGTGTTCCCACTGCACTCGCAGCGCCGGCACTCCCCGCCCGGCGCATTGGGCTCCCCGTAGTAGTTGTTGGCACACCGGTCGCAGCGCTCCCCTGCGGCACGCATTGGGACAGCGTCAAAAGCGGGGCTTGTGCGAGCAACACGCTATTTTGAATGAGCCAGACGCTCAGTTGGCTGTGAATTTTAATAAAAATTTTTAATGTATCTTAATACCTTCGACTGAATGCACTTCGTTTTGGGCACATCAATAAGACAGATAGGAAATGCCGAAAGGGCAAGGCTGTGTGGTATAGTAGTTGAGATGCCCGACCGGAAATTACGAGACCCGGAGTTTGAATCTTGGCTCCGCCACAGACTATCTTTCGGTGGCTTCGTAATCCTCATTCAATTCAATCAAGTACGGTTCATTCGACCGCATATTTTAGAATTAATTCGAGGAATAAAGTCAGGAGATGCAGTGTGCAGCAGAAAGGCGAGTGTCGAGTGTAGTCCTCTAAATATAATTAATTATCATGATTAATTAATAATAATTAGTTAGCTGGACTAAGTTAACTTAGCAAAATTTAGCGGCTGTGGCATGGTTTTTCGTGATCCTTTTTCGTAATGTTACGCTCATCTCATTGAAACCAGCCCCATAATGCCCTGTATTAAAATTATAATTGATCAATTGACAAAGTTTGACACCTATTGATTCATCATTCAGAAATCATTTCATAAAAAGCTTCAGGTGCATGAGGTGCTCTTATGCGAAGCTTTCTGTATTTGTGAAGGTCGACAAACCAAATTACTGTGTGAGAGTTACTCTGTTTTCTCAGATAATTTTTAGAGCGCAGCTCTTAGGCGCCCGTTTCCGGCTTGAGCGGCGTCGGCGTAATCGTGAGGTCACGTGACCCCCAGGTCACGTGACCCCCCGAGGTCACATGACCCCCAGGCCACGTGATTCCCCCCGAAGTCACGTGAGCCCCCAGGTCACGTGACCCCCCCCCCCCCCCCCCGAGGTCACATGACCCCAGAGGTCACGTGTCACATGACCCCCAAGGTCACGTGACCCCCAGGCCACGTGACCCCCCGAGGTCAAGTGACTCCCAGATCACGTGGCCCCCCAGGTCACGTGGCCCCCCAGGTAACGTGACCCCCAGGCCACGTGACCTCCCCCCAAGGTCACGTGACCTGGGGGGTCACGTGACTGCCCTCTCGAGGTTATGTGACCCACCCGAGGTCACGTGACCCCCCCCCCCCCCCCCGTGTCTTCTCCTCCAGCTGCGCTCTAATTCGGCATTACAGGGAGTTGTAAACGGCTTTCACTTTTTCTTACCGCAGTTCCCTCAATAATGTATCACAGGGGTTCTCCCACATAGATGCTTTAAGAGCTACTTTTAAACCCAAAAAGTGTTTTAGGACCAGATTCAGAGCATAGAAAGTTTTAACGAATAATGTTGTAACCAAAGCTATGATGACATGGCCAGGTGTCTTTGCACCTCTTGTTCAGTAATACCACATCTTATCCCCTGTGCTAGCAGAAAGGATTTGGTTAGCATGGTGATGGTTTGTATATGTATACTCGTAATGGCGCGAAAAACTTGGTCACTCCATAGTGGGAGGGGCTCAAAACATGTTGCACATCGTGCATCCCGACTTTGTCCGTAGTATTAAGGTACAATTAAATACCTCTCCGACGTCTTCGCACATTGCGTATAAACATACTTATCGTAAAATACCATGAAAGTTCCCACTTTGTTCAAATGCCCATTATAAACATTTCCCAAACTTGGAAATCCTGCAATTTATACGTTAAGTGCCTGATTTGACTAGACAAGCGCCCATATCTATAGTCACCCAGTTTTCACTGAAAGTGAGATGGGCGATCCCCCAGTATTTTACGGTAGTTAAAAATAATCTTTTTCTCTTTTTTATTTTCCACTTGGAAGATTTTCCCTCATTTACTTTCGCAAGATATGCTAGCAATGTTTATGAAACATGTTGTAAACAGCTGTCTTGAACCAAACAAGCAGGTTGATTTCAAAATATGAAAGAGAGTGACCAGAAGTCAAGGAGGCTGGTATGGTTTCGCATTTCACGACCCGAGAACAATATTACGATGGTGTATTAATGTACCCCAAAACTTTGGGCTTTGATATCGGCATTGGGCATTGTCGTCTCACGGAGGGTTGCGAAAATTATTGTATCGTAATATCGTAGCAGTGCACAATGTTTGTGGATAGTAGTGGATGCTACTGCCCACACCACACCCAAGTGGAAGTGAGAGAAGCAACTTCCCTTCAGAGCAGGCACCAAAACGCAAACAAAAAAGGCAATTTTTGCTTCTGATGCGCTTCTAATGCAGAAACTTCACTTAAAATCCTGCAGCTATTTTTGTTTTTATTAATATGCTCCGCCCAAATTTCAGGTTTGGATGGTACTCTCTTAGTCATCGTTCTCAATAGTTTAGGACAGTGGTTCTCAAATGGGGGTTCACAGACCCTTTGGGGTCCGCGAAGACATTCTAGGGATCCGCGAAGCCCTGTCTCATTAGTCAAACCCGACAATAAAAGTTGTCTTTTTGTAGATTGAGAAAAAACATTCAAATTTTCGTGTGCATTTTCTCACGTGTATGCAAATAAGAGAAGTCTACTTCGCACTAGCAGTTGGGATTTATTAACATATTATCATAATTAATCTATACATTTCCCTTCCGCCCACAACAAACGGGGTCCTCCATCATCTCCGCCGATCTACAAGGGGTCCGCGAAACATCAATGGTTGAGAACCACTGGTTTAGGACAATATCAGAAAAACACGCATTATGCGGTATCAGAGACCCTTTTCTAAGTGCCCGAAGGTCATCAAAAGCTGCCAGTTAAGAAAAGCTGGCAGGAACAAACATATGGCTCACATTGCTGTCATACCAGCTTTCACTCTGGCGTCCATACTGCTGAGGACATAGCTTCTGCAGCACTATCTTAAATCATTCGCTTTCTTTCCGAGAGCAAGAAGAAGCAGGAATGACCACCAGCATGGTGCAATAAGGTCACACGCAAGCCATACATAAGAAAGGAAATATACAGCACTCAACGCTCGGTGAGTGCAGCGACAAACCCACCGACGTATCCCGGAGAGCAGTGGCAAGCCACGTTGCCCGTTCGGGGATCCAGGTCACAGCTGGTGGCGTGGTTCACCCCGCTGTCGATGGTGCCGGGGCAAGGGCACGGGCGGCACGGAATGTCCACGCCGTACCGGGGGTCGCCGTAGAAGCCAGTCTCGCACCTGCACGCAACGGTCGATCTCAGCAGGAGAGGGCATCTCAAGAACGACTATGCAAAGTTCATGACCCAGCACACGCCTGCTTCTTAAAGACTGACATACCGTATTTACTCGCATAATGAACGCACTTTTTTTTCCGAAAAATCGATGCAAAGTTGGGGGGGGCGTTCATTACGCGAGGTAAAATTTTTGCGTCCGTATTTACTCGGATAATGAACGGACCTTTTATCGGAAAGATCGACGTAACTTCTTACCTCTTTGAGCGCAGCGCGCGACTCCAAAACCAAACTGCGATGCGCAAAAAAAAAAATATTCCTCTCCTTTTTTTTTCTTGCTTCCGTGTTTTCTTTTTTGTTGTTTTTTCCGCCTTTCGTAAGTTGTTTTGTTTGCCCATGCATTCGCGACCTCGCTGCATAGGATAGAAAAGTGGGTTCATTTCGAGGGCTTCTCGCTTCTCTTTTCAAAGTGCGAGGAGGAGGCGAGGACAGGATGCCTTCATTATGTGCGCTTTGCTTAGGCGAGGGCTTCTCCACTTTTCTTTCTAATCTCCTTGCGCGCGACGCTCGACCCCTGAACCAAACTGCGCTGTGCAAAAAAAAAAAAAAAGCTGTTCTTTTTTTTTCTCTTGGTTCCTTGGATTGTTTTTCTTTTTTTTTCCCCTTTCGCAAGCTGAGGGCTTCTCTTTCTTATCTCCTTGCGCGCGGCGCGCGACCCAAAGTCCAGACCCCGCTGTGCAAAGAAAAAGAAAAAAAAAACCCTTTGTTTTTTTTTCTCTTGCTTCCGTGGATTCTTTTTTTTCCCGCCTTTCGCAAGCTGTTTCGTTTCGCTTTGCTTAGGCGAGGGCTTCTCGGCTTCTCTTTCTTATCTCCTTGCGCGCGGCGCGCGACCCAAAGTCCAGACTGCGCTGTGCAAGAAAAAGAAAGCTCCTTTTTGTTTTTTTTTTTCTTTTCTCTTGGTTCCCTGGATTGCAAAAAAAAAAAGCTCATCTCCATGTTTTTTTTCTTGGTTCCGTTGGATCTTTTATTTTTTAACGCCTTTTACAAGGCGTTTTGTTCGCCCACGCATTCGCGACCTCTCTGTACCAGGATAGAAAAGTGCGTTCATTTCGCGCGCGTGGGGGGAGGGGGTCAAATTTTTGACGTCGGAGTTGGGGGTGCGTTTATTACGCGAGGGAAAAAAAAAGTCCAAATTTTGAGAGCCGACTTGGGGGGTGCGTTCATTACGCGAGTGCGTTCATTGTGCGAGTAAATACGGTAAACCTCATGCTTTCCTCTTTTGTCAACTCACCTCCTCTTTCACACCCCCCCCCCCCTCTTTCAACAATTTTCAAAGGGGTTGATTTTGTCCCCTCGATACAGGCTCCACCAACTGAGCTCATTGTCGTTATAAGTTCCATGGGATGACCTCTGAGCGCGTTATAGGAGCATTATCCATTATTTACTGCTCCACGAGCAATCAACTCGGTAAATCAACGCATATGGAAAGCGCGAAATAGCTCGAATTTAACCCACTTTTGAATTTAGGTTGCCACTGTTGCTCATAGATGGCAGCAACCCTTCGAGGCCTTTCCGTCAAGGTGTGCTGTGGTCAGGGGGTCGCCGTTGTGCACGTCCGTCCGTCCCCCCCCCACGTGACGCCCAAGAGAGACATTGAAGCATTATGGATGGACATCTTCGGATGGGTCATGCTCAGCGACGACACGTCTGCCATAGTGACGGGTGACTTTAACGTTCACATTGCACGCCAGGAGGGAAAGTGGTTCACCTCATTTATGCTCGAGCGCTTCGGGCTTGCGTGTGTGAACGAACCTACGGTGCCCAAGACCCGGCATCGAACATGTATAGACCTCGCCACGAAGAACGTGCTTGCCGTCACAGCGTACACCCTATGGCAGTGTGCCACAGCGATCACAAGGCCATGGTCACTGTGGTTACGAGATAAATAACAACCCCAGATCGTTATACATATGTCTGACTCTTTAATCAGTTCAAATACCCAATTACCCAATCACACCTTAATCCCTACATTTATAAATACCTCATTCTCACCCTAGTACAGCTTCGCTGGTCTTCTTTCTTCACCAGAGTGGAAAGTCTAACAGTTTTTCTTTACGATTAGCACTCACCTGTTTTCATCCCTTTGGATGCAGTACAGTAAGCATGCTGCATGCATCAGCATCCTCCTTACTGAAAACGTTTGACAACCGCCGGCTTTGTTTACACAACAGCTGGGCTCATAACTGATCATTTCGCTTTTCGACGCTGGGCACCCCGCAGTTCCTACGACAAAACGCCTTGTCATCGACGCAGAAAGTTAAGAAATGAAAATATGAGCTGGAATGCATCTCCAATTACGTGTGCGGGCGCATTCTCATTTTTGGTCCCTCGATTTCCTTCTAATGAAATCCCACATCTTCTACGCTATTGCCTGTCACAATCCTCGTAGTGGCACAGCAGTGGAGCTGAATACAGCAGACGCGTGTTTCACCGTAGGCCGTTCTCCGACTCAGCAGTCCCCAAAAACTTCGGCAGCCACGAATTGGGACACCGCGACGACAGCAACACACGCAGTGGCTCGTATTTTTGGCACAAACTTCTACAACCAACCACTAGGATTCGCAACATCCGACGGCACGACATTTCGGCTCCTGCGACACATTTTGTGGCCAACTGCATGGGCGGAGTAGAGTGTTTTTACGTGACATCAATCCACCATTTTGTTGTTACACCGCGATGAAGCTTTCGTGCGTTACATACTTGAGGGTGTTGTGCGAGGCTTAAAAATGCTCAGCAAGCAGCGGGAAGCTTATATAAAAAAAAATGAGAGACAAAATGATGTCAGTGAAAATAGCCAATAGGGTGCTAACACCCCAGTCAAAGACGGATTCTAGGCACCATAATGGAATTCAATTTTTGCCGATACTACTAACTGAAGCATTAGAAAGGCTAGTGCAGATAGAGCTGAGCCGGGGTCCGTGACTGTGTATCTCAACATCCGTCTTTTTCGTCGCTACACGCTCAATAAAAACAGCGCGCAATGTACGAATGAGGGCGAGTCCAGGCCGGTTCCGACCTGTCGCAGTGCGGCCCACTGGTGAAGTCCCGGCAGTGGCTGCAGTGTCCCGTGCGGGAGTCGCAGGTGTCCGCGTGTCCGTGGCACTCGCAGCGCTGGCAGTTGGGGTAGTTCCAGTAGCCCGGCTGGCACTCGTCGCACTGGCGCCCGTACGTGTTGGGGCGGCACTTGCACTGGCCCGTCTGGGCGTCGCAAAAGTTGTCCAGGGACCCAATGCCGTTGCAGTCGCAGGCTGCAACAGCGCCAGAAGTTTCGGTGATTCTGCCTTTTATAGCCGGGGTTTTCAAATTTCTCCATCTTAATAAGAAACATGACAAAAAAAAAACAGAAACTGCAGGTAGAAAATGACACAAACGCTGAAAGGTTCCAAATACAGCTGAAGTTTTCATTTTTCAAAAAATGCTTAAATAGGCACCGTGAAAAAAAAACAAAAAACGGAGAGGGAGAAACCTAACAGCCTCTTTCCGCAACTGAAACACCAAACTAAGCGACACATCTAGGACACGAAAAATTGTTGTGGTACCCACCTCCTTTCTTAACACCGAACCTTCACTAACTGAACTCTTCTATCCACCGGTGCCACTAAGTTCAGTAATGCAAAGCAGATCACAGAAGAATTTGTTGCCCTAGCTAGGTGACGTGACTTGGTGTCGCGTCACCTATGAAAAGGTGATGTGTCACCAAGTCATGCGACGCCTTTTTCCCTACTAAACTAAGCGGGGAAACCGAATTGGTGTTAAGGTCATGTGACATTAATTTTTCCGCTAAATATAGCTCAGTTTCTCAGCTAGGTGTAGCGGGAAAATTGACGTCCCGTGACCTCAACACCAATTCAGTTTCTCCGCTAAATTTAGTGGGGAAAATGACATCACATGACTTGGTGTCACGTCACCTATGAATAAATTCAGTTTCTCCGCTAGATTTAGTGGGAAAATTGATGTCACGTGCGAAGGAGTAGGAGGGGAAGGTACAGAGGAGGAGGAGGGGAGAGGGGGAAGATAGAAGGAGGAGGAGAGGAAGAGGAGCAGTGGCATACCCTCCCTCCATACCCTCCCTCCTCCTCCTCAAGAGCTGCGCTTTAATTTCGCGTCACAGAGATTTGTAAACATCTTCAATTTTTTTTGTCGCAAAAATAAACTATGCATTTCTGAACGCCCATTTTCTACCCAAAACATAGTGTTAGCAGTCCGAATCCAGATGCCGAAGTTTCAGAACTAAATGTTATTCCAATAAAAAAAGTTGTGATTTTCTTAAAAATTTCAATGGGAAAATCTGAACCGTTTTTCCCCGTCTCCGGTTACTGGCGCCATTCAGCTGCCAGCCAAGTATTCAAGAGCCCCGTCGGTCACCAATTTACAAATCAAAATTTCAAAAAATCACTTTTATAATTTTTTATGGAGCTAACGGTTCGTCTGGAAACTTTGGCATCTGGTTTGGACTGCTGGTCCTATATTTGGGGGGGTAGAATGGGCTTTGAACGGTGCATAGTTCATTTTTGCGGTGGAGAAACCCTGTCAATCTCTTTTTGGAACGCCCAGTTTGAGAACTCGTGTTTTCTAGAATACGCCTTGGCCACTCAATCTGTTTGGCTGTTTTGAAATAATTTTAAAGAATCTAGATCAAATCCTTCTACTTCTATTTCAAAAAATAAAAACGCAAAAAAACAAAAAACAGATGCCCACTCTTATTTCTTTTTTTATCCTTCTTGTCCCTGCGCGCGCTTGCAAAGGTCTCATTCTTGCCACGCTGCTCTGTGGGGTAAGCTTTGGAGGTTTTGAAGCTACTTTATGCCTTCTAAATGCAGCCGAACGCACACGAGAAGTTGTTGCCCTGTACGAGTGGCACGAAAATTGTGCGTGACCTAAGAGAGGCTTTTAAAATGTTTCTAAAAAGTTGGTACAACATTTTGATTTATCGGGTGCAGTTCGACAGGATGAATTGATTAGTTAGGAGATGAGCACTACCATAAAATACAGAGCATACACTCGTGGCAAAATAAGGAACCACTCTTCACAGAACAACTAGAAGACACAATTACTACTGGCTTAAAACTAACAGATCATTTCAACTAAAAATAAAGGATATCTGGAAGAAATAGAAAAAGTGGGTGAAGAATGCTCATTTTCTAGCTTTGTTTTTCATTGTGCTCATCCTGTTTACTTCCTTTCACTTGTCCCCAGTCCTCGAAGAAAATAAATGCCTAAACATTTTAGAGTGCCGTCTACTCCAAAGGCTTCGTTTCCAAACCAAGTCAGGTCTGCTGCAAAGCTGTCAGTGCAAGCACTCCACCACATTATGACAACTGAACTGCATCATAAAAATAATAACAAGGTGGAAACCAGCGAGTTACTACAGTCAGGTCAGGAGTTAACCACTCCACCCTTAAAGCATCTAGTCCAACTTCTCGGCTTATTTTCTAAGCTATTCCGACGTCAGGTTGTTAGCACTAGGTTTATTAAACGACTCGTTCGTACGCCTCCCATACAAAAACAGCGGTTCAGTTCCTGCAACTTTCACGGGTTAAGACAGAACCCCTGGACCGAGACAAGGTCACATTCGATGTCGAGTTTATTAACTCATTGCCCGGGTGCAGGAGTTTACCGTGCCAAGAAATCCCAAGACTGGACCCCGAAAGGATGAATCTCCGACAGTGGTCAACTGCGCCGGCAACCAGCTGCAACCACCAAGAGGGCAGACTTACGCCTGCATCCTCCGGGGCCGAAGCCATAGGTTCCAGGGGCGCAGCGGTCGCAGTTGCGTCCAACCACGTTGGCCTTGCACTGGCACTGGCCTCCCAGGGTGCTGCACACGCTGCTGTGAGACCCCTGGGCATCACACCTGCAGTCTGCAATGTGCGCAGCACGCAAGAGCGCACGTCCAACGATCACCACACTGAACTGAACAACATAGGTACTACTGCGAACCTGAGAAAAAGTAGCGAGAATGCAGATCTTGAAGCGAGCACACTTAATTCATGAGGCGTCTTCTTAGAACAGACAGTGAGAGTGAAAAGAAACGAAACCGACTTAACTAAGAGAGAATGTGAACACCGATAAAGAATTCAAACACTGGGGCTGTCGCTTTCATTAGAATTTCGTTTCCCAACTCTCGTTTGGCTCGTTATTCCAGCCTGCCAAAATCGCCGCATACTCCCCATTACTCGCACATTTTTGCGTACAACTGGCTACACTCGAAGAAGCGCCATAGTTTACGCTTATCTTTCATGCTCGAGTTTTAGTTTCTGAGCAGTGTGCACGGAGCAACCAAACGAAACGGCACAACAAAATTTGTTTTTTTACGCAAGAAAGAATAAATTAAAGGGTGCGAGGTACACCTAAGCACTTCTTACGAGTTGTAAAAGCGAAAGCATGCACGCCGCTCTTCCGCTCCCCTCTTTCGTCTGCTGCGTACTTGATGTCAACGGTCGAGCGCTGCGTTGTCCTCGGCGCGCTGACCTTGGGCATGGAGCGGTGCCGCTGCTTCGAGGACACGCAGCGCCATTGGGTGGCGGTTATTAAAAGTATCGCGCAGTGGCCAATGGGAGTCTCGTCGACGCGCGCCAGCCAATGGGACTGAAGCCGAAATCCATCAGCTTTACTCCGCTCCTTTGGGATCAAGGAAACTAGGTGCCATTTGGCTAGGCTTTTCGCGTGGTTTCATAGCTGGGAGCTGGCTTCACTTGGAGAAAGGAGTTAAGGTGCCGTTTGGCGCGGCTTCAAAGCTGATGACGGTGGCTCGCTCCACGGGACAGCTAATGCTTTCGCATTAATAAGACAGAGCACAATACACAACATATTATTACGGGGTCCTTTTAGGTGCACATTACACTAACCCATCCTTAAGATCCAGCTCAGTACAATCCCGAAAACAATGAGCTGCAACCCATTTGTAAGGTTATAAAATGTCCCCATTTGTCGACGCTACGGTAAAAACAGCCAGAAAGGCAGCAACCGCGTTCTCTTCGCCGCCGAGTTGACAAAGAGGCAGACGCTATGTGGTCATTGGGCCGGTCAATCTTCGAATTACGTGATCACGCCGCTCGCACATACTTGCAGGCGGCTGGCGGGAGGGTCAGGCGGGCGATTGATTTGGCGAGCAAATGGCTTCTCCCACCCTGTCAACTTAGCGGTGAAAGCAGTGAGAACAAACCACTCAAATTCAGGAGACGGCGGATCCCTAAAAGTAGCGAATCAGAATAGGCCCTTTTCAAAACCCAGTCGAGCAACATTGCTGGACGCCATTTCTCGGGCACGAACAGCGAGACTGGAACCGAGTCCGCGCCGAACGCCGACGCGTTACTCGATCTCCGTACGAGCCGGGTTCGCATCGAAGAATGACTCGTCCCCCGTGTCCACTACAGTGCAGTCCACTTATAACGATAATGAGAAAACCCGAAAATGCAATCCTTACAACCGATTATTGTAGTATCTGGACTAGAAACTGATCGTTTCTAGTCTAGAAACTCTAGAAACTGATCGTTATAAGCGGTATATCGTTATAAGTGGATTGCACCGTACTTGCTCAGAGTGCATGCCTGAGCAGCGGCAAACTCTGACGATTGTCGCAGCAGCCGCTAGGGGGCACGCACTTTCGAAAAAGGTCCATTAAGACAAACTAACGTCGTGGCCTCGCCGGGTCTCACCGTGGGCCCCTTCGTAGACGTAGAAGCCAATGCTGTAGAGGTACTTCTTGCAAATGTCCGGCACGGAGGAGGAACCCCTGCGGACCGTGTAGAACGCCTGGCCGCATCGGAACCGCTCAAACTCGTCCCTGCGGTACTCGTTGGCGGGAGTCCCGTGGAAGAAGGGGATGGCGTTTATGTGGGGAAGGAGCACCATCTGGAAAGCGGGCATTCCACCGAGTTTGAATCGTACGAAGCACTTTATCCGAACGTCCTTTTAGTTCGGACGCGACGAACTTGCTGCTCGCTTCCGTAAATTAAATTAAGCTTTCTCGCCACCGATCCCCTAACACGCGCTACGACGGGTGATGCTAAACTGACGCACCGTTTTGGAACTGGACATCCTTCTCAATGTCATCGTCGATACACAATGGGTCAACATACATTTGAGCACCACTTGTACTTTCCACTTAAAAAGCTACAAAAACGTAAAAGAAGACAAAACGAAAATGTCCAGTTATATAAGGAAGGTAACGCACCACTTGTATTCTCCACTTTAAAACTACAAAACCATAAAAAAAATGACCGCATCTCCACGTGGTGAATGATGTTGATTGGGGCGAAGCTCGGGTGGTGCTGATGATACTGATTTTGGTCATAGGTATTGCTGCTTGCTGTCGGCGTTGACGCTTTGCCGCCGCTTCCTGAGCTCTCAACTCCGGGTCCGCTTGGCGTTTTTGACGCTGTGCAGCAGCTTCTCGCACCCTGGTCTCCGGAGCAGCTTGCTGTCTACGTAGACGCTGATGCGCTGCATGCCGAGCTTTTCGGTCCTTTTCATTCCTGGCAGTAGGAGAATGTGTGGTTTTCTTCTTTTTCTTTTTTTAAGCAGACAGATGGGATGGCATCTCAGAACCCCCTACTCTTTTTTTTCTTCTTTTTCTTTTTTCATAATTTTTTTCATCTTTTTTTTTTCCAATTTGTTTTTGTCCTACACGAGCACGTGAGCATGTGCTCACGTGCTCGTGAGCACGTGATCTCACGAGCAGAAGCACGAGCACCCGACGCCGGCCTACGGCGGACGGCGGACGGACATACGGACATGGCTAGCCCCTAAGGAGCTTCGCCCCTAAAAAAGGATTGAGGTACACCTAAGCACTTCTTATGAGTTGTGAATGCAAAAGCATGTACATCACTCTTGCTCTATGTATGTTGGCGCGCTGACTGGTGCTGACCGGTTGCTGACCGACACGCAGCGCCATGAGGTGGCCGGTCGTTGAAACTGTCGCGCAGCGTCAGTTTTAACGACTGGCCACCCCATAGCGCTGCGTGTCCGGTGAATGGGAGCCTGGTTGACACACGCTAGCCAATGGGATTGAAGCGGTGAAGGTGCCGTGGCTAGCTTTGCGCGTGGTTACAGTTTCATAGCTGGGAGCTGGCTTGACTTGGAGAAGGATTTAAGAGCCGTTTGGCATGGTTTCAAAGCTGATGATGTCGGCTCGCTCCACGAGACAGTTAATGCTTTCGCGTTAAAAACTAAAATTTCAAGTTATATAGGAGGGTAACTAAATACGGTATGTTTTGGTGTATAGTTGCAATTTTACAGCGTCGGCTGTACCCGTGAGTGTTGTGTTGCCGAAAACGAATAGAGCATGCGTGCGTTTATCGCAGGTGGCTTTGGCACAGAGAGAGGGTGAGTAAATCGCGATACCCTCGCCCTTTCGCCGATAATAGTTGCGGCTCAGGTGCGGCGCATTCGGCCGATCTCGATTGTGCTGGGGGTCGTGCGATCGCGCTCCTCGCCACCTGCTTTTTCTCGGCTTCGGTCGCCCGTTCCCTTGGCACTCTAAGCCTTTGCATGCAAGAATGGGGCGGCCAAAGTGTACGTCGGAGCAAGCGACGGCTGCTCGACAGCGTGAATGCGCTCGTTAGGGAGGATGTCCTTGATACGTAGGCACCAACGGCCTCCCCATGGGTGTTAGGATGGAACGCATTCAACATCAGGATCATCCAGTGCGTGAACGTAAAGCAGCACGTAGAAGATAACGTTACCGAGCGAAAAATGGACACGCCGGTGCGACTGAGCAATTTCTGCAGAGCGTCTGCGAGAACATGTTTGGTGCTAGCTGTTCTGCGTGTGATCGGTTGTGGTCTACGCAAGAAATCGCGTGACGCAACATCTCCAGAATTTTCCAGTCAATCATGACACAATATCATTGATATGTCGCACCAGCTGCTGTGTCCATTCGCATCACTTCGCGTGATCGTGTCCGCGTAACTTTTTGTTTTACGAGAGTTCCGTCTGTGTGTTATATAATGGTGCAATCTATATGTATTTTTTTTCTTCAAGTATAGACCTTAGCTGTGCAAACTTACCATGGGGTTATATTTCTTGTTCGATTCATTGATGAAAATGTTGAAATTGGCTCCCGTTCATGCATAGATTGCGATCACAACACACACATGCAGGCTTATTATCAATGCAGTTTCGTCGCACGAACCAAACAAATATGTAAGCGGAACTCACACAACGGTGCAACTTAACGTTTCTGTGTCACCCATTTATAGGAGGCGCGACTTACACAACGTTGCAACTTGTAGACTGGAAAATATGGTAAATGTAGTAGCTGAGCTTAAAACATTGTTTGTTTTTTTGTGTGTGTTTTTCTTTATTTTTAGACATTTGAGTTTCCTTGTCCCTGTCCGAGGTTATTTGGCATCATAGTGCTTCATAAGCTTGAAAGACGTTTTAAATTACGTTATTTACTTTCTCCTTCATTCTACACTAGGTATTCAATGCAGGTGTGCTGTCTAAACCAGGGATGTATGATGAGAGCAGATGAAACACTGCAAGAAGGCCACAAGTAGAAGACACGGCAATGTCTACCCTTTGTCCCTATGCTACACCTTGCTACAGGGATGTATGCCTTTGGCTCATTACATTGCCTTTCCCTTCTGCACAGCCAATTTTCTTGGGAATCAAATGCTCAAACTATCATCCAATGAATCAGATGTGCAATTCTTTACCCAAACAGGTATGAAAACATCGCAATAATTTCCCCCCATCAATGAGACGCTACGATTGTTTCCCGAAACGTACCGAGTCAATGAGAATGGATGCCGACGGCGTGTCCACGATGCGGTCGTATTGCTTGAAGGTGATCCGGACCTTGTAACGACGCCCCTTCTCCAGGCAGACGGGTGGAGCGACAACCACGTATCTGTCACCTGGCAAGGTCCGCATAACAATCGCATATTGTGACCTTGCTGTCACGAGGCACGCGTGCAATGAGAAATATGCCCTCACCACGCGAGAGCCGTCAATTTTGATAAAATAATTCTGAAGAAAGGGAGATGTCACAAACAGTGGTTCCTCATGTAAACTGCAAATCAATAAAAAGATTTGAAAAAAGTGTTATGACAAAGTTTGATGGTTTCAGTGGTGATGATAAAGACCTTAGCTCTCATCTTATTAGATCGAAGAAAATATAGCTATATTATACAGTCAGCCCGCCTATAACAAACTCCACAAGAATCTAAATTCAGTTCGCTATAGTACAGCCCGCTTATAACGAACCCGGAAATAGCGAAATAATGGATATAGCGAATGGATTTCAATTTCTTCGTTGCCGTTTGTATACCTGCAATGAGATACGAGCCCGCTTTTAACGAAAAACCACGGGAGGTCCGCCACGGATATAGCGAAAAAAAACTACAAAAAACATACTCAAATTAAGTGCAAGAAAAGCTACTTACGGTATATTTCTAGAAAATAACCGCAATGACAAACAACTGCGTACCGAAAACACAACTAAGGCGACCGCCGCGCTTCGTCCGAGCGAGGGAGGAATTCGCGCTGTTCGGTAAGTTGTCTTCTCCGCAGTACGCGTGACGTGCATCGTTGCGCACGTCGTCCGGGAAATTTCGGGTTTTCGGCTGTTCCCGTTGGCTCCGCGTTTTTTCTCCTCCGTTCCGCCATCTGAGTACGGACGTACACGAAAGTCAATGCCTTGTCGCCTCGTTGCGAAAGTACACGGATTACACGAAACCCTACCTGACTTCACCTACCGCTGCCGACTTTGACTATCCCCGGAATCTGTGAAATATGTCGCTCCCTGGACCATCAACAGCGAAAAGAAAGGTACTGTCGCTAAAGGTGAAGCGGACAATCCTGGAAGACGTTCGACTTGGCTTGAAGAAATCCGCGATTGCCAAGAAGTACGAGATACCTCCGTCGACACTGTCGACTATAATTAAGAACGCCGACAAAATTGACGCAGCGCTAGACAACGATGCTGCATGTGCAGACCGCAAGAAACTACGCAAGCCAATGTATGAGGATGTCGAGGCTGCGCTCTTTAAATGGTTTCTGGATGCGCGTGCCAAGGGCGTCCCGATCAGCGGCCCGATTCTTACCGACAAAGCGCACAACCTGGGGTTCATCTTCGGGCACGACTTCACACCTGGAACCGGCTGGTTACAGAGGTTTAAGGACCGACACAGCATCACCTGCAAAAGCATTGTTGGCGAGGCTGCCTCTTTCGACGACACGGTGCTCCAAGCTTGGCTGGACAAACATCTCGACCGAATCTTCGCCACGTATGCCAACTGCGACATTTACAACGCAGATGAGACGGGACTGTTCTTTCAGCTGCTCCCGGCCAAGACGCTTGCATCAAAAGACGACAAGTGCGTCAGCACCAAAACGAGCAAGGAGCGTGTCACGGTCCTGGTGTGCGCAAATATGGACGGCAGCGACAAGAGGAAGTTCCTGGTCATCGGGAAATCCCTTAAACTGCAGGGCTTTGCTGCCATGCTTTCGCTTCCCGTGACGTACGTGCAAAATGGGAAGGCGTGGATGACGGGGTAGCGCTTTCGGGCATGGTTGACCGACTTTGACGACGACATGGAGCGTAAGAAACGGAAAGTTCTGCTTCTGTTGGATAACTGTAGCGTGCACCACATCAATCCGTTGCTTAACGCCGTGGAAGTCCTCTTCCTGCCGCCAAACACCACGGCCAAGCTTCAACCGATGGATCAGGGCGTTATTGCCAACTTAAAGGTCCATTACCGTCGCCGGGTTGTCGAGCGTCTCCTCATCGATATACGGACCAACGTGACACCGAAAGACCGCAAGGTGACTATTGGCCAAAGCTGTGCAAATGATCAGTGGCGCGTGGACGGACGTGAGGAGCGACACGATCGCACATTGCTTCAAAAGTGGTGGTTTGACCCCAACCAGGCTGCCAGACTCTGCTGCTGCGGGCGACGAAGCGTTCGCCGAAGACGATGACCCCGCTGTTGCCGAAGACGACGCCCCTGCTGTCGCCAAAATTTGTGCGCCACTGGAACGGCTCTGGGAAAGTATGGCCAAGAATCAACTTGTACCGTCCGGCGTTGACCTCGTCAGCTTCCTCACAACAGAGGACGACGTTGTGGCCACCGAGGACTTGACTGATGAAGCCCTCGTGAACTGTGGCCCCGTCAGTGCGGAGGCAGGTAGCGAAAGCGATGAGAGTGACGACGACTCCGCGAAGAAGTCTGTCCACTGGAACGGCTCTCGCCGCGGTGGAGACCCTCCAAGACTACTTCGCTAGTGCCGAGCGGGTCGGACTTGGATAAAGCCCTTTCCCGCACTTCGACGCAATAGAGCAGGCGATCGTGAAGATGTCCCTTACGCGGTGCGTACAGTCGCGAATCAACGGCTATTTTGGAAAGCATTAAAATCAAGTGCTGAAGCAGCTGATTTCTCGCTTTTCTTTTCGAAGTCCATATATAGAGAAAAATGGATATAGCGAACTGATTTTAGATTCTTGCAGCGTTCATTATAAGCGGGCTGTACTTATTAGTTTTTTGCTACATGTGGACTTCAAAAAAAAAGAAAAAAAAAATCTGCCATTCCATTTTGCGAAGGTGGACGACCAGCGACGTTGTTTAGCACACGACAGACGTGACACAGAATTGTCTACTTTCCAACGGGACCGCTACCCATGGGAAAGTAGACACGTGCGACGGGACCGCCACTCTGAGAGAGCAGAAGGAAAGGAAACTAGGCACGCCAGTGCTTGGAACGATGGAGTAGACATGGCCGATGCGGGTCGCACAGCGGCAAATCTTTGAGAAGCCTTTACTATCTACCTGAGAGTCTACTGATCTTAAAAACGGTGCCTATTGGTAACTAATCTACTGAAAATGCACATCCAATTGGTGAGACGTATAAGCTTTTGTATAGAATGAAGTGATTTTGCATCAAATTCAGGACCTGAGTTTTTGTTGACGCACGTGAAAAATCCACGGAACCCTAGCTATAAATAACTTTGCTGTAAAAAAAAAAAAAATTCATTTAGCGGGAGATTTTAATGCACTCCAAAGTAGCCATCAATTCACAACTGTATGCACCACGTATGCCTTCGCGATCAGCGGCTAAATTGCGTCGAAGTGTAAAAAAAGGCTTTGTCAGAGTTTGTCCCGGTCGGCACCAGCGAAATAGTCTCGGGGGGTATCCACCGCGGCGAGAGCCGTTTCGGAGAACACCGACTTCTTCGCAGAGTCGCCATTATCCTCGTCGCTTTCGCTAGCTGCCTCCGCGTCCGAGCAGTCCGGGGAATGACGTCTTTCACTAAATCCGGAAACAGACACAGTTCGCAGCGATAGATTCAGTCGGGTAGAGCTCAGTAGTCCTAGTGTGTGGTGGGCGGTCCGCGTCTTTGTTGAGAGAAACTTTGGCGTAGGTCCGTCGTCAAGGAGAGAAACAAGCGAGGAGGTCAAGTCTGGAAGGTGCAGTGAGCGATTCGAAAGGAGTCTGAAGTCATCGGTCAGCAAGAAGCGGAAGAGGAAAAAGAATACGTGGGATACGCGCTCACATCGCAAGATGGTGGGCCGGAATACAAGGGCCATGTTCCAAAATTTACTCAATCTCACTCCAGGATAGAGGTTCTGTACCTTGGCATTTGGAAACCCACTTGTGTCCAGTGTTGCTCTTAGTTGCGCTCTTTTCTGTCTCTTCTCTCTTCTTCATACGTGTGCGCTAAAACCGTTCAAATCTCTTAGTTGCTGTATTTGTGTTGTCATGTGACATGATCCACCGGAGTAACTTGGACCCATTCAAGCAAGTTTTGAAACACAGCCAGGAAAACGCAGAATGGAAACTGCAGAAATGGCAAAAACCCGAAATTCCCCGCATGACGTGCACAGCGGTGCATGTCACGCGTACTGCAGACAAGGCGAACTTGCCGAGCAGCGCGAGTTCCTCCCTCGCTCGGACAAAGCGTGGTGGGCGCATTAGCCGCGCTATCAGAACGCAACTGTTAGTTTTTGTGCTTAGTTTCTAGAAATAAACCGTAAATTGCTCTTTTTTCAATTAATTTGAGTATCCTTTTGTAGCTGTTTTGTCGTTATATCTGAGGCGGGCCTCCCAAGGTTTGTCGTTAAAACGGGTTCATATCGCATTGCAAGCATACAAACGGTAACGGGAAATTAAACTTAGTTCGTTATATTCTTTATTTCGATGTTTCCGAGCTCATTATAAGTGGGCCCTACTGTATTGTGCAAGAAATATAAAAATAATAAAAACTAGTAAAAATACAAGATTATCACCAGATTCGTTAAAAGCATAAACACTGAAGTGTGCCCGCTCAAAGTGTGAGCAGGACATTTGAAAAAGCGTGCCCAAGCAGTGCGTGGAAGCATCACCAAATAATCTCTGAAGTAAAACTAAGATAATCACGGTATTGATTAGGATATAAAAAGTATCTGCGCTTTCCCTGTTGAAATTTGCTGTATGGATGGCTAGGGAATTCAAATTCAGTGCCGTTTTGCGTGGCACTGCCGTTTTGCGTGGCTTTCTGCGTGGTTTCAAAGCTGGGATGCCTCAGATCGCGGCTTCGGAAATTTATTTGCCGTTTGGCGCAGCTGATGACGTCGGCTCGCTCCGTGAGACAGTTAATGCTTTCGCATTAATAGTGATCAGTTGAACCGGACATTGCACACTCACTAGCAGGAAAGCTGATCACTTGTCTGTTGTCCTGCGAGATGACGTTAGCGCATGGCCCAGAAGGATCGACGGGGCCTTGACGGTCGATGGTGACAATCGCTTCGTCCCAGCCATGAACCAGCTGCAAGGAGAAAAGTACCGTTGTTTACTTGCTTCACTTGGATCAGCATGACTAAAGGCCGGTTTGAACATCTGTTTGCGTGCGAATGGCTGCTTAATAAGTGCTTTTGATCGCTCACTACGAGATGGTTGCCATGACAACCAAAGTCCTCACAATGCATAATGGTGGAATGCAAAGTCATAGTGCAGTCAGTTGCACTTAAATGTAAACGTTTTAGCTGGCCTTAAAAGGACACTGACACCCCCCCCCCCCACCCCCCCAAATTTTTTTTTTTTTTTTTCCAGAATGGGTGTGTCTTCTGACACCATATGGTGTCAGAAGACTACCCAATCAATATTTTGCTACAGCATCACATATATTTTTAAGTCAAAAAACACAACTGCTCAAAACCGAAACTAGACTGGGGAGGAAGAAGAAATATAGAGGAGGAGAGAGTTGGTGGAAGTCACGTGGCTGCGATACTTTGTTTCCCCCAATCGACGTATTTGCAACTTTTTAGAAGCCACAAAAAATGGGTGCCGTATTTTCTGTCTATTTTTGGTATTGAGTGTGTGCCTTGGATGACCCACGACTTTGATTACATTTGGCGGTTGTGTCTAAACCACAGAAAACGGCACATGACCACGGAGAGGAGAGTGAGTGAGACTCAAAATGCCAGTTCTCGATCGGCGGTTTTCGGGGGGAAAGAAACCGAATTTCGAGCAGCGAATTGTGTTCTGGGTATTTGGGCTGTCATATGTCATGTACAAATAAAAACCTTGGCGAGCATAAATACCCTGTCAGTGTCCCTTTAATAGTGCAGGCACTTGGATGAACTCTAGTCCAGAGAGATGAAAGAATGTCATTTATAGAAGACAGCATTTACTGTCAGCATGGTACGAATAATGTTTATTGGTGGGCAAGTTACCAAGCTTTTGGTTTCGGAGTGTGTAGTTTTTTAACAGAGATTCCATTGCACAGATACTCTTTTTGGAAGGCTACTGGCTAGCCTCAGCTGCCAGCTGGTAGAAAGCGACAAGATAAAAGTGTGTTCTTCTCCGTGGCCCTCTGGCCCACAGCCGTGTCTGGTTCTTTTTCCGCCAACCTAACAGGAAACTTCTTCCAAAACACACACTTCAAGAAGCCATAAACAGTTTTCTTGTCAAAGCACTTACGACAAGGTCAACATTAACAATAATTTACTTTTTGTCCTTTCAGAAAATGCTCGATTGTTCACTAAATGGGTCTTGCGGGTTTCCGAACCTTTAGCTCGGGAAAGTCCGTGAAATACCATTGCCAAGCTCTCCACAGGTATATCGCCACGTAGGATCCCAGTTCACCTTGGGCTCGTAGCGGAAGACGATGTCGTACTCCATGGAGGTGGGAACGTCCGTCACGTCAAACTCCAGGTAGGAGTCCTCGTGAACTTGCATGAACCCGAGACCGGTCCAGGTGGCTTCCCGCTCGGCGTACGGCTCTCGCACCAGGACTTGGCAGTCCTGTGAAATGTAATAAGAAGGGCAAATGTCATAACAGAAGAAACTGCAAACCAAACAAAGTGCAAGCAAAGTCTGTTTTCTGAAAATGTGATTAGTACTCTCATCTTTTTGTAGCTATCCTCCACAAACACTGCACCGTGCCAATTCAACAATCTGCCTAAGAATCACAAACTTACAATACCTTGCACTTTAGAGGGACAGTCAATACGGAACAATATCAGTAAAACGGAGCCAACGGATATAACGCAAAAACATTCTCTTACTCGCATAGTGAATTGCCTTAAAGTTTTGTTCGCTGGTAAACATACAAATTTTAATCAACGGGAAAGATTTTTCGGTAGTTCTTGCAGAGAGGGATATCTCTCAACTAAAAATGCTGGTACTGTAGGACCGGTTATAACAAAGTCAAAGAGAATCAAAAATCACTTCGCTATATCTACTTCTTCGTTATATCTGGACTCCATAAAATTTTAACACGCAAAAAAAAGATAACATGGGTCGTCACGGGCCGCATGTTTATTGTGCCTGTAGAAAGCGGTAGAGACTTTTCTGCGTGCGATTTCTGCAAGATCAGAGCTACTTTTCATCACCTGCGAGATGAAGCTTCGATCGAGGGAAGATCCTGCGAGCTACATACGGACCGTGTCGATAGCTGCGATGGCCGTCGCGGAGGACACTGGCGGTGGACGTCATTTTTTACATTGACGTGCACTTCGTCCAGGATGACACACTTTTGTTTCAAGGAGACTGCCTTCCCCTTCCCCAAGGAGGTGCTGGCGGGGCCAAAATTTGTCATCATTGTGTGGCACTGATTCTCTGAATCAGTGCTCGAGCGCTTTCGCGCAGGAAGCCACTACACCGACCAGCGACGCCGACACAGAACGGAACACGGAACAAACAAAGAAGCGCGCTTGGAATTGAGTTTGTGCTCAAGTTCGTGTTTACTCAGTATAGAGAGCCTAGGTTTAAGAGGGGGGGGCGACGTCTTCACCCCCATTTCTGCGCAGCCTCACCGGGCTGGCTTTGGCCAGTTCGGCCTCGTAGACCATGTAGTCCATGTTGCCGACGAAGAAGCCAGTGTCCGGCTGGTCACAGCGGCGACCCTGGACACTGGGGCGGCAGCGGCACTGGCCGGTCACCACGTCGCAGCTGTTCTCGTAGGCGCCTCCGGGGTCGCAGTCGCACGGCTTGCACCCGTCTTCGTCATTGCCAAGCCCCCAGTACTCGGGCTGCACACCGGCCAATCGAGAGCAAGTTTTTGTGGCATTCGGGCTGTAGACCAGCCGATCGAGAGCAAGCTTTTATAGTATTCGGGCTGTACACTGGCCAATCAAGAGCAAGCTTTTATAGTGTTTGGGCTGTACATCGGCCAATCAAGAGCAAGCTTTCATAGTACTCGGGCTGTACACCGGCCAATCGAGAGCAAGCTTTTATAGCATTCGGGCTGTACACTGGCCAATCAAGAGCAAGCTTTTATAGTATTCGGGCTGTACACTGGCCAATCAAGAGCAAGCTTTTATAGTACTCGGGCTGTACACTGGCCAATCAAGAGCAAGCTTTCATAGTACTCGGGCTGTACACCGGCCAATCGAGAGCAAGCTTTTATAGTATTCGGGCTGTACACTGGCCAATCAAGAGCAAGCTTTTATAGTGTTTGGGCTGTACATCGGCCAATCAAGAGCAAGCTTTCATAGTACTCGGGCTGTACACCGGCCAATCGAGAGCAAGCTTTTATAGCATTCGGGCTGTACACTGGCCAATCAAGAGCAAGCTTTTATAGTATTCGGGCTGTACACTGGCCAATCAAGAGCAAGCTTTTATAGTACTCGGGCTGTACACCGGCCAATCAAGAGCAAGCTTTCATAGTACTCAGGCTGTACACCGGCCAATCGAGAGCAAGCTTTTATAGCATTCGGGCTGTACACTGGCCAATCAAGAGCAAGCTTTTATAGTGTTTGGGCTGTACACCTGTCAATCAATGAGCAAGCTTTCATAGTACTCGGGCTGTATACCTGCCAATCAAACGCAAGCTTTTAGGGTACTTGGGCTATACACCGGCAAACCAACAGCAAGCTTACATGGTATTACTGGGGCTGCACACCAGCCAACTAGAGCAAGCTTTTAGGGTACTTGGGCCATTTTCTGCGTCAACAAACAGCAAGCTTACTAGAGTATTATTGTGATTGCACACTCGGTTAATCTAGAGCAAGCTTTCAGGGCACTTGGGCTGTACACCAGCCAATTAACAGCAAGCTTTTAGGGTACTTGGGCTATACACCGGCAAACCAACAGCAAGCTTACATGGTATTACTGGGGCTGCACACCAGCCAACCTAGAGCAAGCTTTTAGGGTACTTGGGCCATTTTCTGGTCAACAAACAGCAAGCTTACAGAGTATTATTGTGGCTGCACACCGGTTAATCTAGAGCAAGCTTTCAGGGCACTTGGGCTGTACACCAGCCAATTAACAGCAAGCTTACACGGTATTACTTGGACAGTACAACGGCCAATCAAGGGTACAACTTGGGCTGTGCACTGGCTGATCAAGATCAAGCTTTTAGTGTATTCGAGCTGTATACAGGCCAATCAAGAGCAAGCATTTGTGCCCAGAGGTTCCTCAGTGTAAAGTCGATGACTTCTCAACCACTTATGCTATACCATCTACATCTCCATGTCCCAGAAGTAAAACATTACTTAGGTTTAGACACTGCACACTGGCCTATAAATAGAAGCAATGCTTTGACCCAAATAATCCTTAATTGATCAGATATTCATTCTTTCCTAGAACTATAGATAATTGAAACAACATTAATAAAGTCATTCGTTTACTTGAACTTGAAAGATTTATATTGGAAGTTTAATAGGTTGGTTTTGTATGGTTTTGTTTCGTTGCATTACAAAAGTGTAGCATACACAGCGGATTTTATTGGACCCTCTGTTCAATTATTGTTGGTGTTATACCATAGGGAGTTTATACTTGTTTGTATACAATGTGTGGTTTTTCTTTTCACTTTTGCCATGATCTTATGTGGGGTTGCAGTATTTTCAAATAAATAAATAATCATTCCATCTAACTAATGTGACTGATAATGGTTTTTGAATATTTTGTGTTATATATTTTATAACTTCTTTGTTCAATCAATGCAAAAGAAAAAGAAGTGGAAATACAGGGACTTTATGCAGCCAAGGAACTAGAACCATGAGGGGCACACCAGAGAACTCCTGGGAAAGGGACCACCCAGGGTTCAAACTCTACACTTTGCGCTCCATGGGCCGAGACAGAACCTCAACATTATAGATATTCCTCCAGTGGTTCACTAGTGACAAGAGACGGCTTTCAGTTGAGAGCTGAGATGGTCCCCACTGCTCCGTATCATTACATAATTATTGACACATTATTAAATGTTTTCTGAAAGCTGAACAATATGTTTCTTTCTATAACATTCACCAGCTTGTTTGTTTCCTTTTGCCCATTCACCACAGAGAATCTGTCCTGAGGGAGTGACGCACCAGGCATTGGTTGCAGTCCCGGCCAATGACGTTGCGCTTGCAGGTGCACTCGCCCGTGTAGACATTGCAGCCGTCTCCGGCTGTGCCCAGTTCGTGGCAGCTGCAGGCTGTGCACACAGGGGGCCATTCGAGACAATCCCATTTCAAGACCTTAGTTGAAGCTTGGCTCTAATCGCTTGTAAAGCCAACCACCCTCCAATGAAAGCTACCGCCCTCTAATAAAATATAAAACATACTAACAAGTGACACCAAAAACAACAGCTTTCACTGCACAGGGGCAAAATTTAACAACAAAATAAAAATTATTTAATGAAAAAAAAATTACATACGCCAGCTCTTTTCTAGACTGAAATGTTTTGTTTTAGGAAAGTTGCAATTATTAGGTGAACAAAATAGATCTAGAGAACGCTTTGACCGTGACATCAGATCTGTTTGCAGATACCAGCCCCCCAACCTCGAGCCTCACCCATTAATCTGCCCGTCACTGCACGACCACTTCGTAGCAAAGCCGCGAGGTTGCAATAGGACATGCAAATTGTCTGTCCCAGCTGCACACTAATTGGCTGAAATCAATAGGAAAATTAATCTCTGCGGATCAACTAGGCTTGGCTCTCTGGCTTGGCTTAACACGAGATTTATGTCACTACCACTTGTCAACTTGCACACAGCACCCATAAATCATAAATATACAGTGTGACCAATGTTTCTCACGGCAAAAATAAACTAACCGTTGCCGAATGCTCAGTTTCCACCCGAATGTAGCACTATTGGTCTTAACCAAGAGTTTCAGAACTAAGAGTTATATTATTAAAAAAACAACAGTAGAGAGTAGAAACTCTATATAGTCAGACTTTGTCAGACTCACGTTCACAACCGTCGGGGTTTGCCGCCTGGAAGTTGAAGTGGCCTCTCTTGCAGCGGTCGCAGCGTCGAGACTCCACGTTCTTCTTGCAGTGGCAGCGGCCGGCCACCGAGCCGGCCTGGATGTCGTCTTGCGGGTCGCAAACACCCTCGTCCAGCGAGCCCCGAGGGTCGCAATCGCAAGCTGCCAGGGGATAGGCAAAGACCAAAGTCAGAAACGCACAGTGGCAAGCAGGCAGCGGTAACACAAAACATATTGTGCATCGCTGCGCAGTGGTGTTGCACAGGGGAGCTTGGTACGATGGCAGGAACATGATCATGCGCAGCGTCTTTGAAAGAAAACCCTGCCAATGTTAGCACTCGAGCAGCAGTTAAGGCGTACTGCTGAAAGAGACAATCCTTAGTTTCCAGTTGACTCTCCCAAATATAAGTACCCGAATAAATGGCTTCCACATCCCCTTTTTTATGAATCTGCAGATGTGTAGTGGAGTTAAATCACCCTAAGACTATCGAAAGTTTCAGAGAAAAAATCTACAAATATGCGACATTTCATAAAAATTACCGTCTTTTATGGTAACTTGGACAATGCTCGTGTCATGGTTGGCAATAATTGGTGAAAAATATTTGTCACAAACGGCATAAGATTAAAACCAGATAAGTAGACAGAAAACCTTGCTTGACCAGGCTAAGCACAACTTTACAACTTGCCCCACGTGAACACATACAGACACTATACACTCTAGTAGTCATCCAACTATTAGAACTCTATCATAAAACACCAAGCACGTGCCCAGGTCACAATACATGCCTGCCTGCTACTTCCAAAATGTTTTAAAAATAAGAAAAGCACATATCACGCCGAAGTCGCAAACAACCTTCCTTTTGCCAACCGACACTGCGAAACGTGCAAGTAGCATGCGCGGGTGGCCTCGGTTGCTCTGCTGCAGAAAGGCTCGTGTGGCCCATGCACGATCCGACGCGAGGAGCTCACGCTTATGTCTGCCATTGTGCAGAAATTACGCAGCTTCCTAACGGAGGGCACGCTTTCAAAAGGGGTCTATGACAGAAATTGTACGCTTGCTATCACATTTTGACGTACCGTATTTACACGAATGTAGGTCGACCCTTTTTTCAATTTTTGAAAATCTGAAGTGGGGGGGTCGACTAATAATCGAACCAAAGCATTCCACCACCGGCAAAAACGAAACAATCGCGATATCATGAACACCCCGGCTTGTTACGAGTTCAGCCGGCTGTACCTCTAGCATAGCACTACTCTATGTGCTCATTTTACGAATTAATTATTTTTTTATTTGCGCGAACGAATATTATTGATAGCAATTCGCAAATTAACCCGAATATACGGCGGTGAACAGCGCACGGCGCGCCCGACTCCCGGGGGGTGGCGGCACCTCTTGTAAGAGCCACTCCGGAGGCCGCTGGAACAGCCTCATGGCTCACCAAAGCCGCAGTGATGTTCCATGCAGGGAATTTTCCCTTTTTCAGGGAATTTTCGGTCTCAATTTTGGTGAAAAGGGAAAAGGAATTTTACCACGTTGGCAGGGAATTTTAAGGATTAACGAGGGAATTCGGGAAAAGCTCTAGAGGAAACTAAACACACAAAAAAAGTTGAGTGGTCCAAACGTTTTAAGAAGAGAAAGAAAGTTGTGGTGCAGGAAAAAGGTGTCTGAACGACTCTTTTTCAAGTAGGTTTAAAAAACTTATACTTAACTCGAAGTATATTCTCCGAGTATGTACTTGTACTTTATTTAAAGCAATTTTTTCCGGTACTTTCTGAGCAAAGGTACAACTTTGACTTCAAAATATATGTTCCGATTTTGAAAAAAATAAAAATAAAAATAAAAGTGTATTGTTATGTAAAAACACGCTATCGTTTTTCAAGATGTCATTTGGTAATTTCTTTCAGTAAAGTAATGGCGGCTATAAGACCAATGCAAATACGTTCCGTATAGGATGATGGTGTTAAATAGTTTGTCAGCGAGAGTGAAACAACTACTCTATGGCCACTTGACTTCATTAGAAAATAACTCGATCACCCTCGACTACCACCATGAAAGACTGAGTTAAAAAGTACTTGTACTTATGGAAGTACGTGATATTTATAGTACTTTACCTCAAGTAAATTGCACCCAATGTACAATTACTACCTTACTTGAAGTACAAAACCTGTCATTTGCTTTGTACTTTACACCAAGTACATTATAGATGTACTTTACCAAACACTGCTAAGGTTTATATTATTTTGTTAATAAAAATATAATTTGACCACCCTACCAAAAAGCCAGTGTAATTTTTCACTCATGAAACTGGAAATCTAACTGGAATTGTTTCTGGAAACCTGAAATGTTCTGTAATCCACATAGCGAAAATTTATACTGGGTTTTTCGGTAGTGCAGTAACATTTTCTTTTCTTTAAACATGCGATTTCATGCAGCTTTTGTGGTAAAATGCGCGCATAGTGGCCTGCATGACCATAGAAATCAGCTGATGCGAAAATAAAGGTAACAAAATGCAGGGAAATATGCGGGGATATTTCAAACTTTTGCAGGGAAAAAGTACCTCAAATAGGCAATTTTCGTACCCAATAAAGGGAATTCTTGGACATGGTATGGAACATCACTGCAAAGCCGGCTGGCTTTGGGCTCACTCACCCCACGGTTTCTCTTCGCAGTTTTTCGCACGATTCACAGTAGCACATCGTTTGATCGAGTGACGAGATCATGCTAGAGCGCTAGCTACTATTTTTTTGTATTGACACGCGTGATCCGGGCAGTTTAGGTTTTCGGTGCTCGTTTATGGCCATTCTGCACTCAGAAGCAACAAACAACTGCGCTGTTGGACGCAAGTTCGACCTGTCGGAGCGGGTGATGCTCCAGTGGAGTCTGCAGTGGCGCGGGATCTTAAACTATGACGGCAAACAAAGAGGCCCTCCGTAGGCCAAAGTCTGGTTCCATAGTTGGAAGTCAGGCTTGCAACGTACGCCGCAAACGTGTGCAATCGGTCCCTACCCGTGACGTGCAAAGCGATCGCCGAGCAAGCGCGGAAGATGCGGTTGATTCTGTCATTTGCGAAGTGCGAGATTTCCTTGGACGCCGCTGACGACGTGCTTCGAGAATGTAGCAGTGATGACGACGAGACTGACATCACCAGTGCAGGACGAGTCGTAGTTTAGTCCTCGGACGGAGTGAGAACGACAGTGAGCAGCTTCTGTTGTCCCGCCTCCAGCGTGAACTTCCTAGTTTCGATAATGCCTGGCCATATCATGCACCTTGCGCGTGCGTGCGCAGCCAAAGCACGCCAGAAGGCATCGATCGCGTGTTAGAGGCTCGGCTCTCGAAACAGATACTTTGCCGTTCTCCTGTGTCCGCAGTAAAATGCGCATCTAAAGATGTTTTTTTTTTTTTTTTTTTTGCTGATGTGCAATGTGGGGGTCGACTTACAATCGAGTCGACTTACAATCGTGTAAATACGGTAGTCTGTTGCGAAGCCCTGCAGGAATGCCGCCCTGGTTTGTATTCATTGACCTAACAAGCAACCATTACCCAGTCTTTTCTAGGTTATCTTCAAATTTTGGGTGGGTGCTTGCTCGGTATTTGGTGGGATTCGAATGTTGCAATCTGGGTACAAACATCACGATTGGCTCCGAGCTGTCAACCAGCAAGGGGCACGAATGGAACACATTTAAAAATGTACTTTGATACAATGGATAAAGTCAGGAGACACAGAACGAGCAGCAGAAAGACGCATATATTTCCCTCCCTGTCATTAATTAATTACTATTAGGTAATAATAATTTGTTAATTCGGCCAAATTTGCAGGCAATGTCTCGTCTGATAAATTTAGCCAACATGGGTCTCACAAATAATAAGTGGCTGTGTGACGGTTTTTCGCGACGTTAGGAACCAGCCCTGCAACATGTTTTGCGTCTAAATTAATAACAACTGGCGTTGCTATTGCACTAATGATGGATGTCTAGCTGCATGTTTAGGTAATATTAAGGAGATCTGCAGTCCTCACATACTGCTAAAGACTTAAATTTCGCAAGGTTCTAATTTTGATGACTCAAAAATACGTTGCGAAAAATTGCTCGCCTTAAGAAATCGTTTCCCCCCCCCCCCCCCCTCCGGTAATGAATGCGTAGCATACCATTTCCAATTGCAAAATTTGGTGCCCACAAAATATTTCCGAAGCCCACAACCTACAAAATTTTCAAGAATAAAGTTGTTTGCAGTAGCTCAAAAAAAACAATTGCACAAAAAGGGGTCTTGGCCCGCTCTGCAAAATGGAGGCACTCACGCTGGCAGGCGTAGGGGTCTGAGGGGTCCCGCTGGGGGTCCTTGTAGTAGAAGGGCACGCACTGCTCGCAGTTGAGCCCCATCGTGTTGTCCCGGCAGTCGTCGCAGACGCCGCCGCTCACCCGCCCCGACCGCTCCCACACGGCTGCGTCAAAGTGACACCGGCTGGCATGGCCGTTGCAGTTGCACTCTGGAACGGGCGGGAAGATCGGCACGTGCGGGACATAAGATTTTGGGATGGTGCCAACATTTGAATTTTTAAATAGTAGGTTCGAATAATACAGTCGACTCTCATTATTCAAACTTTCTTAATTCGAACTTGTGGATAATTCAAACTAACATGCAGGACCCATCCTATGCATCTCTATGGGAGGAAACTCCCGATAATTCAAACTTTGCTTTATTCAAACAAATTTTCGGCCCCATCAAGTTTGAATTAACGAGATTTGACTGCACGACGTTCAATATTCACTTTGAGGTTAACTACGATATTCATACTCTTCAAAGTGTCGATCGCGGCAGGTTTGCCCCATTGAATGCGCTTCATACCGAGCACTGGTGCACTGTGGAGAAGCAACACCCGCGGAAGTGACCTCGGTGGCTGTTGCTTCTGAAACATTTTCGGGTTCATTAAATGCAGTAGCATTTTGTTTGGCAGCCCTCCTGTGAAAATTCTGCACTGTTACACAAAACAAATGCGCATGCGCGAGAGAGTGATAGGTGGATGAATTGAGAAGGTATGACTAAATTCCGAACGTCCCTCGAGGGGAATCGAACCCAGGAACCCGAAATCGCGAGCCCCACGCCCAATCAGTGCTCCAAGGGGACTTTTTGTTCTTTATTGTCGCCAAAAAGGAGACTCGTTGAAACGTTGTTGAACCATGGTTATTAAATGCAACATTCCTTTCACCGACCGACACCGCGAAGCCTGCCAGTAATGTGAGCGGGCAGCTTCGAATTTTGCTCACGCCGCACGAGGGCTTGAGCAGCTGTGGCGCAATCGAAGGCAAGGGAGCTCCTCGCCTTCGATTGTGCAGAAATTACACGGCTTCCAACAGAGGGCAGACTTTCCAAAGCGGCCTATGACACAAGTTATACGCTTGCTGGAAGTGTTATCGTCATCTTCACGATGCCGTGCAAGAGAAAGGAGCGGATTGAAGACGACGCTGAACAGAAGCGGCGGCCCTTTGGGGGTCGGCGTGTTTGTCGTGCCAATGAGACGCCAACCAGAACAGCGTTTGGCTAGGAACTGAAAGGCAAGATGGGTTCGTTCTGCTACGATTGGGGACCGAATGAAGTAATGAGGTTTGTCTCGATTCAATTGACGGAATTTGTCCTTTATAGATGTCACATCGGAAAGCTACCACATTTTACCCTAGTCTACAGCCCCGTTTTCTTTACCGAGGTAAGGTTGGTGCCTACCGATATCTATTCTGCGTGAGCATCAAATACCAAATTGATCGAAGAAGTCGTGCAAGTATGTGAACACTGGTGCTCGAAAGTAAGCAAAAGATGTACTACAATATTGCAAACCGGTAACTCACGCTTGCAAGGGTTGGGGTCGTGCTCGCTGGCTGGTCTCCACGGCTGGTCGTTGTACAGCTCCTCACAGCTTTCGCAGTTGAGTCCTTTGGTGTTGTGCGTACACTGGCACTTGCCATAGACCTGTCAAACATTGCGACAAATTGAAACGTAAATGCTAAAGAAGTACCATCGATACTGGCAGGCGCTAGAAATGACGTCACAAACTGTTTGAATAAAAGTAAATCGCAAAATCAAATGTAAGTTGCAGGAACAAAAATTCAGAAGCAATAGTACATTCAGCAATGACCCCAGGTAAGAGCAGTGCCTAAAGAGCAGGCTAGAGATCTCCTGCACGAAAGTTCACAAAAAATTACAAAATGAAGTTGACAAAGAGGTGCAGGCACTTCGCTCAATAACTTCTCTGCATAGCAGCAGAGCACAATAAAAAGTCCATCTCCTGAGGTAGTGTCACTTCAGCTGAGGCAGGTGTAGACCAAGTTGACAACTGCTAGCCTGGAATGCGATTGGTTTCCCTGCTCGCATTCGCTACTTTGTTGTCTTCGACGCGAGATTGCACGATGCCTAAGAAAGGCAGGGTGGAATGAGATGTTTCGAGACTTACTTAATATCCAGAGTCATCACCCATCCCCGAGACACCGCCCAGCCCACATTTTGAGCAAATATTGATTTAAAAAAAAAAAACCCACCGAGGGATCACCCACCCCTACAAATACCACAACGCGGACTCCACGATCCGTGAGTATTCATCCCTCCCAAATGACGCGGCCACGGACCTTACGGTTGAAGGATGTCCGCGACAAAGTAAAACGAAGGCGGGAAAGACACTTTGTTCACACATTTTATACCACATTTCCGCGAGCCCGAAGTCGGTGTACATGCGTGGGAAAGGAAAATGATGGAGATGACAAAATAAAACTTTGTTTTGCTTATAAAAAAGCTAGTTCGGAAAAAAAAAAAAGAAAGTCGGAAAGATAACACGAGCAGTAACCCATTCAGGGATCGCGAGTTCATTGAACGCCCCATATCCTGGAATGTAACCGTGGAGTGTAAGGCCAAAGTCCGTCTCCACCAAAATCACCGCGAACACGCTCGTTCTCCTGAAACATCGCGACCGCGTTTCGTGAGGTTGTATAATGTTTGAGACAAATCCAACGGGTAAATAAAGATTTGATGAAACGCCGCACACAGACGTTTGTAAAGCACCCCATTTCAACCTCCGCGCTCGTGGTGCCGTCCACGCCATGCAGCAACACCGCCTCAACCCGCATTGATAGCACGCCGCCCACGGACGCACGCATGTATACACGAAACAAGAAAGTTGCACAAGAGCCTGTCTGCTCCTTGTGATTGACAAGGCACCCAACTTGGCCCGACGCCAAAGTATGTATTTGCCACGGCAATCGTGAGCTTTCCTGCTTCTTCGTCGCTTATTTCGCCCGCTCGCTCGCTCGTTCTGCCTGGTTGGTTTTCTATTTTCTTGTTTACTTCTTTTTCTTCTTTTTTTCTAACCAAGAGAACATAGCGTAGTTAGAAATTAGTTTTCACGGAACAAACATTTGCGGTGTATGCGATCGGCGGTGTTCGTTGCGCGTATGCAAGCAACGGACTTTGCTACGGTAAAACGTTATTTCATGAGCGTTTCTTGCATAAAACAATAAAACAACTTAGAGTTTTGAGTTTAATGTATCTCTTGTGCAGCTGCGCTTGATATGGAGTACAAAAAACTTTTGTTTTTTTAGCTTTTTCTATACTTTGTGAGCTCATCCACCGAGATATGGCCCACCCCACTTTTTTTATGAATCTCAGGTGGCAGGGGGGTGGGCGATGACTCGAGATATTACGGTAGTTAAAATCATACCTACTAACCAGACAATTCCTGGGCTGGAAATGTGGCAGCAGAGAGAAAGAAAGACTAGACAATTGTTAGGATTCAAGTAAAATGGCATACCGCAAAATACAGAGCAGACACCAATGTAGCAATAAATGCCCACCCGCAACTTTTAAAATGTTTGAAAATAACAAAGTGCATATTAAGTGCACACACCAGACTTCTGTGCCAACCTAGCTGACCGAATGGCTCCTCCGTACCACTCCTCCCATTGCATCGGTGCAAAGTGACGAAGCCGGGTCAAAGAAGTGATGATTGACGTGCAAGGGTCGGTGAAAAGCAGTGAAGCCCCCACTACATTGTGCCCCGTCCACATTTTTGCACTCTGACTTAATCACTGCGTATTTCTAGATTTTCAAAATTAACTCGAAAATTTTTGGGGGCACGTTCTCAATATTTTACGGTAAATAAGACACGGTGAAATTGCCAGGACTTAAAGAACAAACAATCAAACCATAGAAAAAAGCAGCTAGTGTTTCTCCTGCATTGTGGTGCATATTTTCCCTCTGAAATTTATTCATTACATTAAAAAAAAAATCTTTGCATTCTGAAGCCGTTTCTTGCACTCAAGGCACCTGTACCCAGCGTTGCTCCTGCTACGGCTGGCGTGGCCGTAGCAAGAGCAGGAGTTCTGCACGACCATGCCGTACATAGGGTTCCAAATGTGCAGATACAACATGCATGGCCCAAGCTCGTTTTCCCCTCACTCTCACGCTGGACAAAAGAGAGTTATAAAACACTTACCTAGTCCCGGATAAAATAAATCACCACATAAAAGATTGTAATCCTACAAAGGAAGTTCGGACACACAAAAAGGGTGCAGCGTATCTTAAGCTGCGCTCGGAGTTTATTTATAAGCTTTTCCGATCTTAAAAATCATGCTAACTTCTGCTAAGTTGAGAATGTCCCGTTAACTTCAGGGGTAAGCATTTCCTTGCTAAATTTAGTGGCTAAATTGAATCGGTGTATTTATACATTAATTCAGATTTTCCCATCAAAATTAGCGGGGAAACACTTCACGTCAAGTTTAATGCCCCGCATTACACTTTCACATTACATTTCTGCATTAAACTTCTGCACTGCACTTCTGCATTACACAATTTATGGAGACATTTTTCGTGCAACCCAAGCCCTATACAGATACCACGTTAAATTGTAGCAGTTTCTATGGAATGGCCACAACTACCACCGACCAACTTCCAATGCTCAGAGGCTGGGCAGAGAAAAGCCTACCATGTCATCCCGGCCCCCACGGTGGTCGTCCTCCTCGGGGATGCAGCGGCTGGCATGGCCGTAGCAGGAGCAGGAGCCCCGCACGACCATGTCGTATACTGCGTAGTAGTACTTCTGCTTGATCTCCTGCCGGGAGTCGAGCAGGTTGTCGCCCAGCGTGTGCAGCCGGGTGAAGTTGATGCGCAGGTTGGTCATCTTGAGCAGGTTCTGCACGTCCGGGCTGTGCGGGTTGTCGATGGGAATGTGCGGGGGCAGCACCCGGAAGATCACCTCTCCGCCACTCGAGGGTTCCACCCCCGAGTACTGCGTCTCGCACGTCACGTCCGTGATGTTGCGCCGCGGCCCCGTGGGCACCCCCGGGAAGCTGTCCGCGCAGTCATAGGCAAAGTACTGGTACACCTGCAAGCGGTGATCGAGGGCGAGACGCGTTAACGCCGACGTCGAGTCACGAAATTTGATTATGGTTACAACTTGTAGTGGAGGTATCCAGGCAGTACTGACCTTGTTCTATAACTAGGTCAGCATTGAAAAATACTCGCCTAATTTTAGAACTAGGTCAGCGTTACAGATGCAGCATGCTTGGGCTGCTTTGATGCACAGCCTACGCTACGGAAGGTTCTAACCAGAACACATGGCAACTGTCAAGAATGAACTGGGACTTTCTAGAAGCGTTACAAAAAGTGGAAGAGAAAACTACTTTGGCAGGGTTTGAACCCTGTTCCTCCACATTGGAGCCACGAGTGCAAAGCCAACCATGCACGCGGCAATACTGTCACGAATGACAAATGATAAGGCATAGAATAACTGAAGAAACTAAACAATTAAAGAAGCGAATGTGTGCCCAAAACAAAATAGAAGTAAGTTAGCGTCACAGGCGTCGATGTCGGCGAAACAGCAGGATCGAGCGCTGCAGCGAGACTGACTCTGGAACATTTGGCGAAGAACTTTCGGTGCGTAGAGCATTCGGAACTCGGTCAGACGAGAATGTTATCGAAATTACGAGATCCCAGAGTTGAAAGAATAAATAAAAGGACATTCCGCTGACTGGAATCGAACCTAGACCTTCCGCGCGACAGTCAGGTGCGGTAACCATTCGGCCAAGCATGCGCTCGCTCAATGACGCGCGTTGCAATATTGTCACGTTCGTGGCGAAGTTGGCAACACACGTGGCTGCCATGCGAAATAATGGGGTTGGAACCCCGTGCAAAATCTCGTTCGGCCCAGATCCTTGTTTTAATTGTATGTATGTTTCTGAAAGATTCCAGCTTATGCTCGGGTGTCAGCTAGTGTTCTGCTTAGTAACACCCCCAAACACACCGCGAGGATAAAACCAGCAGTAACATGCTGCTTGGGAAGCCGGCCTCCGCTCACCGAAGCAAAATGCTGGCACCTTTCGCGTTTGTAGGCACATGTTTGCCTCGTTAAATGTTTACTTTCGGTTACACAATTGTGTTCTATTTTTATTTGTGACAATATGGCCAATTATCGTAACGTGAGTGCACCATTATTAGTGCATTAAGCAGTAAAGAAGATTCACATCGGCTCTCGCAACAGTCCAGATTACTAGGGGACCATCGAGAGAAGACACACAATTAGTTGCATTTACATAAATGTGAAAACAGCAGTTCAGATCCAGCCAATGCCATTTCATCCACGTAAACCACATGCTTTCAAACTGGGTTCTTAGGGGTTCCTCAGAGTACCCTCAGAGGTGGTACCCCAGGCTCCCAAATGTCTTCGATAGTTTCCGCCCTTATGTAAGGCACTTTTCCTGCTTGAGCACTACACGAACAGATCTGAGCAACTCACTGTTACGTAACTATGAGCCAATCACTCCCTAGTATGTGAATTATTGCTTAGAGGGCCTGCAGGCTTACGCCCTGTGCTGGGAAGGGCTCCTTGACTGTCACTCGAGAGAGAACTTGAGCTTTGAGAACCCATGATGTACACAGAGCCGTAGTACGGACGAGCAAATGACAACTTGCACGGCAGCGCCAGTACTCACCCTCCAAGAGTTCCCGTTGTCGTGAGACCGTTCGATGAGCATGGCAGCCGGTCGGAAAGTTTTGAAAGTGATGATGAGATGGGTGAAGTGGAACTCGGCTTCCAGATCCAGGCGGATGGAGACGCCCTGCACTCCGTTCTCGGACTGCCACCAAGATCCCTTGTGCCGCTTGCCGCCAATCCTGACAAACAGGAACGAGTGGGGAACGTCCTCTAAGAACACCTAATGTTCAGTCGACCTTCAAAGTCCTAGAGCGAAAACATGTCGGCGACACGAAAGGGTACCAAAACGAAAGGTACCAATGAAACGACGCCAAAAGTGCGTTGTCTGAGAGCGTGCTGTCTTCAGAGGTTCGCTATCGCCGGGACCACAGCCGACGCCACGATCCGAGCGAGTCAACGAAACGGTGCCAAAAGTGTGTCGTCAGAGAGTGCGCTGTCTTTGGAGGTTTGCTATCACATTCACATCGGCGCTTGGGCTTTCGCCTTCAAGCCATCCTAAAGTAAACATAAAAAACCTTGTGAATTTTTTCTTTTTCTGAGCGAGGCAAGTTTATTTGTTGATATTTTTGCTTGAAACAAGCCACACCTCTGTAGTCCGACAGGTTGAAAAACCTATTTTTGTGGACCGTCTGAAATGAGTCCAAAATATTGGTATACACGTTATGCATGAAAATACAGCCAAACGACAGGTCTTTAACTTCAACACATTCCGTGCTAAGAGTCTGTGGGGATTTGGACACCTGGAGGACTTCGGTGACGATGCGGCAGGCTCGTGACGAGCGGTCACGGGGCAAAGCACGGGACACGAGTGCGTGGCAAGAGAATGTGACACTTCAACCGTGACATCGGAACGTCGGTTCAATAAATGGTACCACAAGGACTCCAGCTCCTGCGGACAAGCGGAGAGCGAGAACACACACAAGTCTGAGAACCGCCGGCACGCAAGAGGACTTACCTGGATACAATGTTCTCGATGCCATGGTAGTTGCGTCCCTCGGAGCGGGAGTCGCAGCGGAAGCACTTGGTGCGCTCCTTGAGGTGGCTCACGATGCAGAAGGCTTCGGGGGCTCTGAGGCCGCACGTCGACGTGGCCGACAGCTTGTCCTCCCGGCCAATCAGCAGGTTCCCCGTGGCCGGGTAGCAGCTCGACTCCTCGCATGCCTGGGGCTGGGTGCCCCGCGACGAGCCTGCGTGCACACCGACGCGCCAATTAGGCTTCTTTCGGTGTCGACCTCGTTCGAGAAAATGTCCTGCATCTGTGGTACGAGTAGTCTACGAGACACAAAACTATGCACAAAACTTTCCTTGAGGTATGATATGTTGTAGTTCTATGATCCTCACGACAACAAAAATAGACAATGAGGACATAAAACCATGCAAACCAGGAAACTGGGACACATAGCATGAAATGTGACTGGTTATCACCAGTAAAAAAAAGAAACCGCTATAAATACGAAGCTGCGCCGCACGCTTGACCAAACAAAAATGTCCCATTCAGAGTCAAGTTTATAATGCCACGCAAGGAATAAGGTAATTTTGTTTGAGATAATTTGCTACTGTAAATTTCTACCTTGAATGAGACTGTATGCTGTTTACATTAAAGACTTATTATGTCTAACAGATGTTTCCCATGTACTCCACAACCCCCTATATGGCCTTTACATTTCCAATAACATACACTTAGACAGGCTCAAGCAACGAAGAAAACATTTCTTTCATTTCAACTGCCGCACTTTCATGCACCACCGCAGGCCAATTTATGTCATTTCTTCACTCGAAGTTGCACCCATTCAGAATAAACACTGACCTTGAAAAAAAGAAGACACCTACTTGTTACACCTAATCATGTCAGAAAGAGATGCCAAAAAGCAGATACCCCAAATACACCCAACCCCCGCAGCCTCACCATGGCTGAAACAGCATCTGCAGATCCAATCCTCCAAAGCCGCCAATAAAAAGAATCACCAGAGCAACGTCTCCTATAATTACCGACCTCTCAAACCTTGGTATCTCTCAACCCAGTGCCACACTTATCCTCAACCTGGTTGGATGCAAGAGACAACCGCCAAACTTTGATAAAACTCCAGAACATCGCTGAACCAAGGATCAACGTCGCACGGTTGCACTGATTTCATTGGGTTAGTTGTCACCTCCACGCGGGCCAACAGTCGTACCAGCACCACGTTAGTGTCCCCACAAAAACCTCCTCTCGTTACCGGACAGGGGGTGCCTCTCTTCCACGACGACATCCACCCGATCGATAACGGTGGGCGCCTGGGTTGTCCCCCGCCGCGTGTACCCGGACAGGCTGTCTTCAGATCCGCCGTAAGTTCCACTGGTCCGACTCGCCCCGTAAGACAAGGAACTGCCGCCGGCGGTGGTGACATTTTCTCGTCCGCCCGCCGCCCAGCGGGAGTTGTAGGTCCCACCGCGGTACGACGTCCCATTGGTGCGACGTGTGTAGGACGTCCGAGAGTAGCTTGACCTTCCGCCGTCCTCCGACGAACCGTGACCTCCCTTGATGCCTTCCTGGGTTCCGTACCGGCGTCGGGCGTCCTCTTCCCAGGCCGTCGGCTCGCCGCCGAGATCGGAAGAAGCGTTGCGCCAACCCGTGGACGTCACGCGGTGCCTCTCGCGGATCGACGTGCCTTCTCGATACCTCTGGTAAGTCCGGTGTGCTCCGCCCACTTCCGAAGACTCCACGTGGGTCCGCGACACGTCTCCACCGGTCCGAGTGTCTCGATCAAAAGTGCTGGGACGTCGCGTGCGACTCCGCCAGTCCCATTCTCGAGGGCGATATGGACCTTCGGTCGTGGCGTCGGTCCCACCTCTGCCGTCTGCCGTCGAACCATGCTGTTGCCTCCAGCGAGAGCTTCTGTAGTCTTCCCCGGAGCCGGTTCTTCGGCCCGAAGTCCAAACGCGCTCCGAGGATCCTGCTTCGGTCTGGCGTCCGCTGCCTCCCTCTCGACGATGCTCCAAAGAAGTCTCATGTCCCACCTGCTTGCTCAGATCTGCCGCAGACTCAGCGACACCTTCGATTTTTCTCGACGAGATCGAATAGTAACGCTGTCGGACGTACGTGGCTCCCGTCTTGTCCTCCTCCGGCTTTTCGGTAGTACTGCTGCTGCGGCCGGACCACTGGTCTCGATCGGCATAGTGATCCAACGATCCACGACTAGCTGTGGAGAGATCCGCTTCGGACCGTTGCCGGCTGCCTCGCTCCGTCCCGCTGAGGTGTCCCCTGGAGCCAGCTGCAGACACGGAATACCGCCGCCGCGTGTAGTTGGTCCTGGTGTCGTCAGACTCTTCTTCTTCGGACTCTCGAGGTGTCTGGTGGTACCTGCGGGAACTGTAGCTGGATCGTTGTCCATCCGGTCCGGGCCACCGGTCTTCCCGAGTCTCCTGGATATCAACTTCAGAAGAATGTCTCGATGCACCTCCGCGACTGTCTTCGGCTCGATGGCGACCTCTGGCCGTCCTCCAGTCCACAGAATCTTCCACGACATGATGCTGCCGGCTCTCAGTTGCACCGTCTTCCTTGGACTCTGTTTTATTTTGTGCGATAAAGCCAAAACCAAAGATAAACAACAGCTTGCTCGTGGGGTTAGAGTTAATTGAGCATCTTGATTAGGGTGAACCCACCAGCAAGTTGTCAGCTCTGTAGTTGGGTTTGTTCGCCGAAGGACGCTGTGCTTGCAGATTTCAAGGGACCCATCACCGCAGGCGTTTTGCTTATGAACAGAGCGAAGTTACCGTGGCACAAAAAGGCTGCTTGTTCTGCCGTCAGCAGCTGAAGAAGCAGTAGAAAGTCAGAGAAGACGTCCGCACCCACAGCTTTCAGTGCACGGTAGCGTGTGAGAAGCAAAATCGCACCAAACACCCATCGGTGTTGAAAAGTTACTGCCGTTACAAAGCAATATCAGTGAGAAGTAGTGAAACATGAAGTTGAGGCATATGGAGAAAGAGCAGTTAACTAGATTGTTGGAGTGGCAAAAATACCACGACCAATGAAAGTAGCTAGAAGTTGTTGAAGATGAGTCATTTGCATCAAGATATAAAACATTACCAGAAAACCAGCTGAACCATTTGGTTTCATGGTTAAAAGCAACATGTGGTTATGCATAACTATATGACTTTAGGTCGAGATCGCCTAGAACATGAGACAAAGTTAAGCAGAAAAAAAAAGTGCAAGCTTAGTCTGCAAGTTATAAGCCACCCCAAAACCAAGAACAAGCGAGCATCACACAACAGAATACTAACAAAGACTACACACACAAAGTGCTACTGTGTATTACAGTAAAAAGAATGGAAAGGCCAGAAATAGTGGTCGCGGTTTTTTTACTACGATATAAACAAATTATGAAAGCTAGTTAGCAAATCTACACGTCAGAATGTTACTGAGAGTTAATTGTCATTGACAAGGTTTTTATGCCCTCCTCTGTTCACTAGTTAATTAATGTTTACAATAACATCAACTAGTACACACGCACTAAAAACCGGAAAGCAAATCCGGAATAGTTCAGTGTAGAACCTCTCTTAGAATCCAGAAAACAGGTGCATCACTTTCCCGCTAAGTCAATTTAATTTGCGTCAGTTTTGAAGAAGCTTACATATATCCAAAGAAAGTAAGATTATTAGTAAACAGATGTTTGCTTTCTTAACAGTTCCCATCTACAAATGTCTCTAGAGTGATCATGAGACCTTACCGGAAGGGTGTCGGGATTGGTACAATGACGAATACTGCCCCGACCTCTCTGCAAGGAAAGAGACAACAAAGTCTAATGAATACAATGTATAACAATTTAACAAAAATATAAATACTGATGGAAAAAAAGCTAGGGTGACAAGGAGCTGGTTAAGGCTTAACATAATTTAAGACAAACCCCCGAGACTGGGGAAAAGACGAAGGAAGACGCAACACACAGAGATATTGGGCTGACTCTGAGTGAGGGTACTCCGATCAAGTGACCTTTTTGATTTGCAGACGTAGTATCGACTCATTCCGTTCTTTCAATTTAAACATTTCCTTCAAAAAGACGAGCCAATCATTTTTCGAGAAAGCTGCGAGGTGTTTGAATGAGCCAGTTCCACCATCCTCAGTGGATCATTCGTTATATATGTGGCATGTTGTTTAATGACAACTGCAAGGTTTAACCCAGTACGAAATGTTTATTACTCTAAACCCACAACTCAAGCTTCGTCAAACAGAGAAGAGTTATTTTGCGTGGCGTCTTTCGTTGCATTCCTTTTCATCAGCCCTTCCGCTCTGTTTCGGCGTCTCCCATTTCCCTCGTTCGTAGCCAACTGCTGATCTTGAATTTCCTTCGTTCGTGTCCAAACGGCTATCTTTGCTCGCACCGGGCTCGCCGGTCTTGCCGTTTGCTGGGGCAACTTCATCCTCCTGTTTACTTTTTTACGCTGCGCCGCACCACGAGAGATTTATCGCCGTATCATTGCCGGTTTTCTTTTTCTCGCTTTCCCGAGCTCCGAGTCAGAGCTCAATTTACAACATGGCGCACATTAAACCTAAAACAATGATTTCATGCAGTTTATTTTTTCATAAATGGCCAAAGACTCGAATTACCTTCTCCACGACCCCCAGTTTCTCTCACCACTTTAGTTCACTTCAAAGAGATTCTCGGTCGTAAACCAAACAATAGTTTTACTTTCAATGTTCTCGCCTTTATCAAATTTGAACTCGAGAATAAATTATTTCAATTGGTACGAGTTTTATGTTTTTGTGTCAATACTGAATTGATATACAGGGTGCTTTTCAGAAAATCCAAACTTTTCTTAAAAAAAAAAAGCCGCGAAAGCTGCACTAGTACGATCTGTGCAGGCGAGTTATACGGCCAGGGGCAGAGCCGCATATTGGGAGAGTCTGGCCAGTAGGTGTAGCGCCGAAGGAGCAAGAGAGGAAGGAGGCAGCAAAGAGGAAATGACCGCCCTTTTGACGCAACACGCTTTCGGCACAGAGCACCGTTGAGGCCACGCGTCATCCGCTACCGGCAGACTTCCTTTTCGCCCGAATAAAAGTTTGCGGTCAAATGTGGAGAAAACTTCATTCGTTAGCTTTTTAACCCACTGAGGAATGACACTATACACTTTCCAGAGCCTGGGAAATAAAAGGGAAGAAGCGAAATTTGGATGTCAATCCCACGCATTTTACCGGGCGAATGAATGAGAATGGCGGCCCTTCCCGCTCAGCTGGGAGTTCACGCGCATGCGCTCGTGCCTCTCACTCTGTGCCGCAGGTTGATTAGCCCATTTGGGAGAGGGGGTGTTACGGCGGCAAGATCATAAACTGGCCAAACTCTACCAATATATGGCTCTGGCTAGGGGGAGATATTATAGGTAGGCTGTACGCTTTCCATTTTTAACCGAAAAATACAAATAAACATCTGCCGGCGACGAAATCGGTTAAAACCGATAGACACCGGTGGTTGAATATTTTCCCCCGATTAAAACCTAAAACACCGGTGGTTAAATATTTCTGCCCTAGCAGCAGCTGTTTTCTTCGAAACTCCTCCCCCGTAGAGGTTCGTCAAACGTGTTATCTCGAGGATCCTGCATCCTTCCAGTGTCCATTCGGAGGTCGCTGTTGTTCTTGGAAGACACTGCCAACGTGAGTGTGGTCCAGGGACACCGACCTTGGAAAATGCGTCTCTTCGCCTGGGGAACCGAAACTTTTTTCATCGTTCATTGTTATCTGCTTAGTTTTTAAGGGCTTCCGGGGCTACGGGTTTGGTTTGATGTCCCCCTGTCTTGGGTTTGCTCAAACGCGTGTTCCACTTTTTTGGATAGGGGGCTGACGGTGTAGGTTTTGTTTACCTCGCAGTTGCACAGTGTGCTCCGAAAATCCAGCCACTTCCTCAGAAAAATGCAGATTCTTCTTGTCTTTTCTCAAGTTCCGATAACAAAAACTCAACTAAGAAACAAGATGAAGCTATGCGTCTTTTTGGCTATTCTGAGACTAAAGTTGGCGCTGCGGCTACGAAGATGAAAACACCAACTTTGACATGCCCATCAAACTCCTTTAAAATAATGAACCTCAATTACACTCCCTGTCAGTGGCGTAGGCTATGATCAGGTACTGAAACCAACATAAAAATAAATAAAACAAATCTGCCTATCCAATTTTTCACAGGTACGGACACGGCCATCCCCAACCCGCTAGTTGGCTGGAACAATTTGGTAGTAATTATTCAATATTTTTCTTCCTTTTCCAAAACAAAACAAAACCTACACTACTGCTCCCTGTGCCAGCATTTAATGAGCTTGACTATGGGTGTACAGGGCCTTATCTTTTTCACCGGTAATCACCGTTTTTAGCCCCATCACGAGTCATCCAACCGAAATACACCGGTGTTTAAAAAATAAATAAACACCGAAAAACACCCGCTGATTTTTCTCATTAATAAACGTCAGTAAATACACACCACACCCTAATTTAGGGGGCTAAGCATCGGATATGTCAAATAATTAACTAACATTCGTTAAAAGAGATTATAATTAGTGAAAATAAATATATGGTTCCAATTAAAAACCTTTTATTCAACATTATCGTGACAATTAGCCACCCTATATTATGCCTCCCTGGCTGTAAACTCACCCGCACAGACCACATTAGTGTAGCTTTCACAGCTCTTTAAAGCGATAGTTTTCCGGCGGTAGCGGACGAAAAAATCCTGATTGGTCGATAGGGTCATGACACCACAGCCACATGACCTCGCGCGGGAATTTCAAAGATTCAACAAAGGTCACGTGAAATGAAAGTGATTAAAACATGACATGTAATGCGAATTAAAGGTCGCTACATTTCTCAAATGATTTTACTTTATAAAGTAATTCATGTGCCTTAAAGAAAAAATCCTTCGGATTTTTTCTTTAAGGCTTATCAACTTATCAGTTGCGAGCCAGACCTGCTACCCACTAGGCCACGCAGACAGGCTTGCACGGCTTGGGAACAGGGGGGGTTTATATTTAGATATTGCGTTCCACTCTTATTTATCTAAACCCTCTTAGAAAAAAAGAAGAAAAAAAAGGCATTTTTTAAGTTTTTTAATACCTTTCCTAATGAGTCTGTAAGGTAAAACTCGAGACGTTTTTATATAGAGCACTTATTTATTCACAAATATACATCATTATGATAGAAACTAAACATTCATTTTTATTGGAACTAGAAGCATTTGATCTACACAGTGTAACCCTAATCAATGTCTTTCAATCTAGAGCAATAATAAATTATATTCAATTCGACAAGTAGACTGAGCAGTAGCATACGGATGTTCCCGAGACTTCACAATAACTCCAAGCTTGTGCCATTCAGATCCTTTGAGTTTGCTTTCCCCCAGGAAGAGGTGCACAGCGGCAAAGCTATATAGGTGGGAAAGCAAGGCTATGAAGTCTGCATTTATCTTGAACAGCTGCACTGGATTGGGAATGTAAGGTGCATTTGAGCAAGCAAGTTATCATGAGATAATAACTTTTTCAATGGGTTATAATGTCGTCATGGTCATTTCTCCAATTTTATCCCTATCAAAATTTAACTGGTTTTAGGAGTACATTTTGCAGTTAAATGAATATTACTAAAACATTATCAAATGGGCAAGGCACAGATGTACTAACTAGGTTATATATAGTTTTCATATGAGAAGGCTACCAAACAATAGCCGATTGTGCAGTTAGACCACAGATGAGCCTCCACACAAGATATCGGTGAAGAGCAACTTTTTCATTTAAATGTGTGCTGCCGTCTGGACATTTTACAGCTTTTTGCAAAAAATATATCTACTACTCAAAATAATTTAATTGGATATAAATCTATTAATATAAAATAAACATTCAGTATATAATTTCTATTCCATAATTCACTATTGCACATAAATGTAACAAGAAACAAATGTGATGCCTAATGACCTAGTAATGCCACTGATTAAAGGACAAATGACATTTGTCCTTTAATTATGGTGTATTACACCAAAACAACACGGACAAAAACGAAGCGAGAACTGGACAGGAAGTGGCGTAGCCTTCAACTGAATGGTTTATTTCTATGACATAATTTTAAAAATAGAAAAGCAGGCACACTTGGCAGAACACAAAGATGTGGTCTAAAAACACACCCCCTTCAAATGCCAGCGTCATTGATTCCTTAGATAGTAGAATTCTTTATCAGACAAAGGAGAAAGAGGGTGCACTTACGCAAGAGTTGCGGTGGTGGGACTTAATCAGGAAGGGTTCGTGAATTTCTCTGGCCGTTCTTGTTTTCGTAATGGCCCATGACACAGGTGCCACCAAAGATTGGGCTGCACTTTCCAGAGTTAGGCCCGCATTCGCAACGGTCACAGTGGACCGCTAGGTGGCCAGACGGGGACTGCCTGATTGCCAACGCATGCTCTCTGACCCTATCATTGATGCACCTCCCCGTCTGGCCAACGTACACCTTACCGCATGACAGGGGAATTTTGTACGCGACGCTAATGGCGCACTTGCGGAACTTAGTGACAAGTCGTTTTTTGCGGGACTCTCGCAACACCACCAATTCCTCTCCCAATCTGCTTGGCCTTTTACGTAACAAAGATAGTTTGTTCCAGTTCTCCCTTTGTTTTCATCCATGTTGTTTTGGCATACTACACCATGATGCAAAACCAACTAGCCCAGCTAGCCATCCTTATCCTTAATTACTTCGTATAAACTGCTCGTTTTTTTTTTTGTCCGTGACATAGCAGTGTTTTATACTGGTTAAAGTAATGTTTTCCATTGTTTGTTTGTTTTTTACTTGTTTTAAGGTCTGCCTAGCCCCAGAGACAAGCATGCATATTTCTTTTGTGAGGCAGATTTGTGTATGCGCATCGAAGACATAAAATTTATTATTATAATTATTAAAAAAAAAATTAAATGTAAAACACTGAGGTCACGAAGTGCCTTTTTGATATTCTTTACTATGTAACAACTTGGAAGGAATTGGCATTAGGGAGTTTCAGCCCCTCCGCTACCCGGAACTCTACAGCCAAGGCCATTGGCCTGCAGGCCCAGTGGCGGTTTCTTCGTTGCGGGGGGGCTTAGCGGAGGGGGAAACACCGTCTTTTAAAACTACCTATTCTTAGCCAAAATGCTGGCGGCCACTACAATAAAATATAATAAACTCGCAGGCTTAAGTGACCTCGACGAAAAATATCCTAATATTTTCTGTAAAGCTAAATTGTTTGTTTCACCATAGTCTTACATAATGACTGCTATTATTCATTAACAACCACTAATTACAAAGTCTCTACTCAGGGACTCGCCAATGTAAGGATATGTAGGACCTTTCTAGTTCACTCTATCGAGGCCACGGCTTTAAGAAAGAAACCTCACTGAAATGCCAAAACCAGACTTTGTCATTAATGCTGTAAAGTTTACTCTGATTACAACTACTCGATTATAACTCGCCAACATTTGGTACGCAAGGCCACTTAAATATAGGCCACAGTTAATATATGGATGCAATTGTGGTTTCTAATTGTCAGACCGTTGAAAATATTTTACAGAAAATAAGTTACTAAAAAGAACCTTAAAAGGAGACCTTCACAGAGTTGATCAAAACGTAAGCTATAATTTTTTTTTCTTTTCTATGGTTTCTTTTTTAGCTATTTGAATCATGTATCTGTGATAGTTCCAGCCTGGTGTTGATATACACTCAAGGAAGCAAACTCAATGTTCTGCTATTCAAATAAAATAAAAAGGAATAGGCACTGACTGTTTATATTGAGCTTGGACAACTATGAATGCATAAAAGAGGAAGAGAGAGGACTCAGTGCACATGACTGGTCCTCTTTCAATTCAATCCGCTATATAGTCACATTCATGCAAACGCAGCAACCCATTTTCGTGTCATATTGGTTTGCATGGCAATTCACAGGAACTTGGAAGTCCTACCCTTTGCATAGTGTTAGCTACACTAAGACCATTGTTGGGAAGTACTTTAAATACATTGTATTTCAAGCACTACTCCAAGTATGTTTAGAAAACTTGTACTTTACTTATAGTATTTCTTCTGATACTTTCCAAGCAAAGTAAAACTCCCAACTTCAAAGTACATTCCCGAATTTGATCTTGTTAAGTTTGTATCACAAAATGATGCTTTCTCGAGTCTGAAGAAATACTGAGAGGGATATGCTACTCTCACCAGAAACACGAGCAGACAACACATTACTCATCTGGTCATCTGAGTGAAGTAATGGCGGCTATAAGACCGATACAAATAAGTGCCTTGTAAGGTGATTGTCGCCAGTGAGAGTAAAAATACTACTGTTTGGCCGCTTGACTTTATATAACATTCGCCGCCATTCAGAAAACCACTGATGCAGTCCCGATTATGCCTGGGGCAATGCGTACCAGTTAAAAAGCCCCCTATAGGGGAATTAAAAGGGTTAATGAAAAGTTGCGCTACAAAGTACTTGTAATTTAGTTCGAAAATACATTGTATTTATAGCACTTTAATTTAAGTACATTGTGCCCGGTGTACTTACTACTTTACTTGAAGTACGTAACTTCTCATTTACTTTGTACTTTACTCCAAGTACTTTTTAGGTGTACTTTACCCAACTAAGATGTCCAAGTTTCCGCAATTTACTAAGGTCCTTGTAAATACTTATTGTGCCCCCACTATGCAACAAATCAAATGTATCACCAAGAAAAATGTTTATGCACATGCACTTTATACTGTAAATTGAGGAAATAATAGTTTGCTCAGTTATGAAATAGATTTTTCCTCTACTTAACAACTGGGTACATTTTCAAATGTAGTAGGCAAGATTACCTGCATTTGTTTTTTATTTCTATATTTCACTATTTCTTTGCGAAGAATATTTACATTTTTTTCTGCCCAGGGAAACCTACTAGTCAGTCAAACACCATTTCATGTTATTTCAACCTGAAAACAAGCCCTATTCCTTGGAGAATATTGAATCCCTTTGAACAGGAGTACCGTCGTGAAAAGTGGTGTAAACAGTTTACACCGTTGTGCGCTTGCTGTTCTCACTCAATCAACACATGAACATAAGCCAGATTAAACCTCCGCCAATACCAAATATAATTAATGCCCCCCCCCCCCCCCCCCCCCCCCCGCAAAAATTAATCAAGTGCTTAAACCACAATTGCCCAAGCCACAACTGGGTATAAATAGTTTCAAACAGCAACATTCAATTCTTGAGATGCAGTTTGTTTTCATTGCATTTTGACCAATTTTCCAGTGAAAATAGTGAGACATAATTTTAGCTAGAGCCTTCATCACTAGACTAACCTTAAATACAGGAGGACTACTCGACAATCAAGATGGCTAACATTGCAAGTGCCAACTAATGAAATTTCCAGTGCACTTGCTGTCCTTAAGAGAAGGTGACACTCTCTCCTCACCATGCCGCAGAAGATTAGAAGCCTTCAGAAGAGTGTGTTTCGCAATCATCTGCCTCGGTATCGTGACACCCTTTGAGTCACACAGATGCACCCTTCCTCTGGCTCTCAAGCTGAGTTTCACAAAAACATGCACCTCGATTTCTCACACAAATCAGGAAAGAAACAAGAAAGATAATGTGCACCCCATGTTCACTACACTTCAAACTTGTATTCTGAGGCTTTAGACAGGCAAAGGTAAAGGAATCACGTCATGATGCCTTCACGTAAATAAGAATATATAAGCAAACAAAACTTCAATGAACCTTAATCTTACAGTTAAAGTCAAGAGACGCAGCATGCAGACGAAGAATGCATATATTTATGTTCCGATTATTAACTATCATTACTAATTGTAATTAATTAGCAGAACTTACTAAATTTTACTTTATGTAATGGGATTTCCGTCTCGCTAAATTGAGCGGCCGAGTCGTGGCGTTCTTTCGGGATGGCTCATCTCACGGAGGCTTGCCTAACACCATTCTGTGTTAGCAACCTGCCTGCCCGGAGCACAGGTGAGACGCTCGAGACACCCAATCTGTTGCGGTAACCCAGTTACCCGTAATCAACCGTCCAGGGAACACGAATGTGAGGAAACACGATGCGGAAAACACGCTCGCTCCCGAACGAACCGGAATACGCCCATGCCACACACCACGACGAGGCACCAGGCCTAAACTGAAATGACCCTGAGGCCAGAGCGCATCCCTCCTAAGGTCACGTCCGTCGTCGCCCACTCATCAAACCCGGCCGCCTGCCCCCGTTACAAAACTTTCTAAAGGAGGCGGGGAGGATGACCTGGGTCCGAGCAGACACTTATCTCATCTCTGCCTGCCCGAGGAAACTCTAGACCTTCGCAAGACGGCCCCAAGACAGCGGCGGCGGCGTAAAGATCGGCGCTCCCACGGCTAGGGACCACGTGGCAGCCGGGAGGAGCAACTGGAGAGTTGGCATCTCGAGTCTCCCTCGCCCTCGTCTGCTATCAAACCACTTGCAGAAGTGTCGGCCCCCACAGGAAACGTCATTTGATCCAATTAGAGCAGGCATGTGCCCCTTCATCAGGGACGATCGCTCCCCTCCTCACCCCTAATACGACATCGGAGACAACGGCGATGGAGGAGCGCTCATTGCGGAGGGACGCATTAAAAGGGTTGACCGCGCCAAGGTGCACGACGTGCGTGGCGCCGTTTCTGTGGAAGTCGGGACCTAGCTGGCGTTTAGGTCGCCGCATGGGTGGCCATCTAAACTACCTGTTGATATGCGTCCACATAACGTACCTCCTATTTTTGACACGTTTGACAAATGTTTCCGAGCTGTTTGCGTCGTCTTGACTGCAACTGGCATAATTTGCTAATAAATATATATGAAAGCACGCTCGAACCAGGGGTGGTCAAGCTGTGGCTTGCGAGCCACACGTGGCTCTTTGCGGGTCCAAGCTCAACTCGCAGCTCCCTGGTAAGCCTACCCCCTCCCCCTTTCTCGAGATCGGAAGAAAATGAAAATGGAATAAAAGGCAGCCTGCACGTTTTGGTAGCCTCGCGCAACTGTTCATACTACATGGGACAAGTTGCTTGTTTCATAAATGGGGACAGACGCGTAATAAAAAACATAACGAGCAATCGCATTAAAAATTAGGACGAAATAAATTTAAAAAAAACTGCCACGTCCCCTTTCTTCCTGCAGCTCTTCCCTTCTGGCCCTTTTTATGACTCGTTGCATATGTCCTTCTGGCCACCCCCTCATACACCACTCCAATGTTTACAAAAACACTGCCCAGCATGCGTGTGTTTGTCACCTACAAAAACAAGCAGAGTGTGCACCATATGTGTGAATGCAGAAAATGGCTACAGCCAGAAGCCCATTTCTAAAACAATCTGCGAGACATATAAAAAAAAAAAAATGCTTTCCACACAAACTGCTTGCAACAGGGTGCCTTATCAATAACCGTGACAATGATGAGCGATAACTCCTTTCATTGTTAAGCTATATTAATGCTAAAATGTTAAATATAAGAGGTAGGGGGACTTCTACTCATCATATATATATACTAAGCAAATTTAATGCAAGTCAAACCCTGAATCTGCTATACTAACTAGTTTCTATTCTAAAATGTATTTCCCATCGGCGAGATTCTTTCAATCTGGGTTACAGCTTCCCTGCTGGAATAAGGTTCTCATGTTCATGCGCAACAATATATACAAGGTGTTTTTTAAAACACGAGCCAAATCGCTCCTGCGAAAACCATGCATTGCGCAGAAAAAAGGTTGATGCCATAGCAATCTGTTTCAAAGGGTCCATTAGGGAAAATTATTAGTGTTCAGGATAATTATACAGTTAATTACTTTGCAGTATTTAAATTTTTAGTTATTAATATTTAGGCATGGTTTTACTTAGAAACTTGCAGGGCATCATTGAATGTGGTAACAGCCCATTTTACGACATTCCAATAAAATGTCCAATTTGGGCATGTTTCTAGGTTTTGATTTCTTATCGGAGCGCATCTCCGCGCAAGCAATCCCGCTCCCCGTGGCCAAAACACGCAACGTACCTGCGCCGCTCCGCATCGCTCGTAGAAGAGGGTAGATAAGAAAACCTCCGAACTGCCAGATGAGCTTTGCTTTCTTTATGTCGGTGCCAGTGTGAAAGACAATGAAGACTCATCTTTACGTGCGATGCGTGGGAGTGCACGCACGTCGCGCATTCGGGCCATGGGGGGAGTGCGTCTTTGCTGGCATGGAGACGCACTCCGATAAAAAAAATGAAACCTAGAAACGTGTCCAAATTAAGCAATATTTTTATGTTTCGCATCAAGTGTCGAATTGAAATTGTACCTTTGAGGTCAAAAATTAACAAATTAAGAACTAAAAAGTAATTAATTATTTAATTATACTGAATGCTAATCATTTTTCTTAATGGGCCCTTTGGTACAGACCACTACGGCATCAACCCTTTTTCTGTGCGATGCTGTTTTCACAGGAGCGATTCGGCCAGTGTTTCCAAAAAACACTCCGTATCTATCAAATATACTTATTTCGATTGTCCATTCAGGTTTTCTAATTAGTCGCTCAATACTTCTATGTTGCTAATTATTTATGCACCATATTAATGTACTTGTAAAGTCATCCGTTTGTATTGCGTTCATTGAGTCTTGGTAGTTACACCATATAGTAGTAAGATGAGCCAAACCAATGCTTTATTGATCGTTGCCCCTTCACAATATTAAAGGGTAACTCTACTCAAAATGCTAACCAAAAGAAACGCTATCAGCGGGATGTAATAAAAATTTTAACGGAAGCAATAAACAAAATGCATCGAAACAAGGCCCCCATCAAAATGGGTACTAAAAGTACTGTACTTGGCTCTACAGCAGATTGTCAGCGAATCAGCTGCTGTGCAAGCCACACTAAGAAAAGTTTTTGTCATTTATGTGCAGCCTGTGCTCTTCAGCCGCCGTACGAGTTGGTGACTGGAGCTTCTCGCGGAGTGTGCAGACGCAGAGAAATTGAGCACCCACGGCACGTGCGAACGTTTCACCGATGCAGTTACCGCAGCTGATTACAGCCGTTATCGCCGCTCCCGAGCCCATAGTTTCGGTTTTGCCGTAACTCTCTGGGACTAAAGTTTGAGACTAGTTTTCTAAGGAGGTACACCAGTCGTAACAACAAAACGCAAAAAAAAAAAGTAAGCAGAGTTGTGCTTCAAGATTTCAGGCATAATGGCATTTTTACCATGGACACTTTAATTATGTTCAGTAACCAGTAGTTCAACTTCACCGCCTAAACATTCGGGCAAGTCTTAGAGCTGACGGCAACATTTTACATATAAATAAAAACTATAAAATACCATTGCCATCAGAAATTCCTGAAAAAATGTGTAATACTTCTTGTCGCATACTTCCAATATTTACAAAAATTTATATCAAAGGTGAGTGACATTCTTTCGAAGTGTTTTTGAAAAATATGAATTTTATATTGCGCTTAGCCGCTGTAACCCATGGGAAATAAATGGGTTAAAAGCCCCTGAAAAGAAAAAAAAAAATATTTTTAAACAACCTAATTGGGACACGCAAATAAAAAACAAAATTAATTTTACACGAAAAAAAAAAAATGTTTAGAGCACTATTGACAGCACGAAAAGCGATTTAGTCGGTAGTCACCTCCTTTCCACTTCTCTCTCTCAGCGTTTCGGGTGCGTGGAGGAGAGGTGGATCGGCTTGGCCATCACATTGAGGTGGTGAGAGCCTATACCATTCCGTGACGTCATGGACTTCGCGTAAAATTTAAAATAAATCTCTCGCCATCAATATTGCTCTAAATTTTTTTTTTTTTTTTTCGCGTAAAATTAATTTTTTTACACGTGTGTACCAACCAGACTTAAAAAAAAAAAAATTTCTTTTCAGGGGCTTTTTAATAGTCCGATATTTTGACAATGTGTCACATCTAATACTCAGTGAAAATTAGACCTTGCACTTGGATCTTAGCTTGCTTATAAATCCCAAGCATTTGGGACATTCTTCACTGATCATTTTTTCATAATTGTTTTAATTCGCAAGATTTAAGTCACCAAGAAATGTAAGTTCCTCGCAGTAATGCAGCAAATTCTTATTGACGTTAATTACTCATAAAAAAAGTTAAGAACAATCATTTATAAATATTACAAATACTTTTTACCAAAGATCTATTACATATACAAATGATTTAACGGATACTTTTAACCAAAGATCAATCCCAAATACAAATAATTTTACATCTAAATTTACCACGGGTGTATATTTTTACCAAAGAGAAACAAGCTTTGTTTTTGTATAGACTTTTTATATTCGGGAGATCTCGAAGAGATTGTTCCTATTTAGAATTGCTAAAAAATGATTTAGGGGTACACTGTACAGATTAAAATGTATTCTTATCAAAGATGATTAACCTTTACTAGAGCTGTAACAATAAACTTTTTAATATGATTATTGAAATATAACGCAAAATGTATACTAAAGATAACTAACCGGAAGTTATAGAAAATAATATTTTTTTTCACAATATAATGTTCTTCAGATACCAAAGATAATCCATGAAAGATTACTGTGTTCTCGAGAGTTCTCGCAAAATCATTTCCCAAACCCAGAGCGGAATGTTTAATCAAGATGACTATGCTTTTCATAAGTTGTTGCAAATAGTGAATTCTGTAGTATTCTCTAAATACGAAAAATTAAACTCGGGTGATCGTGCTTTCCAAAAACCAACGAAAAAATTATTCCATTTTTTATATACTGAAGGGAATGTTTAAAAAAAGATAATTGGGGCACTTCTGAGGACTTCTCGCATATTGTGCTATTCTAAGCACTGAAGATAACCTGACAAATTATTGTATTTCACAGAGGCGTCGTAAATGCTTTTTTGTTTCGCTTTTTTCCTATGCATTGCAGGGAATGTTTATTGATGATGAGCATGCTCTTCGAGCGTTGTTGCGTATCATTCATTTTATTCTCTAATTGCTAGACGCTTGCGCCTCGTAGGACCTGTTATCAAAATATTGCTTCGAACTATTCTATGATGAAGAAAGTTTTTTAACATATGTGGAACATTGTGCTTTTAGTGAATTAAAATAATCTTAGAAAGTGCCCCGGAATATAACTGTAAAGATTTTAAATCCGAGACGACTATCTTTCTCGGAAGCTTTGGAAGATAATTTTTTATCAAAGATAATTGCTCTTCTCAGGAATCGCATAAATGTGGTTATTCTACTCTCCGACGACTGAAGATAATGTTTATCGCAAAGTGCCGTTCTCAGCAATTGCTTACGTTGCAACCCATTGTTGTTCTACCCTCCTAAATCGTTGAAAGTGTCGTGAACTGTAGAATGAATGAACGACTTTCCAACGCGCATTTTCATTTTACCTCGCGAGTTGGTGTGTGAATATACTGATCCGTATTCTTTTGTGATATGTAAACTTTTGCTTGCTCTAATAGCTTTACTTAAAGTAAAAGCTTACATCAACTGGAACTTGCAAGCCTATACGGGTACCTGCGGAATTTCCAAAGCCTTCAACAAGCAACAGCAGTATGTTCCACTCACGTGCCCATGATGCAATGAAGAACAAGGAGAGCAGAGCACAAAGCCGCACATGCTCTTTCGACGTTGATGCCATCAACCGCGAGAGCCTATGGAGATTCATCCTTCAGATTCTCTGCAAAACAATGAAAAGACAACACTGGAAATCAAACAACGCAAGACATCCAAAGTCATCATACTCTGCATTGACAGTGTGCAGAAGTAGTATGTTTGGTACTTGCCACCAACTGCCAACTAACACAATTGTGGATTACTTATTTATTTATTTATTCAGTTACCTACAGTGCCCTTGCTAGAGCATTGTTGTCGGAGGGAAGACAGTACAAAATTTACACAAATGCAAAGTACATACCGAAAAACAGAGGGCTGTGTGATGCAGGAGGATTCACAATTACAGCAACAGCAAAATATGTAGATGATAACACCACGGCAACTTTACAAAAGAAACACCAAGAAAATTCGATAACAAAATATTAAACGTAAACCTTTCGGTGGACATCTACCTGGTTAGGAATGACAATGAATGAAAGGAAAACTCTAACCAAAAAAATTGTTACAGCAAACAAAAATAACTAATTTAACAGAAAATTTTGTAGGGTTGTAAAAAATGACAAATGTGGAGCAGAGACAATTTCAGCTGGTAAGTTGTTCCAGTCATGTACTGTACGGGGAAAGAAGCTATACTTGAATATGTTTATTCTGCAGTGATATTCGCGGACTTTCATAGGGTGATCTGTATGGGGAGACACATAGGTTGGTTCTTTTATGCATTGTTCTTTATCAATGCCATTTCTGCGATTAAATATGTTATAAAATAAGGACAGTCTAAGATATTTTCGGCGGTCTGCAAGCAAAGGTTACCCTAATTTATTACATATAACAGACAAGCTTTTCGAGAAATCATAGTCGCCTGAAACAAACCGCGCTGCACCTTTCTGTATACGTTTGAGCTCATCTATACTTGTCTTGGTCTAAAGATCCCACGCGGTGCAAGCATATCCTAAAAATAGGACGCATGTTCGCCATGTATAAAGTTTCTTTGAGTTTTGTGGGTGCCTGCCTGAATTTTAGAAAAATCACTGGCACGAACAGGCCCTCATGTTTTTCAGCAAATGTTTAGAGAGATAGATTGATTGCTCATCTCTCACTCTAATATTTGGGTTTTGTGCATGTTCAATACCAGAAAGAAATTCGTGAGAACTTTTTGGTTAGACGTCTTTCAACATGATAAAGACATTTCCTGTAGTAACCTTTCAGAGCTGAATGACTGATAAATAAACAATGTTCTGTGTACCAATGACTTTAGCCCTTTGTGAGAATAGAAAAAAAAAAATGAATGATTGAAATAGTTATTAGCATTATTTTATCTTTGTAGGAAGAGGACTGGGGAGGAGTTGACTGTTTACATCAGACTGTTCCCAACATTGTCTGCCATCAAGGATAGTAGCCCGAAATCGGAGGCATGCGGTTTAGAGAAGCTCGGTTTCGAGAAGCTCGTTTTAGCGAACGCCGTTTTACCGACCCCGGTTTATCGAATCCCTTTATAGAGAACCCAGTTTAGAGAAAATGGCGATGAGCCACCTTTTAGCGAATTCGGCCGCCGCGAAGCGGCGTTTACGGGTAAATCAGGTGAGTTAACATTTTTGTAATGAGCCGCCACAGACTGCCGCCGCGAAGCGGTGGGAGCGCAGCGGGGGGCATGGCTTAACACGCGCACCAGTGATGCACGCGAGAAGTAGGAAAGCCTTTTTTTAAAAAGCGTCCCCTTTGCGATAAACGGCGTTTCTCTAAACTTAGGCTTTGCTTTCTCTAAACCGTGCTTCGATAAAACGTGCCCATCCTCTAAAACATGCTTCGATGAAATGGCATTCGATCAACCGTAGTAAACCCGACAGAAATTGGGTGTTTTTGTGTGTGATGTACATGAGCAGATGCTGTGAAATCTTTTAGTTTTCCCTTATTCCCACAATATTTTTTTTTTTTTTTTGTGTGTGACAAACATAGCAGGTGCAGTGAAATCTTTCATTTTTCTCTAATTCCCATGTTACTAACTTCCTCAGAAGAAACCCCCTTACCATTAGAAAATACAGTTATAACCTAAGACATACTGTGCATGCCCCCCCCTTCCTTTAATGTTTCTAATGCATGTAAACTCAAGTTGGCATCCAGCTTGATAAAGTTATGTTTCAGGTGTAAGAATGTAAATTACACGAAGAATTAGAACGGCGAGTTGGGCTAGTTGGTGCATGCTTGAAGTGAGGCGCCAAAACAACGAGGACACGAGGAGAGAAGCAGACAGGACGAGGCGCTTAGAAAAACACAGAAACGCAAGCTATGTCCAATGTGCACGTGCGCATGGGTAAGAAAAAGGAAAAAAGAAAAAAGACAGAACGAAGCCAAGCGCGTTTTCCTACGTGACTCGTTCATTTTGAAGGAACGTATACTCCCTATCAGATAGAGATAAAGATGGGGCGCTGACACATACATCGGTGCCGCGAGATCTTATGGTGAAGGCCTCCAAGATTTCGCGAGCGATTTTTGTTGCGCCGCTTCCAACAATTCTTGTTTCGTCAAACTTTGGGTCACACTCGCATCGATCACAGTGTACTGCCAAGTGGCCAGATGGGGATTGCCTAGTTGACGCAGAGTGCTCCCTGATTCTATCATTAATGCACCTCCCCGTCTGGCCAACATACACTTTCCCGCAAGACAGGGGTATCTCATAGACGACTTCAGTGACGCAATCGCGGTACCGCGTCACGTGTCTCTTTTTGCAGTCCCTTTCCGTCGCAGTGGCTTCACCTGAGCTCCTATTGATCCTATTGCACAATGCAGAAAGTTTATTTGGCGCAGAAAAGACAACTGGAATGCCAAACCTATTGGCTACCTTCTTCAGGTTGTGGGATAGTCTGTGTATGTAGGGCAAGACCGCAGGTCTGGCCGCCCTCCTTATGTTGCCCTCACAATCCTCCCTGCTGTGCTTTTTTATCTTTTTTAACAGGGTCTCCGACACATCGCGAAGCACATTGGGAGGGAAACCCGCCGCCTCCAATCTGCTGAGCTGCGCGTGAAAGCCGGCGCTCATTCTATGCTTGCACGATTTTTTCAGCGAGGCCGCCAAGCAGGTGGAAGCTATCCCTCTCTTCACAAGCTTGGAGTGAGCAGAATCGTACGGCAGCATCCCTTTCTTTGAACGAGGGTCGTACGCCCAGCACACATGATCTTCGCCGAATGACGACCCCAAGTCCAAAAATTGTAATCGACCTGAGCATGCAGTTTCATGTGTGAAGCTCAAGCCGAAGGCACAGCTCGTGAACAGCTTCAGCATCCCAGAAATCACCTCATCACTCAACCCCACCGGTTCAGATGCCAGCACCAAAAAATCATCTACATATCTAAAAATCTTCACTTGTTCTTTATGCTCCAATTTATCTGCGATCGCCCTGTCGCAGAAGGCAAGAAACATGTCGCACAAGACCGGAGCCACTCTCGAGCCAATGCAGATTCCGCGTTTTTGAACAAATATTTCCCCTTCGAAAGAAACCATAGTGGAGCCCAGGTAATGTGTTAATAGCTCCAGGAAGCCTTCTACCGTGAGGCCAGTCGAATTGCGGAAAGAAATCTCCCCGTTCTCTTCAATGCAAAGCTTAACAGCTGTCAGCAGGTGGTCATGCGGGACCGAGTAAAACAAATCTGCGACATCAATAGAGAACCCCTTAGTTCCCCGCAGGTCTCCCCCATCCAAAAACATTATTATTTCTTCCGAGTTCCTAACCAGGAAAGGGTCACCCAGCTCTAGCTCCGAAAGGTGTTTGCAAAGGAAAGCACCCACCTCGAGCTGCCACGAGTCCCTCTCTGTTACTATAGCCCTAAAAGGGCATCCTAACTTGTGGGTTTTTGCCGTAAAAAAGACCTGTAAACAGAGTTGCTTTGACGCCTGCACTTTTTTACCTAGGCTGGTCAGTTCAAGTTTGTTGCATAGTTGTTGTAAATTACAGTCTGTCATAAAAAGCACCAGCTGCATAAGAAAAAATTAATTAAAAAAGAAAAACAAAATACTGTCATGTTCTTAAAAAAAGTTTTTTTTTTTTTTAATCCCCTTTAGTTTAAAATATTTATCGATCAAGCATTTATTACTTTCTGCATATGTTTCTCTCATTACCATCGTGACATTTGCTGGCAATATGTTGAAGCAAATACTTCTTAATTTTGTTCTTCTAATTAAGCCATTTATTTAACTGCACAAAAATAGGTTCAAGCACATTGAACACAAAATGTCAGTTTGTTATAAACATCATTTTCAGCCCTGTTTGTATCCGATCGCTAGTAAATAAGCAATATCGACTAGCTTATTTTCTTTCTAATAGCATATTAATTGAGTTGAGAAAGTTGTAAGGTTCATTGCCCTTTTCCTGCGAATGTTACTCCCGAAGTAATCCACGTAGTTTTACTACGTCATTCCTAGGGCTGTGGGGGGGGACTAGGGCAGTAAAGTGGCCGCGATAACGGGGTTACCCTCGCCTTTCAAAGTCTACACTCTTTCCCAGCCGCCAGAGTGTGTGAAAGAAGCGTTCTTCAAGGCTACGCTGCCGTCCCCCCTTCACGTATTGGGTTACTCTGCGGTCGTAACCGAAGCCCCGTCCAAAAAGTGGAGAGGGCGATTCGCGAAAAAGAGGCACCGCTCTTTTTGTTATCTTTTTTTTTTCCCTAACCGAGACGATAGATAACGACCTAGCCGCGGAGGAGTTTCTTTCCCACACGTTCTTCTTACGCCACCGCGCGCACGCTTGAATTACTGAACTACGAAAAGATTAATTTCTGGAGACGGAATTTCGCGCACATTGAACCCCCAAGATATCTCGAGAGCGCCATCGGCTCCACCCTACGAGGGCATTTGGGAAAAGGCGACCCGAACGCGATAAAGCATCTCTTTTATCTCGACAAGGAGTTTCTTGGAGAAGTGCTCCACTGTTCAATGATCCCGCGGAGAACAGCTCGGGGCGAGCGATGATCCAAGATGAACACGGACGGAGGAGCTGTTCCCACTGCGGGCGTCTTCGATCCGATTCAACTGGCCTCAATTTCGATGCACAAGCAATCGGACGGGCCACGAGACGGTCGCGCCCTTTATGCGTGGAGGCGAGTCTGTCCATATATAGGACGAGACTTGCACGGAGTGGGCGGATGAGAAAACAGCGCTTCGTGGGGAGGGAGGGGGGAGCACGACAGCCGGACTTTGAATCGTCCGGTTCGGACGAGAAACGGACCGAAACGCGACGGTTTAGGGACGCATCTTCGCTGGCAGGGCCCCAAAAAGCCGCCGGTAGGGATCCGGATCGGAACGCGAGCGGTCCAAACACCGAGAAGAAGGGAAGGAGGCGATGGGGGTGGGGGGTCCGTCGGTTCCCATCCCAGAAACGACGTCCGAGCAAGAAAGGAAGGGGGAACACATGTTTTCGTTGACGCACGTTCGCTGGGAGCACGGAGCTGTCAGCGCGGAAGAGAGTGTTTCGAGTGCGACTCACCGCTGCGGGCATCGGGGAACGGGGTAGTCGTTGTTCTGAGCGAGACGAAACTTTGACGTTCCCGCTACAAAAGAAGTTTAGCGCCCCCGCCGGCGAGTCGAAGTCGATCGGCGCCGCTGCTGGCTGCTGCAGTGGAGAGAGGAGCGCTCGCCGACTGACTTGGGCGGGCTCGCTTTTTGCTTGTACGGGAGTGCCGTTAGGCGCCGCGAGGTCTGCGCTGAGAGTCTGCGCCACTTTCTCACTGCTCTGCCAGCTCTGCCGACGGCGGGACACGGAGGCCACAACTTAGAGAAGACCCATGAAGCTGTGACGTCACTTAATAGATGTAGTCGAGGCGCCTCTAGCGGGACAGTAAAGCATATTTACTGCGAGGTGTTGAGGCCGTTTCGACTTCCACATAAATAAAATCGCTGTTTTACCTGCGCTTGGAACCTCCCATTAAAATAAAGTACTATTACAGCCATAAGTGTATTTTATTTAGTGTATTTTATGCCGGAGAAAAATGTAGTTAGAGTAGCTAGTAAAAAAGGTAAAGCCTGATTTTCGTTGTGCATAGTACGTTTACGTCGCACTCTTTTCAAGTAAAAAAAACGTACCTGATTGATTGTTAAAATGTTCACCTAACAAACAAACGATGTGTAAATTTGGTCAACCCAACCTCTAGGTGGCAAGGCGCTTAACATTTCGCACATTACGTTTAACAGCCATCTTCTTTAAGTGGGTTATGTCCGTGCCCTGCTCGGTCGGACTCCTCCTCGCCGCACCGCACCGCCCTCTCCCCCGGGGCGCGCCCACGCGCGGGCTCCTTTGCTTGTCTCCGGCAAACGTGTCCCGTCCCAGACTCGGAGTCACCAGAGTCCCCCGGAATCTTCTGGGGGGCTGGTTCTTCTTTCCCACACACGACGCCTCCGAACTCGGTGGGGCAAGCAGTTCCGCCCGGTCCAAGAGAACGCGCCCAGAAGACGATCGGGGAATCCCCGCCGGAGGCTTTTGTTGGTGTTCAGGTACCGTGCAGACCAAAGTACGGGATCAAAGTGCAGCTGTTCATGTTTACATTTTGTTTCACTGCTCTTGTACCTCTCAGTCTTTCTCTCTGTCACTGTCAACTGCCGCAGTATAAATGAGAGCAGTTTCTCCACAAGCTTTATATTTCTCAAAATTATAGCTTATCCAAGCTGAGCATTATTTTTCTATGTATAATTCCCTGTGACACTTGACTCATCATCATTGTAACCACCTCATCTCCTCTCTAATGCCTTATAGCTCTGCGGTAGTTATATAATGACAAGTAATTAAGCTTGTGATATTCCTCGATTTTAACCTACCAAATTAAGTATAATGCATGGATCACTGCTATTTATTGTCACCACTCAATCACCGCAAGATCGCCAGTTTTTCAAAATACGGCAGCGCAAACTTTTTTTTTTTTTTTATTCCCGCCTAAATATACATTTTTAAAGGTCTGCCATAGAAATTTTGTTTTCCAAAATATTCATGCTTATTACTATTAGCGTTGTGTGTGCTCCGACTTGAATCAAATAAGTATTTTTAAGGAATTAAGATATATGTCGTCCACTTTTCATTTACTCTAATGGTACAAATGGTACTTGGCAGTACATCAATTTCTGTCCTGTTGCCCATGACATTAATATATGCGAACAAATCCATAAGTACAATGAAATGGCATATCATCAAAACATGTGCTCTTATTCAATGTAAACTGCGATATATTGTGTATATTGTTTACTATCATATGTTGGTTCTAGCATGTTTAAACTCAATATCACTTCATATATAATCAATGCTATATTTAGTATTTTTCAATACTTCAACCATTATATCAGGCTCCACATAAGAGATTATCTTAAATGGTATACATGTAGCTGATAGTAGCTTTGCAATTTTTATGCAGTGATCTCTTCTCATTCTTTGACGTACACCTGCACTGCTTTTTAGTATTTGCTGTAGAATGGCTGTTCCTTGTGTTTCTGCAGAGGGACATTGTTTATCAATGTATGTCTCATCACGAAACATGTATGCTGTTTTTTCACTGTCCCCCCTGTGACAACCACAATATGGTATCAAGAAATAAAATAAAAACAATGCTTGGGCCTGAAATAGGATAACTGCAGAATTGAAAGCTGCATGGTTACATTGAGAGTCTAACGGGGGTATTTTGCTGCAACACCACAAGCTTTTATTTTTCTTAAAACCTAAAAAAAACAAAAAAAACATCTTAAATTTGTAACAAAAAACTATCGATTAATAGGGATATACTTAAACAGTTTTATACATAGGGAAAAGCGGACAACCCAAGCACAATCCGACCCTATTTATGTCACACTGCTTTTTTTTTTTTTTTCCGAGAAGAGTGGAATAGGCCAAATACCCCAAAGATTGTTTGTCAGCTTGTTTGGTTGTGCTTTTCTTTTATTACAGTCAAGTTTGATAGGTACTGCCTTCTATATTCCAGGTGTTTGATGATGCCTCTTTACACTATACTAGTTGTATTGGACATGTTGTCATATTCCAGTTATGTTTTATAAATGTCAGTCTCTTGCGAATAGTGGATTTTCAGTTCGAAGCGAATAGTGGTTTTGGCTGAATATTTTCAATTCGAATATCTGTTAGTTTTTCCATGCCTTTCACTACCACAACATAATGCTGAGACGAAAACTAAGCTAAACTTGTTTCATTTCATTTCATTTATTGACCCTTAAAGGCCCCATTGGGGCATTACATAAGGGGGGGGGGGGACAGTACCGGGAGGCATACATGTAGAACTTTTATACATGTTAAGGTTGTTCCACTTGTTCATTTATAAGCCAAGTTTAATTTATCTATATTTATGAACTGTGACCTCAGAAGGTCTGATGTCTTGGGATGGTAAGTAAACGACGGGTTTGACATAAAATGAATCCTATAGAAATGGCCAACTATACCCAAATGAGTGAATTTACAAATTCTTAAATATTCTTTCTTTAATTTCGAGTTAAAAAAGAATGAATCGCGCATGATCAACACAGGTTGTAAGGGCATCTGCAAAACAGTCAGTTTAATTTTGAAACTTTTACTACAATGTAATTTTCGCGAATATCGCGAATTGAAAAATTCACAAAATTAAAAGGCACGCGAAAATTTCGGTTTTTAAGAATTTCAATGCAGGTCTCTTGAATTCGCGAAATTTAGTGGCCGCGACTATGTCCTCTGTGACCGATTCGCGAAAAATAAGGACCGCGAAAATAAAGGGTTTTCCAGTATACACATTCACAAAGTTTTCATTTATTTTTATATACAGCCGGCACGCGTACACCATCCCGCTTTGAATGTATGGTTTTCTTCCAAGCATGCAACTGCGATATTCATACTTTTCCAAGTGTTTATCGCGGCAGGTTAGCCCCGTTGAGTGCGCTTCTTACCGAGCGCCGATGTAATGCGGAGGAGCAACACCCGCGGAGCTCGCTTCCGCTGGTATTGCTTCTCCGCATTACATCGGCGCTCGGTAAGAAGCGCACTCAACGGGGCTAACCCGCCGCAATCAACACTTCGAAAAACGCGAATAGTGCAGTTCTTCTCGAAGCGAATATCGAATAGTGTATTATTCGAAACTACTATTTGAATATTCGCACAACCCTATAAATGCGTCTTTGGAAAATCCACCCCCTGTGAAGTGAACTGTAGACCCCATTTATATACACACGCACATCTACTGATGGCTGGAAACCGAATGGGTCTCTCTGCACGAGTTCTCTCTCAAGGGAGGCTTTACTTTGCCTTCGTCGTGAGGTAATAATGCCTCACAGACACACACGTCTCTTCGTAAATAAGAGTTGATGGAGACAACAGAGTGTGGATGTTGTAAGCTTTATTCGCCGAAATATTTACCACAAAATGGAGCATATTGTGTAGCTTGGTCACGTGTGACTCACAAAATAAGCTTCTCCAAGGCAGAAAAGTGACCTTGTAAAACATAGTCCTGGGAGGGGGAATGACAGGGTCGGCAGACTGTATAGGCACTCCATTACAGACAGCAATGTACACAGCACTACAATGCGTATGTACAGGTATAACAGTCGAGGAGGCCAGACTTTCGCAGGGCTGCACGGGCAGGAGAAGCCCAACGTCTCCAGCTGCACAAAATGCCTTTAAAAAGAGCGGCCACGACAAAGAAGTCGTAAATTTGAAACGAGGTACCTCCCAGAGTCTCTCCCTCTCAAACAACACGTAAAATCTCTCTGGGGACAGTGAAGCTTGTCTTCAAACATTATCTAACAAACACATCTTGAACAGAACCGGGTTTGTTTTCGTTAGCATATGTTTCCAGGAACCTTTTTGGCAAGCATTTGTCACACGTTAGAGAAGCAAAGAGGCTCGTATAATTTTTTATCCTTCGTACCTTTGCATTAAAAAGATTGTCGCAGTGAGGTTGTGGAGAACGGTTTGTGGCATTGTTCCAGAAACCAGACCACAAATAAAGGCAACTAATTTTCCTTTGGGATGGGGCTCCAATCAGTCTGCTTTCTGTCAATGTAAAACGCAAGATAAAAAAAACTGGTGTTACACTTAAATGTGGTGTCTCTTCATAGAACCACAGGCGGGAGGAATAGCAGTTAGGGCATTTCTCACCACGTTTCTGGTCATTAAACGTGTGCCTTTCTTTTTACATTTGAAAGAAGATAGGCATGAGTCAATCGCTCAGCTGTAGGAACACAATGGCTTATTTCTTTTAACAACAGGCTCACATAGTTATAAATGCTGAAATTTGCGAAGCACATGGTGGCCACCCAGTTACGTCTCTGCGGAAACATACAACTCGTAGCATAGAAAAACTGCCTTACGCAGTCCCGTGAATCCAATATAAATCTAAGCAACTTACTATGCACTTCAATGTCCCTCCAAGACCGACCTGCAGTATACCTTTCAATACAAAAAAGAGTATGCCAAGAAGTTGGAATGAACAGATCTACAGACCTCTATTATACCTTCGGAACAGCTCCACAAGGGGTCTTTCCCGCTGGCGAGATAAAGCAGTGATGGCTCCATTAGTGATCTCCACTAGGGGACTGGATGGCGCATTGAGCTAACAGGTATGGAGCCACCGGAAGTAAGCGCTTGACGGGGTTTTCAACTCTTCCAAGCGCTGGTTTGAACAGCGTTCAGGGCGCTGGATTTTTTCTTGTCGTCGCAACAGGGCCTGCTTGTTGCGCAGTAACGGTGCATGCAAAAGCTGGGAAGCCATTGGATGAGAAACGTTCGAGATTCTAGTTGATCGAGTGTGCAAATGTCTTATTGTCGGGATTGAATTCAAAACGGGATTCTTAAAGCCCACTCAAATACGAAAGAAAGCATGAACTCAAACGTCCACTGAATGCACTAGGAAGCCCGGCAGACGTCCGGGGCAAGCATCAAACCCCCGGTGGCTTCACCTGCGCCAGGCTCGGAGAACAGCTATGCGCCATGCAGCCCCCTATAGTCGAGATCAGTGGGCTCCATATTACTCAGTGCCAAAGTATAAAGTGTTACATGCAGATGAGCCATCATGCCCATGCTTGGGTCTCATTACTTTATTAATGGAATTTAATTACGATAGAGTTTGAAGGTTGGCTAGTAGGTGCATTTTGATAACAGGAGAAAACAGCACAAAAAAGACGCAAGGACAAGTAGACGAATGACAAAAACATGGTGCTGACTCATGACTTTATTTGCTTTGTCATTGTATATTTATGCGCTATTATATACTGTAAACGACTTAATTTTCGCGGGCTCAAATTTTCGCTGATTGGGCCAAAACTGAAAATTTGAAATTATTCGCGGGTTCTAATTTTCGCGAATCGAGTGTAGCTTCCGTAGCATTCACATATTGCCAGAATTGTTCGCGGGACATAATTTTCGCGAATTGTAGGCGGTTCGCAAAAATTAGGTCCTCGCGAAAATTTAGTCGTTTACAGTATTGAAGAAGATGAGAAAGAAAACAAAGTCATGAGTCAGCACTGTTTGTGACGTTTGTCTACTTGTCCCTGTGTCTTTTTTGTGCTGTTTTCTCCTGTTACTAGTTGATTACAAATATAATTACTAGGGCAAAAAAAAAGTAATTGAGCAATTACTTATTCCTAGTGTAAAAAAGGTAATTCAACAATTACTTATAACTAAATTCATTATAATTATTTATTACTTTTAAAAGTAATGCTATTACTGTCCTTCGAGGGCTGATCGACTTTAGTTATGCTAATGCGATAGTGTTGCTTTATGCTGGAATGAATTTGTCCTTTTCTCGTCTCACCCTTGAGGATTCAATATATGGCATTTTCCATTTGTCATGTGTGTCTTTGTTTCACCTACTTTAATCATGCTACAATGTGAAGTGCCCAGTACATAACGAGTTGTTTCATTGAATCTTTCATCATGGCAAATCAAAGTAAAAGAAATCAAATAGTGTTTGTAGGTAATGATATAACTGAATGGGGGTTCAAACTCCTAACCATTGTGGAAATGGCAGACACGAGTTGCATTAAATGCTCTCGTCAAAGTCGCATCATTTTGACTTTTTCTCCGATCCTGACAATGGAAGAGATTGCACTCTCGTTATGTGGGGGCATCTTCTGTGCCCTTCTGCGAGTGCTGTGGCTTTAACAATTGCACCCAACTACTCTTTGTGAAAAGTAACGAATTACAGTAGCAAATTACTCTGAAGGGCAATTAAATTGCAGTAATTGAGTTGTTATCCAGGTATGCTTCTGTCATATCGCACTAACCGTGCGAGGTCGACTGCAATGCTCCGTTGAAGGTGCCGTCTCGAACTCGTAATGACAGCTTGCCAGCTTCCTCCTAGCGCCATTAAATTGTCATCCATTAGATAATATAGAGATCAACTGAAGAGAACAAAGACTCATGGCATTCTCGGAAAGGCAGAAACGGTGGAAATCAGAAGGGCATCTCTGCAGGTCGGTCTTCAAACAAAAAAAGAGCATGCACAGCTGCTCCAAAAGCCTCGTTTGATATAAGCTCTACAAACCAACACGCTCCTAAGATCGTCGAAAGTCTACAACACGACTACAACAGAAGGGGGAAAGAAATACAGCGGAAAACACCGGTTTCAAATGCGGGGACAAGTGAGTTTTTCCCAGCAGAGTTGCGATTTGGACTGGTCGAGCACTGTCAGTATACGGGACAATGCTCTCTACATGCAGCAATCACATTCCTGCAGCTGTCTTAAGAGTAAATAAACAGGGTGCCCATCTTCGGCTAACGGCAAGCGCTGAGAGCGCTGTCCGAAGCGCCAGATATGTGGCGTCTCAGAATGCAGCCAACGACCGACGGGCACTAGCGCTGCAGAATCCCGTCGTTGGAAAGTCAAACATAAGATTCATATATATAGGGTCCTAGACATATCACTGCCATGTACTTACTTCCTCTCTTTTCAATAGACCCGCCTACGAGCGTACGCTCACGAAACAAACATAGTATAAATATCTTAAATACTGAAACAAATCTGTATCCAAAATATGCCTCGCTATCTATGTACAAAGCCTTTCAGAGCACCGGCTTGTTTCGCTGGGAAACAACACGAAAAGAAAAAGTAACGTATTTACTCGCACGTGGGTCGACCAAGCTTCGACAACCGCCGGCGTCATCTAGCTCAGTGCCCTTGTCGTCAAAACTGCCACAGTATGTTCTGTAGTGCGACACTAGCACAGTCGTAATATGTACTGTCAGTGGCTTTTGGGAACCTTCAAAAGGCTCGTAAGTTTTACACAGTTTGTTCTCGGCAAACAATGAAATACCTCATCGGTCAAATCAGAAAGACTCCCACGTAATTTGATACGACAAATAATGTGACAATAATGAAACGGGGCTTGTGTCAAGCAAGCATTTCATTAACCGGGACTGAGGAGTAGTGACGCAATTGTCAATTGGCAGTTAGTCAGCTTTATTACTCTTTAGCTTCTGAAATGTGGGAGTCAACGTGTACGCCAGGTCGATCGATGCGCCAGTAAATACGGCAGTTTGTAGGACCAGAGTCGTCAAAACGTCCTGCCACTCCAGGACACATGCCTTCAAACATATGCTTACCGCAAAGCACAGACTCGCGCCGACGATTGTCCTCCGAGACCAACACTGGCAAACATTCAATACACATTGTGCGTCGCGTTTCAAAAAAGTCTGGAATTCTGGCAAGCCGCGGAGGGAACAAGCTGCAGTTTCGGTCAAGGACTGGTTCTCCTATCAGCGACGTCCTAAAATCTGGAGAAATTACTTGGAATGGTCAAAGGATTAGGAAGAAAAAAGTCGACATTATGCTCCGGAGCAGCACTACCTAAAAAGGCATTTTCTAACCTCTTGCTGCAGTGTGGTAAGTGATAGTATGTAACGGGCCACCTCTTCTCACCTTAAATTATTTTCAGCACCAGCACTTCACTCTAACAAATAAAATGGGTCCTAAACCAGTTTAATTTGCACGAGTAGATAATTCACTGCCCTTCAACTTGTTGATACTGCTGAAATTCTGGACCAGTGACAAACATCTATCGTATCCCCGATAAGGTTGATTTAGACCACTCGAGATTCTTTGACGCGCAACCAACATCTCAGTTACACGGTGCCCAGGCCGCAATAAGCCTCCATCAGAGTGCAAGTGCCTCGGTCGAAGCTTGGGGCCACCAAATGGTAAGACTGCTAAACATAAGATTGAAAAGATTCTAGACTAAGGAACTGGAAATCATTTCACACGCAGTCCGATAGGAAAGAATGTGCCTGGAATGCACGTCGACTGGTGCGTTTAGCACCCTATTCCACCCTTGCATCGAAAGTGGTCCCAAAGAAGCAGCAAACTGCTTCAAAAGAGCCGGCAAGTGTCTGATGTCGCGATCCTGGAGGTTGGTTGCAGAAATGCTGGCAAGAAAGGTGAGCGCAAAGGTCGCCTTTACTGCGGCATCCCCACTCTTGAAGCTTCTGTAAACTGTCCGGTTGCAGAACGACCTACGGCAGAAGAGGCATCCTGCCGCCAAGCCATCGCCAAGATCGCACGGGCGACAGCGTCTACGTCGTCGTGGTGCAAACGTCGAGGAACCACATTTTAGGACGCGGTAGGCTCACCAGTCGGACGTGCGCTACCAGCACCGTACCGAAACTGCAGCTCGCTCACGTCGCGAGCTCGATTTCTGGGGCCCTCCAGAACCCCGAAACTTCTCCCGGGCGCGACACTCAGAACAGGAGCCGACAGTCGACAAAATGCCTTCGCAGAAAGAAGGGGAAGTTGTGCCGAGCGGGCGAGTTTCAAAACGGCCGCGGCAGACGCTCACTGAGGTCGCCGCAGGACGACGGGGCCGCCACTTGGGGACCGCGGAGGCGGCGCGCAGGGGCGGACGGGCGTGTCGAAGCCAGGGTCGGTCACAGGGAGAAGTACTGGAGGAAGGCCTGAGGAGTGACCGGAATGCAGACGGGGACCACGCTCGTGGGGGCCAGGGGGCCGTCCCCCTCCTCTGGGGCCTCCTCGTCGCGGGGAACCTTGAGGCAGGGGTGGCCGAACGACTGCACGGACAGACGCCGTCGAAATTGAGGTCTCTCGAGCCGTAGTGCTTGACAGAATGAGAACGATGGGGCGCGTCTTTTGAATGCCCAGCTTTCGGCACGTGCTCCATAGTTTCCCATCCTTTGGCAGTGCACGCACGCTTGAGATGCCTATACGTGTCTAAAAGTTTAAACTTTATGCAGTGTGGACTGTACAAGGGTGTTTCTTCTAGACTCTCTCGAGAGAGACACGATAAATTTTGCTAATGTCACATTATGTTAATGAGGATTTTCGTACGACACAAGCTTCTTCGTGAGCTAATAAAGTGGGCATTCTTCAAGATGTGCTGTGTATCCAAATTTTTTATATGTGGTCTGTGCACCAAGTGCAGGGTGCAGACCATTGCAGACCATTCACCAAGTGTAGCTAAGGAAAAAAAATGTTTCTTCAGCCGAAGAAAAACCATAGACACGGTGCGGTCCAGAAAATATGGTGCTGCAAAATACTCTGTCGAGGGTGGGCGCTTGGACACACCAACTGCCTACCCCAGACAGAGCTGCTCCTTCTTCATTAGCTGCTTCTCCAAGCACCCCCGATGGAAAGCAGTGAAGCCCACTCTATCAGTGCCTCTTCTGCATTTCTGCTCTTGGACCCTAACCAAGTGCCCATTCCCTAGTCCAGGGGTTCTCAAACTTTTTGGTCCCATGGAACCCCAGGAAGCCTCACAAACTGCCGCGGAACCTCTACCCCCCCCCCCCTTCGATATTTGCCGAACGAGAAGCTACACATGCACAATCAAAGGCGATTTTGCTCGTGTTGCTTTCCATATATCCCCACCATATCAATCGCGATGTCAGTACAAAGTGAGATGAAGGCGCTTTGCACGGCCCTGCCGTGCAGCCTGCAGTGTAGGGGGGGATGGGGCGGGCGCGATTTGGGTGTTCGCGGAACCCATGAGACCAGCTCGCGGAACCCCTGTGTTCCACGGAACCCAGTTTGAGAATCCCTGGCATAAAAGAATGTTAAAGTACAAAATCTAACCAGCCAGGCAAGTTCCTCACAAAATTCTATCCCAGAAAACCACCTAAGTATAATTCTCTATTGTGTAATAGGAAAACGACAGTTTTCCTAAAGTGAAATTTATGCCGAAAATCGGAACGGAGAAAAATGTGTTCAAAGTGCTCCAACATCTACCTTTTCATGAGTGGACCGAAAATAATTTATAAAAAATTAATGAAACTTCCTGGGAATACTCTCTAAATCAGGGGTTCTCAAACGTTTTGGTCTCGGGGAACCTCAGCAACCTTTAAAGAATGCCGAAGAACCCCCCCCCCCCCCCCTTTCCCGCTGTTTTGCTGCCTGGATACACTTTCAATAGAAGAGTTCACTAAATATTTTTTGCACAGATAAAACAATAAAAAGTGGAACACACATTCGACTGAAGGGTGGGATTACAATGAAAGACAGTATACATATTAGTGTGAAGGGTGGGGTTGCCTCGCTCGCAACAGCGAATCGATGCGTGGCTCAGTCACGCTTAGGGCCAGCCTCATATCTGCTGCCGGGCTCAGTCGGTTCCTGTGCTTGTTTTTCATGTAGGCTAGTGCTGAGAATGCCTGCTCGCAAGCATATGTAGTTTCAAAAGGAAGAAGCATTTCTACTGCCCTGCCAAAGAGGTGTGAGAGCAGTGAGGCAGTCTCCATCCAACATGCAACCACATCTTGGCTGCGGAACTTCTCTTTGAGTGCAGTGCTTGCTCCGAGCTCAAGGAACTCGTTTTCAATCTTAACAGCCTCATTGTTGAATGCTGTTATGTCCACATGGAAAGGGAACACTACCCACTGAGCACTGGCCACCAGTGTTGCGGAGTTGCCACTCCGGAGTTGGAATGATTCCGGAATCATTCCGCATTTTCGCGACCGCGGAATGGAATGGGAATTGAATGGTGGCAATTTTGAGGGGAATGGAATGGGAATGGAATTAGATGCCTTTTGCCTGGAATGGAATGGGAATGGAATGGGCCCGGTTCTTTATTTTATTTATTTATTTAATTTTTTTTTTGGGGGGGGGGGGGAGGCGGGTTACGTTCAGCTAAACGGAGCCAGTCAGCGAGTCAGTTGTTCAGAAAAAAAAAATGCGCGGGAAACTGCTAGCAATACAAAAAACAAGCGTCGGAGCAAAGACCAAAGGGGGGAGGGAGTGGCGGTGGCGCCTTTCACGGACGCGCAGACGACGGGCTTCACTGGTGTTACACGAGAGCGAAACAAGAAACCAAGCACCAAGCAAAAGAAACGAAGGAAGCGGCAAAGAAAGAAACCGCCATGCACGGCTCCTCATCGTGCTTCTTGTCTTGTTGTTTGTTTTTTAGGGGCGAAGCTCCCTAGGGGCTAGCCATGTCCGTCCGCCGTCCGCCGTAGGCCCAGCGTCGGGTGCTCGTGCTTCTGCTCGTGAGCTCACGTGCTCGTGTAGGGAAAAAAAAAAATTGGAAAAAAAAGATGAAAAAAATTATGAAAAAAGAAAAATAAGAAAAAAAAGAGTAGGGGGTTCTGAGATGCCATCCCATCTGTCTGCTTAAAAAAAGAAAAAGAAGAAAACCACACATTCTCCTACTGACATGAATGAAAAGGCTCAAAGAAAAAGAAGAAAAAAAAAGCGTAGGGGGTTCTGAGATGCCATCCCATCTGTCTGCTTAAAAAAAGAAGAAAACCACACATTCTCCTACTGACATGAATGAAAAGGCTCAAAGAAAAAGAAGAAAAAAAAAGAGTAGGGGGTTCTGAGATGCCATGCCATCTGTCTGCTTAAAAAAAGAAAAAGAAGAAAACCACACATTCTCCTACTGACATGAATGAAAAGGCTCAAAGAAAAAGAGAAAAAAAAAGAGTAGGGGGTTCTGAGATGCCATCCCATCTGTCTGCTTAAAAAAAGAAAAAGAAGAAAACCACACATTCTCCTACTGACATGAATGAAAAGGCTCAAAGAAAAAGAAGAAAAAAAAAGAGTAGGGGTTCTGAGATGCCATCCCATCTGTCTGCTTAAAAAAAGAAAAAGAAGAAAACCACACATTCTCCTACTGACATGAATGAAAAGGCTCAAGAAAAAGAAGAAAAAAAAAGAGTAGGGGGTTCTGAGATGCCATCCCATCTGTCTGCTTAAAACAAGAGAAAGAAGAAAACCACACATTCTCCTACTGACATGAATGAAAAGGCTCAAAGAAAAAGAAGAAAAAAAAGAGTAGGGGTTCTGAGATGCCATGCCATCTGTCTGCTTAAAACAAGAGAAAGAAGAAAACCACACATTCTCCTACTGACATGAATGAAAAGGCTCAAAGAAAAAGAAGAAAAAAAAGAGTAGGGGGTTCTGAGATGCCATCCCATCTGTCTGCTTAAAAAAAGAAAAAGAAGAAAACCACACATTCTCCTACTGACATGAATGAAAAGGCTCAAAGAAAAAGAAGAAAAAAAAAGAGTAGGGGGTTCTGAGATGCCATCCCATCTGTCTGCTTAAAAAAAGAAAAAGAAGAAAACCACACATTCTCCTACTGACATGAATGAAAAGGCTCAAAGAAAAGAAGAAAAAAAAAGAGTAGGGGGTTCTGAGATGCCATCCCATCTGTCTGCTTAAAAAAAGAAAAAGAAGAAAACCACACATTCTCCTACTGACATGAATGAAAAGGCTCAAAGAAAAAGAAGAAAAAAAAGAGTAGGGGGTTCTGAGATGCCATCCATCTGTCTGCTTAAAAAAAGAAAAAGAAGAAACCACACATTCTCCTACTGACATGAATGAAAAGGCTCAAAGAAAAAGAAGAAAAAAAAAGAGTAGGGGGTTCTGAGATGCCATGCCATCTGTCTGCTTAAAAAAGAAAAAGAAGAAAACCACACATTCTCCTACTGACATGAATGAAAAGGCTCAAAGAAAAAGAAGAAAAAAAAAGAGTAGGGGGTTCTGAGATGCCATCCCATCTGTCTGCTTAAAAAAAGAAAAAGAAGAAAACCACACATTCTCCTACTGACATGAATGAAAAGGCTCAAAGAAAAAGAAGAAAAAAAAGAGTAGGGGGTTCTGAGATGCCATGCCATCTGTCTGCTTAAAAAAGAAAAAGAAGAAAACCACACATTCTCCTACTGACATGAATGAAAAGGCTCAAAGAAAAAGAAGAAAAAAAAGAGTAGGGGGTTCTGAGATGCCATCCATCTGTCTGCTTAAAAAAAGAAAAAGAAGAAACCACACATTCTCCTACTGACATGAATGAAAAGGCTCAAAGAAAAAGAAGAAAAAAAGAGTAGGGGGTTCTGAGATGCCATCCCATCTGTCTGCTTAAAAAAGAAAAAGAAGAAAACCACACATTCTCCTACTGACATGAATGAAAAGGCTCAAAGAAAAAGAAGAAAAAAAAGAGTAGGGGGTTCTGAGATGCCATCCCATCTGTCTGCTTAAAAAAAGAAAAAGAAGAAACCACACATTCTCCTACTGACATGAATGAAAAGGCTCAAAGAAAAAGAAGAAAAAAAAAGAGTAGGGGGTTCTGAGATGCCATCCATCTGTCTGCTTAAAAAAGAAAAGAAGAAAACCACACATTCTCCTACTGACATGAATGAAAAGGCTCAAAGAAAACGAAGAAAAAAAAAGAGTAGGGGGTTCTGAGATGCCATGCCATCTGTCTGCTTAAAAAAAGAAAAAGAAGAAAACCACACATTCTCCTACTGACATGAATGAAAAGGCTCAAAGAAAAAGAAGAAAAAAAAAGAGTAGGGGGTTCTGAGATGCCATCCCATCTGTCTGCTTAAAAAAAGAAAAAGAAGAAAACCACACATTCTCCTACTGAGATGAATGAAAAGGCTCGGCATGCTGCGGCTCGGCGTCTACGCAGACAAGCACCACCAGAGCTTTGCCCCAAGCAACATCATTCACCACGTAAAGATGCGATCAATTTTTTTTTTTTTTTTTTTTTTTTTGGCGGCGGCATGGGGATTGCACACGCGCGCACAGACTGAGATCTGGGAGCGGGGGCCAACTCATAACTCTCAGAGCTCTGATAACTCGTTGACTCGCACGCCGCCGCAGAAAGATGATCAGTTATTGTTTTCTTATAGTTCGAGGAGCGTTGTTTAGCAGGTGGCCAACCCTGCTGCCTTCCACGTTCATTCGCGCACACTCCTTTGAAGTGCGAAATCTGGGTTTGCTTCGGCATTAACACAAAGCGAGATTCACTTCTCCCTTCTCCTCTTGCGCTTTGCTCCGACACTTGTTTTTTTATACTGCATTTTTACGCGTAAGTCCGCCTTTTACTTGGTCTTTGTTCCGATGCTTGTTTTCTGTGTTATATGTTTTACATTCAAGTGGGTTAGGGTTACAAGCAAGCTAGCGGATGCCCGCTCATTTCCTTGACTTTAGTCTCTGCATACCTTGCTTCACCTTGTTATGGACCTGCTGCGGACGCTTCGAGTCACCCCAGGCAATCCAGCACCGTGAGCTTAGTAAGATCAGTGCTTTTTTGAGGCATTTAGCATTTTTTTTTGCAATTGTCTATATGCGTTTGACAATGTCAGCTTTATGCTGCTTATGCCGGAAAGATTGCACAATGTAGCTGTTAAGTGCCAATTTTTACTGTTTAGGAATTAGAGGAATGGAATGGAACGATTCAGCCATTCCAGGAGTGGGAATGGGCCCAGTGTCCCCAATCCTAGGAGTTGAAAGGAATTGAATTATCGAAAACTCTAGTTCCCGGAATGGAATTGGAATGGATTGGGGGTGCCCATTCCGCAACACTGCTGGCCACCTTCGGAAAGTAATTGGCTAAATACGCCCTGAGCGTACTGAGGTGAGCCATAATTACCGCTCTGTCAAAAGCAGACAGAGCAAGTTGAGCCTCACAGGTGCACAGCCTCTTGAAAGGGCTGTGGTCTCCCCTGCTCATGTGGCTCATCCAGCCCTGCAGTTTGCTGCAGAAGGCCCTGATCTGGTCAGCAGCACTGACTAGGGTTACCTGCCTGCCCTGAAGGCTTTGGTTTAGTATGTTGAGGTGTTCAAATATGTCAACCAGATATGCTAGCGTCATGAGAAAAGAGTTCTCCACAAAAGGCTCAACAAGCGCTCAGCCGTGCCGCCGCACGGCTGAGCGGCTGAGTCCCGCATACTTCGATGAATAGTAAATTGCGTTTTGAGCTGAAAGCCCCGCGTCTCCTCGTCGCGTCCGCATGTGCGTGTAGGATGGGGGAGACTGACTTGGGTGCTTGCGGAACCTAAGCGAGCACTCCGCGGAACCCAGTTTGAGAACCCATGCCCTAGTCCTTTGAGATAGTCTCTCAGTCTGAAGTGGGCACTTACTCCGCATTTCATATTGGCAAAAACACAAATAACACGACGAACAAAGACGAGTCCTGTTCTCTCTTACTTACCCTGTCTGGAGCACTATTTATGTTCCTGTTGAGAGACTATTCGCCCTAGTGCAGGGTTTAAACTGCCAAAAAAACAGTGAACAAGTAGGCAAGAGAGATTACACACACTGGGTGCTTGTACTTGACTGCCAGGCCCTTGCTTTATGGTGCCTTAATCCTTACTATTCTGCCAATACACCAAATGAGAGCACTACGAGCTCACCTCTAACTAGGGTTGCATATTTTTGGCTAAATCCGAATATATCCAAAAAACACTTGCCGGTAAATTTTTCGTTCAATCATTTTCATCCATAAAATTGATTTTCGAGGTAACACTGACAAAATAAAAAGCGAGAATGAGTGTTTTACAAATAAACAGGGTAAATGGTCCCGAGGAGATGCCACTTCAGTTTCCTTTGAAATCTCAAACTACCAACAAAAAGGGGTTTGCCTTTTAGCTCGTCAAGGTTCCCTCGAGACAGCGGGTAATGGTACTCCAACTTTATTCATTTTGTTTAAGAATTTCTAGAAAATTTGAAATGGAGTAAAATTAACTTTGAATATCGGAGAATTTGGAATCTACAAAAAAATAAACTCCGATAAACCCCGAATTTTTGGCGAAAAATAAACTCCGAAAAGCCCGCTTCAAATTTCACGGGAAATATACTCCGAAGACGCATGGAATCCTACTCGTAACTTCACAATTTGAGGCTGGTTCGCACATTTGCGTTTGACCAACTGCATTACGACTGCCTGCAATGGCCTACGACGAGAGACACACTGTCACACAATATCAAACACACACAATATCAAATTCATAAGAAAAGGTCGCTCGAAACAACGTCAAAATTATTTGGAGTCCACGGTGTAAGAATGATGCGCAAAATACTAGGAAACACATGCAGATGGAAGTGTTCCAGGGCCGATACATGTCAACAATCACCAATGTGTTTACTGGTCACAAACTAACCGCGTTACGACTACTTGTAGTCGTAGCGCACTCAGTCACCCCCAGACGCAAATGTCAGAGTCGGCCTTTGCCAATAAGACGCGGTGAGCGTGCAATGCCAGCACAGGCACGCGAGGTACCGTGCACTTTTCACCGACTCAATTAGGAAGGGAAAGGGGGGGCAGGCGTGCCCACCTTCCAGAAGAGGCAGCGGCAGTGTCGGCAGAGCAGCAGGCTGTCGGCGTACTCCTCGCGCAGGCCATGTTTCTTGCGCAGCCGGTGGAAGAGCAGCCTCCACTGGGGGCCCGAGCCCGAGGAAGGGGCCTTGCGCCAGGCCTCCAGCTTCTGGGGGCCAAAGTGGAACAGGCACAGCTGCCGCCAGACGTGTTCCTCCTCCAGCAGGGCCCCCAGCACCGGGTGCGCCTGGCCGCTGCTCCCAAGGTCCCTGTTCGCACCCGGGGAGGGTTATAAAAGAGGCCCCGCAAGCGAGGCGACAAGCCGGAAAGCAAAGACATCACTCTAACAGTGACTGCCAAGCTGGCGGCTATTGAAGAAATGACTCTGAGGGTGTTTGTGCCAATAACAATTTGTTATTCACCGGACCTTTTACCTTGAACTTATTTATCTCGAAACAGTGTTTTCTAGTACATAGGTACCATTATTTCCTTAAACTGCCAATATAGAGGGTTGATTTTTTATTCCTGCCACTTACATAGGTGTTGAAAAGTACTGAACTAGAATTAAGAATATGCGCATAACAGCTTTTGTGTTACACATTTCACAGCGGAGCTGTTAAGGGATAGTTTCCCCAGTTTCGTGTCCGGAACCAAGCAAATGTCCACACAAAACTCTGGACAGCTACCGCCATCTATGATCGACAGCGGCAACCAGACAACCAATCTGGTTGCCGCAGTCACTCATAGATGGCGGTAGTTGTTCAGCCTTTCTGTCAAGGTGCACAATGGTCCGGGGGTCGCCGTCGTGTATGTCTCCCCCGCGACGCCCAAGGGAAACATTGCACATTCATGATGGACTTCTTCGGCTGGGTCATGCTCAGCGACGACACGTCTGCCGTAGTGACGGTCGACTTTAACGTAGACATTGCACGCCAGGAGGGAAAGTGGTTCACTTCGTTTATGCTCAAGCGCTTCGGGCTTGCGTGTGTGAACGAACCTACGGTGCCCACGACCAGGCATCGGACATGTATAGACCTCTTCACGAAGAACGTGCCTGCCGTCAGTGTACACCCTACGGCGGCGTACCACAGCGATCACAAGGCCATGGCCACTGTGGTTACGAAATAAATAACCCCAAATCGTTATATATACGTCTGATTCTTTAATCGTTCAAATAACCAATTACCCAACCACACCTTAATCCTTACACTTATAAATACCTCATTCTCACCATAGTACAGCTTCGCTGGTCTTCCTTTTTCACCAGAGTGCAAAGGCTGACAGTTTTAAGACAACTTTCCGCGCTGATCCGTACACAATTGCACCATAGTCCAGTTGGGAACCCGCCAAAGAGCCGCATTCACCAGTCCGGTGAGGAGTGAGGGGAATTCGAGTTTTGTCTCTCACTGGGGCGTCGCTTTGGAGGAAATGTGCGGGGACCTTGGACGCGCGTCGAGTCCCAACCGCGAACCCACCTGTAGTCGGCGAGCCTGAGCAGCACCTCCCTGAGCAGCTCGGGGGGCAGGTGGGGCAGCTGGGGGCTGCCCTTGGCCAGCGGGGGCCCGCCCAGCTCAATGTGCCTCTGCACCTCCCAGATGCGCTGCAGGGTGGCCAGGTGCTGCTCCCACAGCTGGCTCGAGCCCAGGGGACGCCCCCAGCAGTGGTACTTGCGCAGGGTGCGCTCCAGGTCCCCCAGCAGGAGCTGCAAAACGCCCAGAGCGTGCAATCGATCCGTCCATTTGCTCTCAGAGTTCCCGGCGAATCTATGCGCAGCAAGGGACCGAACGACTCACGTTCAAAGCGGGAGGTAACTACGACTACATTTATGGGAAGCTTGCTTCAGTCGAATTCGCGTACCGTTTGAGGCACCATGACTGCACTTCGCTTCGGCTCAAGTTGCAGCCAACGCTACGAGGTAACGGGACGGACCAAGCTGCAACAAAAGCACCAGTCGACTAGGCATTTTCTGTTTATGACTGGTTCAGCGACGATACAACACATGCAGAAACACGACGAACACCACGATGGTGTGCTCTTGAAGCCGTGTGATCGATCCCAACAGCTCGCGGCGTCGGCTGCGTTTGGACTTGAGGTGAAACAAAGCTTGGGGTTTTGCGTTGTTGGCAATTACCTATAAACCTCGAAAAGTAACCTCCGAGCCAGTTTTATCAAAATCGGGGCAAACCAAAAATTCCAAATTAAAACTAACTTCGAATAATATTAATTTTAAAAACGCTTTGCGCGAATAAATGTTTTTTTACAGCTTTATGTTGTGTTGACCGGAAATAAAATCCACAGTGAACTGTCCACGATACCACCTGTCTCTTTGGGAACCATTCCCATTGTGAACGGCTTCCCTTTCCCTTTCTTTTTGGTACCAGAATGTTTTCCAAGTACTTGGGTTATGCGCACGTTACCTGGAGGCTACGAAATCTTCCCACCCGTGTCCTGTTTCGTTCCACATAAGTTACAATAAATGCGGATGTTTTTCCCAACAAAAGTATAAAAAGAAAGAATTTGTGGAAAAAAAAAAAAATAAGCACTGAAAACTTGGAACCACAAGATCTACTATACGCCGGAGCTGGAGTGAAGGGCCAGGCACATGCCCGACAAAACATCCGACATCTATACAGTGTGAGGAAACTCTGAGGTCAGGATCCCACGTAATTTAGTTCCGACAAGCCGCACGTTGTTCGTCTATCTGTTGTTCCACTCCCGCGGATGCGAAGCATTTTTTCGCGGCTAGAGATACGGTCACTTCTAGAACGTCCGCAACACTAAAAGAAAACGTTCACCGCCGTCGCCTCGTCGCAACACCGGCGCTCTCACCTGGAGGATGTGAGTGTTCTGGCGACTGTCGGCCACCTGAGAGGCCACCTCTTCGAGCATGGTGAACAGCACCCGGCTGGCACATCCGCTCAGCGTCGTCAGGTTCTCCGTGATCAGCAGGTGCAGGAGCTGCATGCGGGTCACAGGGATTACGGGCATCAGCATGCAAATGCATTAACGGTGCCGTAAAAAAATGCTCGAGCTACACCTAAGCACTTCTTACGAGTTGTGAATGCGAAAGCATGCACGCCGCTCTGCGCTGCCTTCTTTAATCTGCAGTGTACAACGCGCTGACCTTGGGCGTAGAACGGTGGAGCCGCTGCCTCGCGGACACGCATCGCCATCGGGTGAGCGATCGTTCAAACTGTCGTGTGCCTTGCGGCGCGAGGAAGGAACAGACAGCAACGTTGTTACCAGCAGAACAAACCCCTCGGTTTATTCCATGCGCCGTATATATTGCCACGCGCCGTACAACCGATAAGAGGCGAGCGAACGCGGTGATCAGTGATGACACAACAGTGTGATAACACAGTCAGGATGACACCACCCAAACTGACGCGCAGCGGCCAATGGGAGCCTCGTCGACGCGCGCCAGCCAATGGGACCGAAGTGTAAAAGGTGCCGTTGGCTAGCTTTGCACGTGGTTTCATTAAGGTGCCGTTTCGTATGGTTTCAAAGCTGATGAAGTCGGCTCGCTCCAGGAGACAGTTAATGCTTTCGCATTAATACTGGGCGCGCACCCCCGTCGCAATGAGCGGCCACCTCCTACTTTTTAAACGTTCGACGTATAAGTGACGGAAACGTTGAGCTCAGGAAACTTTCAAGCCCACAGATTTAACCGAGGCGTTCCTACGCATCGACCACTTGTCTGGGCACGCTGGTGCAAAGCGGTAAAGCTTCTTGTGAGAAGCGGTGAAGCTTAATGCGAGAGCATGGGCTTGACAAGAGCGGTGCGGCCGCTTTAAAAATTGGGGGTTCTGCCAGACCCCCATGTTGCTCCTTTACCATTCCACCAGTTCAAACAAGGACCTACCCTACCCTGTGCCCCTTCTGCTATTCTGCTGTTGGATCTAAGGAGTGTCCATCAGGCACGTAGCCAGGATTTTGTTTCGGGGGGGGCCCGCCCATGACAAAATGCTGTATGAGGGGGAGGGGGAGAGGAGGTCCCAGCAAAATGGAAGATTTCAGGGGGGGGCCCGGGCCCCATGGGCCTCCCCCCTGGACACGTGCCTGGTGTCCATGCCAATTCTTTAGCGATTAGCTTCAACTCTTGGGCGGGTGCTTGCTCGGTATTTTACGGTAGTCTGTAATGTTACCGGCTCGTGTATGCTCGAGCATCGGTCCCTCGCAGTCTTTCCATAGGGTGGAAAATGTTGCCAAAAGCGCAGCATAAACTTGGCGGTAAAGCTTGATGCTTCGTGCTGATGTTCCTAGTATGGAAGAGTGCCAATCGTGATTTGAGACACAAACTGTAGTGCATTCTCTACAGGCAGAAGAACTCTTTAGGTCCAAGATGTAAGTCAGCAAACACCGTGCCCCATCATCCCTTCGATTGGCATTATTCACCTTCGGGAAAAATGCGACAGGCACAATTGGAACAAAGGCGTGGCTTTGAGATGCTATCAGGCTGCCTTTCTGGGAGTATAATAAAAAGAATCTTCGAGAAGTAGCAATCCAAAACATGCAGCCAAGTGGACCTACAAGCCTCGAAAAGCTAGAAACAAATTTGCAAATCGGGGATTGCTTCTACGAAATTCACCCCATGACAGTTCATGTGTAAAGGAGATTATAAAAAATAAATGCACCATACGAATGAATCTTTTTTAAGGTTTCTAGGGACTAAATAATGAAGCAACCTTCATGATTCGTAAACAATAATAAAAACTTCCCAAAGCGAAAAAAAAAAAAAAAAAATGACGGTCAATGACACTGCGAGGCTTATTCTGCCTTTGAGTTATGCGGAAGAGCAATTTAGCCGGTGCAGTATGACTGCTAGCCCGGGGCTTTTAACATTCCTTAAGCAGGGGTCGGGATCAACAGATACAACTTAATGAATTTGTAGCACGAGCATTTGCTCTATATCTGCTTTGACCTGTGATGTGCTAACACATTAGGCCACTGAGGCCCCACTGGCCATAGTCCCCCCCCCCCCCTAAATCCAGCCACATAGTCTAAAGCAGTGATCTACGTCTAGCAGACTGCAAGTCAATTTCACACTTCTGCATGTCCTTCAATCAAGGCAGCACACTCGCAGGACGTGACTCATACATCAATGTTCAGTTGCAGAGCTTCCTACTGACAAACTTCCAGTAAACTACTCACCTTGCAGATGTAGTTGAACCTCCGCACGTCTTTGATGCCATTGCGGAAGTCTAGCCTTCGGAATGCTTCGCTAATTGTGTTGTAGCCAGCCACCTGCAGAAGGAGGTTGAAGCAAAGGTCAAAGATTGTGCACGATGTTAGATGAAAGTTCCCAATATGCCTCGATAACTCCTTAGGACTCGCATTCTTCTAGAAAGTCTCACCAGGCAAGAATGTTAGACTTCACTGACCTCAAAATAAATTTGAGTATAATGTCAACCCTATGTAAAAACAGCTAGAAAAAAATTGTTCGCCTTTTGCTTAAAGGGCAACTCCACTTTATTTTTGTTTTTGAAAAAACCATACAGACTTCTTCAGTATCACATTGGAAGACCACAGATCAAGTATTACAACCTAGCTCTGTCTAAATGCTTCTTACGGTCTGGCAAAGTTTGGAACGTTCCAAGTTGCCGAAATCGGCCGACTCTAGCGGGAAAATGCAGGTGCAATCAACAGCACAGTCAAGGCTACGGTGTTGTCGTAGCCAACATTGAGCTAAATGTCATCAACATTGCTACTTTTTGTTTGTTTTTACTTTTCCGGGCAAGCGTAACAGGTCACGTCAGCAGAATCTCCTCTGGGCGGTGCTCACGTGATTGGCGTAATGCACCTACACAGCCCGCTTCTAAGCCTTGGGAGAGCCGTCCTGCCGTTGCCGCCATCTCCCGTATCTCAACCGGCGTCAGCGTCATCTCGCCGTCTCGCCAGCTGTGATTATTGTCTCAGAGTTTTGTCCACACTATGTGCGCAGACTGATGCCGCAGTTATGCAGACCTCGTAGGGTATCGTAGACACCAAAATGTGGTGAAGACTGCCCTAACGGTGGCCTGCCTCTATACCGCCCGTCGTCGCGTAGAGGATCACGTGACCGCCCGTACCTCATGGTAGCTATGTTTTTGGCAGCCCGAAGCCAATGTTGCTTGACGGTGCCAAAGTTTTGGTTGCAGTTTCTGTGCACGTTTAAAGCAAGATTTCACAAAATGTATCCCAGTTTTCGCGAAGCAAATGACGTAGTGTCTTTTATTAGTGATTTCTAATGCGAAATCATTCATAATCCCGAAATTTTCTGAATTGAGCAGAGTTGCCCTTTTTAAGAAGCAGTCTACTGTTAACAGGAATTGCATGCAGTGGTAAGGGTAATGGTAAGGAATTGCACGCTATGGCAGCGCTTGTCCGTGTCTGTCTTCTACTTGTGCTCGTATGTTTTGCACTATTTGTCCTTACCTTTATTTGTGTAATGTATAACCAACTAGCTCGTCATTTAATCATAGTACAATGGTAAGGGCTTGTTCTCACGATAGAACAGTGCTTCAGATATACTGTGCAGAGCCCTTAAAGCTTTTGACTTCCTCATAATGATGACCAAGAGGAATTACCGTAAAATACAGCGCAAGCGCCAACTATTAAATTTCCAAAACTTGGGAAGCGCCGGCATGAGCCAAAAATATTCACACCGTTGAGGTGGCCACAAGACCACCAATGGTGATGATGGCACCCTGCCCTCAAAGCTCTTTATTGGCCGCCATCTTGTTTTTTTGTTGATTTGACTGGACAAGTACCCATGTCTAGAACATCCCAGCTTTCGGTGAAAGCGGGGTGGGCACTCTCCCGGTATTTTATGGTATAGTTAAACAGTGCCATAGGTAATGGGAACGTAGAGTCATTAACTGAGAAGTTTCTAGCACCCTTGGGTATTCTGACGGTTGCCTTTGTTTAGGAGTCCTGCCATAATTTAAGAATTCATATTTTATTTCTTTGTACGAGGCAGATCTCAACCACCCAAAAAATGTGAAAAGTGCTTCTACAATTCTGCTATCAAGTGCTGAGACTTAAAGCAAACTCTTAGGTATTAAACATATCACAATCACAAATGAGGAAATCTACCACAAAGACGGAGGGTAACCTGCAAGTGCACGAAACAAAACTCGGTGTGTTTGCTGTTATTATCTACACGGTGTCCTAAAAGCTGGTGCTTTTAGAACACCGTGTAGTTGCTTTGCCTCGCACGCCTCCTGGGACATTGCTTGTTCTTGCGCGGATAAAGGCTATTAATGTCGGTGATAATTCAACAAGTGTGCAAAAATGATTTATTTGTGTTCAAGGCGAGTATTTTGAGTGAAAGCACTTTTGCGATTATGGCTGCTACCTGAAAACCTCCCTTTACAAGATCTGCCAAGCTGGAGTGTCGCCTATGATATTAACGTGTTGAGGACATCCCATCAAACATCACTTACCGAGTTGCCTCCAATAATCACACGTTGTACAGAGCATGACACAAGCTATCGACAGTTTTTCTTATTTTTCTTTCAAATGTGAAACGCCACCATCAAACCTGATAGCATGGTCAACGGTGCTCATGGTGGGTATACTTACATAGGTGACAGAATTCGGTTCTTGTCATTACTGTTTATGAGCAATATCACAATGCGTCTGCTCGTGCTGTGTCACGCAGTGTACGAGTGTCCCCCCAAAAATTTACGAGCTTTTTCGCCACAAAATTAAACTATGCATCGCCAAATGCTCATTCTCCAGCCAAGTGTAGCGCTAGCTGTTCAAACCAGATGCCATAGCTTCAGAATTAATTTACTAAAAAGTTAAGTGATATTCTTAAAAAGTGACTGGTGCCATTCAGCGATGGCTGAATGGCACCAGTCACCAAAAACAGGCCCCATTTTCCCATTTAAATTTTCAGAATATCACTTCTCTGGAGATAGATGACAGTTTCTTCCGAAATTTTGCCATCTGGTCTGGACTGCTAGTGCTACATATGGGCAGAGGGTGAGCATTTGGCAACGCACAGTTTAATTTTTCAGCAAAAGCAACACTAATTTTTATTTTTTTTTTTTTTTTTGGGGGGGGGGGGGGGGGGGGAGGCATGCTGTGGATTTGCTTGGACTCCCAGGAAGCCTCGAGTATGATCCCAAAAAATGAAATGTCACTCGCCTCCCGAGTGCACTTGAGTGTGATCTGACAGTGGGGCTGCTGCTGCAAAAGACGCGGCTGCTTGGCCTCAGGCTCGAAGCAGCCGTCGCTGTTGACTGAATCAGCTTCGACCAGAGCCTCCGCCGCCTCAAACTCGGCGGGACCTTCGAGAGCGTCCAGGCTGCAGAAAAACAAAAACACAAAAGAGAGCGTACTTTTGGTCTACACCCTAAATTTCTCCCCCATTTGTCTTCGCTCCGCAAACATTCTTTCTCTCTAGAAAAGACAGAAACAAGGTTCTTTTTTATAGCATTCATCATGAATTTAGTGGGGGGGCTTGCAAGCGCAACACAGTTTCGGAATACACGAGGTATCCATTTACCTTAAACAAAATAAATAGGGCTGAATTTGCAGCAGCATTTGATTAATTTTCTTATTAGTACATATAGCTGCTCAAATCTGATGGCTTATTTAGTACTTACCCTGGTAATCTTTCCAATATGTAGGCTTAATTTTTTCTCTTCCTGTGCCAACTTTGCAGTTGCTAATATAACTACCAACCTCGTACTAAAAGAATGGAAGTATGCGAATATTGGAAGCTTTGAATAACTCACCGAATAGCGTTTCCTATTCAGTTCGCTTTATAGCAGACTTATACTGTTCAACATATTCGAGTGTTTTGATTATTAAAAAATTAATAATGTCTTCAGAATTCCTCGATTCTCGAGTCAAAAAGATTCCCTGCTTTGCCCCAATGCTCTGGCATCAAGCTTCACTGCTTCGCACTGCCGTGCTAGTGTGTCAGAGCATCTTCGTTGGCTCGGCGGGCTCAGAAATTTCATTCACTATTGTTGCTCAGTCTCCTTTGGTTATGATTCAGTGGGAAAAGAATGTGTCAGCATATGCTGTAAACGACTTAATTTTCGCGGGCTCAAATTTTCGTGAATCGGGCCAAATCTGAAAATTCGAAATTATTCGCGGGTTCTAATTTTCGCGAATCGAGTGTAGCTTCCGTAGCGTTCATATATTGCCCGAATTGTTTGCGAGACCTATTTTTCGCGAATGTAGGCGATTCGCGAAATTCGAGAAAAGTAGGTCCCCGCGAAAATTTTGTCGTTTACAGTATTCAATCCTGCGAGGGAGTCATTACTCTGCTTGCAATGTTACATTAGGTTTTAGTTTTTTTACCCAATTTGTCTTATCAGGGCTTTTTGTTTCTTAATGAAAGTGCCTAAAGTGTTTCTCATGCCAATCTGTTTAATTATATAAATGTTTTCTAAAAAAAAAAAGAACTTCCAGCTACAAATTATTGAAGTAACCATGCTTGATTCGCATTAAATGTAAAATATTCATATTCGAAAATATTTTCATTCTATTCACGGTCTAATATTAATATTTTTATTCAATTCCCACCTAAAAATTTGATATTTTCATATCTCTACTAAAACTGTTATTCTATGGTTTCTAAGTGGTTAGCCTTTGGCCAAACACTTTTTCTAATATTCCAGCTGCTCATCACTGCTAGTAGTGATTGTTGTATCTTGAATCAAAGGTTAAAAACCCATTTACATGTAAAAAATTATCTCGAATAATTACATCAAACTCATCATAGCCCAAAATACTTGTCAGCAAAGAAAGATGTTACATGAGACATAAGGATGTGCACCAGAAAGGATCTTCACAGAGCGCTTCTAATTTCTCCCCTTATAAGGTGAATTCAGAGCGCAAGTTTGTCTGCTTCTTTTGCAGGGGTTCTGGTGACAAAAAATACCAAGCCCTCACTGGTTCTGATTGAAGGATGGTGGGTAGACCTCAAGGCAGCTTGCTTTGAGGTCTACCCACTATTCTTCAGTCGAAGCAAATCAGAGCTCAACGTTCTGACGTCACCCCAACCCCTGCAAAAGTAGCAGATATACTTCCGCTCCGCATTATTAGGATTGTAGGTGTGCATTTAATAACAGCTGATAATTGCTTCGGAACATTCCCACTTAGTATGCAAGAATTGTATAGAAATTGTACTAGGATCATGTGACGGGCTAGTTGGTTATTCATTACATTTAGCGCTACTTTTAATTTTGGAATTGTATAGATTTTTTCTCCGAGATATGAAGCTTGCAAGAACTCCTTTGCTCAGTGTATGAATCTGCAAACCTGTTTTCCTCTTAAGGCAAAAAAAAAAAATCTTGTTACAGTTGTTACATCAATTGTCTCAAAGTAATTATTCATTTGTGTATGAAATTTTGAGCTTTCTTGTAGCACCTTCTGAAAGCAAATGGATGTCTAGCCATGCTAAATCTTCACTATAAAACTCTGCATCTTTGTCCCTTTCAAAAAAGGTATTATTTCTTTGTGTGACATTTCTGCATTTCAAGCCTAACCAAATATTTTCTCCTGACAGCAGGCTATCACAGTCTGAAACAGCCTGCCCTTTGCTGTGCTTATATTTTATCATGTCCCCAAAATGTTGTCTCTGTTACTTTATCCCGTTCATGCATGAATTATAATGACCATATAAAAATAAAAGAATACCATATTGGGACATTCGTCTGAACCATATGTTAAGTAAATAAAACATTTTTAACTTAAACATATAATTTGCTAAAGCAGAACAAACATGTCCTCCTTTGAGGACAACATGCATTCCAGTGGTCAGGTAATCTAATTTTTGGTGTTACGCTGTCATGTTTTTGTTTTGTAAGCAAAATGACAGTTGGGCCAGAACATGCTAGCACTGTTATATTGTTTTGTTTCTGTATTACAATACTAAACAAAATCTTGTGGCACTGGAAATCGAATGTGAATGTCTAACGAAGCACGAAACCCTTCAAAGGTCTCGGGTAAAGTGAGACATCGCAATGCCCACAAATGCGTCGTCCGTCTCACCAACACCACAGACATCATCATCTGCACACTGCCATTCTTTATCACTGCTGACATCAAGTCTGTCTTCAGGATCAATTCAGCTATGCCTAAGATTGTGTTAATTTCTTCCCTGGTGAGGGAAAACTTCTGCCTAGACTTTTCCATCCTGCCGAAGAGAATGCAGGGCGATATAAAACTTGCAAGCGTACGAAGTCAAAGTCTAAAGCAAGGGAAGCCAAATGAGGGCAGTTACGTTGCATGGTGTCCCCATTTGAGGAGAGATATAGTGATTGTCAACGAGACAAATGGAAAGAAATAATTTCTAAATTTTCATCGCGAATAATTCATTCCTGGCTAGAACAATCTGAAAATATTTGTTTAAATGTTCAGGCAAAATTTCGCGGATAAAAAATGATTTACTTTTACGAAGTGCTGCTGGTGATAGCCGGCAAGTGCTACCATCTATCGGCCGCCTGGAAAAGCTTTTTCTGTCCTCACCTGAGGACACCATGCTGGAATTAGTATGGTGCGAAAGCTCACGCTGCAGAACCCAGGGATCCTGGGTTCAATCCCCGACCCTACCCATTTCGATCTGGGTGAGCATCGTACCGGCATGCGGTCGTGTATATCACTACTGTGTGGTGCACGTTAAAGACCCCAGGCTAGCAGATGTATACTGCACTGGCTAAATTGCTCATCTACAGCTGAGAGACAAGTCGCCTGTCGAGAGAGGAAACTAATTAAGTTCTAGGCTGTATAAACACACACAATTTTTTTTGATGGTGTGTGACTGTTTGTTGTGGTGCAAAAAATTATAAAAACATCTGTCCTCACATGTGGACACGATGCACGAGACGGTTATACAATACTTGCGTGAATTTTGTGAAGCATTGGATAAAGTATGCAAACGAAAAACACTTAAAGGGGTCATGAAACGATTTTCCTACTTCTTCTTCCTTAGCTTTAATCCTCAACTCAAATCCGAATTGTGAAATCACGTCGTCGGGACATTCTTCGGTACCGGTGAGATGCCTCCTAGCTTCCACCGTGCTCTTTATGCACACCATAGAACTTGTCATTCCCTAGTGACGATAAGTTCCGTCAGGAAACTCATTGGCCACGAACGCGAATCCGAATTTTCGTCGACGGATTTATTGTTGACGAGCGCATACGTCCGAGTGACGCAGTTCTCGTGTCCAATGCGTGAGCTGGGCTCGACTGACGTCAGGTTGGCACCGCTGACGCGCTTTGGGAACCGCGGGTGTATCATAGTGAAAAGCCGGAGAGCTTTCGAAGGAAAGAAGGTACAAAATAGTCCGCTATACTTTCAAATGTTCGTACCGAAAAGCTGGTTTTTGAGTTTCTACCCTTTTTCTTTTGGCCAACCAAACGATATGCGATTAGTAAAGTCCCAATTTAAAATCATATATCCCAGCCCAAAATTCGTTTCATGGCCCCTTTAAAGCAAGTTAGTGGATTTTATATTTCCAGCAAAATAAAAAAAAAAAACTATGTCAAAATTTAATGGGGATATTTTACTATCATGGGCTTCGTCCTTGTTTCATCGGAAATTGGAGCCAACTTTGAGGCCGTTCCTTGAAGTACAAAAACTGGACAGTAACCCTTCACTTTTGCCCATCCCGGCAGTTTTATTGAAATGTAATATATAGTTTACAATACTGCACATTTCATATTTAATATTATGGACACATTCTTTGCAATCTAGGCAGAGTGTATATAAAGGAAATTTGTTTGGAAGGGTTCTACGGCGGCATTCTTCGACATTGTCGAGGCATATGCCAGGCCACTTCCCCGAGAAAGTATAGAAAAAAAAAAGGTCAAAACTAAAACGGCCAATGTACGCCAGACGCGTGTCCCTGAGCATTGCAGCGAGTATGCCAGTAGGACACTGCGGCACGCTGGTCATTGCAATAGGAAAGAAAAAGAGAAGGAAAAAATTAAACAAGCACAAGAAAAATCCGGATGTGAAACCGAGCACAGAGCGGAAAGGATTGCGACCGCCGCGGGCGCCATCGAAAGTAGGCCAGCGGCCGTCTGCACTGCAGGAAGCAAGTGGACCGTCAATCCTTGGAAGATAGCCACACTCAAGATAGGGGTGTCTCAGGACTCATTTGCATGTATATACACGTATACATAGAGCGGAAACGAAAGTGTAAATAGGAAAAAAAAAAAAAGCTACACAGTGACTGCCACAGAAAAAAAGGTCAGCAAAGTTGTGGCAGTCAGCCGAGTAAGTGACCGCGAACTACGTTTTTTTTTCTTTTTTAATTTCTTTTTTTTGTTTTTTCTCTCCCTCAACTCAGGTACGGAGCAGAGGCAAAGAGCGAAGAAGAAAACAAAAAAAAAAACGTCCCGCTCTTTCAAAAAGCCGCTCGTTTGCCTGAGCGTCCGAGAGCAACACGCAAGAATGTTCGTCCGCGGTTGAAGGCACATAAAGGGCAGTCGTACAGTCTAAAAACGGCCGCTGTACCGAGGGGAGAAAGAAGACAACAAGTAGAAAGCGTAATTATACCGCGGCGGCAGGGTACGTAGTAGACACACTTGCGCGCCTACGATGATGATCCCAAAGGCGGACGGCGCAGGAGGGAAAAAAAGAACCAAAATCGCTCTCGCTCGCATTGTCGATAGTGGTTGCAGCGGAAGGGAACCTCTGGTAACCATCGCCACCCACCCCAAAAAAAAGTGGACGGAGAAGGAACTGCCCTAGATCTCGGAGCGCGTCCGAGGGGATCAGCTGTCCGCAGCGAGAAGAGAGCACAGTGAAACGCGAAAAACAGACATCACGAGTCGCCATCTTGATGGAATCAGCTGAGCAGCGATAAACCTCATCATAAACACAGCGAGTTCGCTTTTCTTTTTGTTGTCGCAGGACGACGATGCACGCGAGTTAATAATATACGCGAGCGCTGCTAAAAGTACACAATCTGCGGTTTTGTTGACGACAGGTCGGACGGGAACGCGAGCGCTCTCCGTTGTTCGCGGAAACCTTACAAAGTATCAACATCCGCCTTGCAACAGATACAGCTGTTACGTGAACACTTTCGGTTTTGACACGATCGACGATCGCGCCTCAACACAGACAATCGGTGCTCTCCTCAGTCGTTTCAGGCGGTAGAAAACTACAAAATGCAGCCGAATTAAGCGCGATAACGCGGCTACATCACCTTCTTCACCTGCGCGTCAAACAAAGCCCCGTTATCTGGAGAATCCGTGCGAGCGAAGACAGAACTCGAAAGAGCTGGCTTTTGGCCGCTCGACAGATGACAGCCGCGGGGCTCGCGATCGGCAACGTCCGCTCCCCGAATTAAACGCACGACATTGCTCTAGTTCGCGGCTCGTGTGGCAATCGATGTCAGCGTCCTTGACAGGGCCTAACGACAGCCGTATACTGCGCCTCGAGCGCGCGTGGTGTTGGCGACGCGGTAAACAAAGAAAAGGGTGGACGCACCTGTCCGCAGAGCAGCAATAGAACTCCAGTATCTTCTTCTTTTCCCAGCCTTCTCCGGTCTTGACCCAGGCTTCGCCCGGGGAACGCCAGTCCCGGCCGATGAAAGGCATCCTAGAGATCCCCAACGAACTCGGGAGTTGTAGTCCGTCGCGTGTGCGGACGCTTCGGTCTACGGCACCGCGCGGCCGCGATCTCAGATTTGTGCCCGAATTCTTCCGCAGTATTCCGTCGAAATTGAGCCGACAAAAACGAAAGGATCCCAACTCCCGAGCAAAGGCACCGCACTGGAGCAACGGCAAGCCTTTCGCGCACCGACAGATCGCACTGCGCAGCCTGTCACTGCCGTCCTACTGCGCGTATGCGCGCGCTTCCTCGTCTCCGCCGTGCGTGCTTTTGTTGACGGATGTGACGTAGGGCTCACGTGACCCGTCATGACGTCACCAGAAATGGAGGCGAGCAGACGACGAAAAAACAAAATGGAGGACCGGTTTCGAAATCGCGTGAGCGCGTTTTCTGACGCGCGCAGTACATTCGAGTGAAAAATAAATAAACAAACAAAAAGAGGACATTGCGACTCGGCGCACACATTTTCGCCGACAAAGAGAGTCAGACCGAAACGTATCATCCGCACACACTCGTTTTATTTGTATTCCAGCTGCCAACGTCGGTACCTGCACAGCTCTTCCACTGTTACCGTGGGACAGTCACAGTCTCTATTTACACGGCATTTTATTAAACATATATCGAGCGAACGACGGAGCGCCCCCGCGCGGTTAAACGTTATCTGGGTCCGTAACGAGGGATGGCAACTTGGAAGCGACATCTGACCAGACGTTTGCAGAAACTTGAGGCCTTTGCGTCCGCTTAACGGAATGTTAGGACGGTGGCACCACGAAGAAAGGTAGACTCTCGCCCTGTTGGGGCGCGGGTGTAACCTAGGGGCTTCATAAATAAGTCGGAACAAGGCCGCCCCTTTCCTCTGCCACCGCTCTGTCTTCGTACGGGATCGGCGAAGTGTTCGGGCCAGTCGGTTATCTGGTGGAGACCACAATGATGGTGATCAGCGTCGCAAGCACAATGGCGGCGATGATGAGCAAGCAGAACATCTTCTTGCGTGCTTTTTCCTGCAACAAAAAAACAAATAAACGAGTTAATAAACGACAAAAATAATCCCCGGAGAAGTGGAACAAGAGGGACAAAGGACAAACACAAATCTCCAAACACAGCTATTTGACTGGTGCGCGACCGAAAAAATCCGCCTGGTCCGGGTATCGAACTCGGGACCTCTCCATTTCCAGTGGAGCGCTCTACCAACTGAGCTAACCAGGGGTTAGGAGTCAGTAGAGAAAACAGGTTTTATCAGCTGCCACCAGTCTAACACCAACAAGGGGGAAAGGCTTGCATTTTAAAGTTATGATTATAATGCAATTGAATGCAAAGGCGCAAGCAAGCTGGACAAGAATGACGAAAATAATTTATTTTCGTCATTCTTGTCCAGCTTTGTATTTAATTGCATATTAATCGTGAGTTATTAAATTTGAGGTTTTCTTGCATACCAGCTGTGAAGGCCATAGTATGACCGCTAGGGTAAAATAATAGGAGAATTAGGGGTGTGCAAACAGTGGTCGGAATCTAATAGCACAGTGTCAACCCTAGCTTCAACACTTAAAGATGTTTGAGAACATGACATTACCCAGAGCTAAAAATGAAAAAGAATAACATTTTTCTACGAGTCGACAACCAATTAGGCCTAATACTGGGTGCAGGTCGAACCAAAACAAACTTTTCCTTTAATAAAAAATTAAAAAAAAAAACACTGCTGACATTTTTTTATGGTTATTTTTAAGTTTTATGGAAATGAAGGTAAACAAAAAAACTAAGTACCAACATCGCAAGAGATAATTTGCTCCTCCTTGGAGTTGATAAAAAAGCAGCTATGGTGACTGTTGAGGCCGTTTAGACTGGAGCACCGAGGATACCGCATGATTGAGACCGAAATAAAAGTGTTCCACCCCATTGCATGCGATTGCAAGTATTTTTATTCACGTCCAAAACCATTTTATTTTTATCCGTGTATGGGCCACACCTCAAAAATTAACCCCAAACTTTGGAAACAAAAGGTGCAGCCTTTGTATGCCTTTACACTGTAGTCCCTGCTGAGGGGGCCACTTAGTGAGGCACTGTATACGTAGAATTTAGGATAATTAGGTCTCCAACCTTTCTTTGCATAGTGAACCTTCTTGGTAAGTGAAGAATAAGTATAAGGTTCCAATTAGAAACTTGTCGAGTATCATCAAACACCACCAAATTAGCAAACCTTAGAAAGATTTGAAGCAGTTACTGCCTGTGCTACAGGCTGGTGGAGCGAAAACGCAAGTTATGAGAAACGGAAAAACCACGCGGCTGAGTCAACATTGGACGCATTTTGGGACCTAGCAGAGCCAAGCGTGCGCTCCAAAACTTCTTAAAATTTACCAATTTAAAAGTTTTCCACAATACCCAACAAGCTTCTAACTGGAACTACCTACATGTTTACTTTGACTAATTACGAAGATATTTATGCAAAAGTAAATAAATACTCAATTAACATTAACGATAACACATTAAAAAAAATGCTATTTTTAGGTCACGTGTCCCTTGCAAGCTTGTTACAGCAGCGAGGGGCAACGAAGCAAAGATGACTGTACGTCCCAGTCAGCAATGTTCGCTAACAAGCCGCATTTACGCGGAGGCCATTATTGATCCCAACACTACTACGGTAATACTAGGAGTGGGTTATTTTTCGGTGTTTAAGAAAACATAGCAAATCTCTCGGGGGTTGGGCATCTCTCGGGATTTTACTGTTATATTTCTCATTGAGCCAAAGGGACCATCAGGTACAATGCCCTTGTCATCTATCGTCTTTTGAATGCGCGAGGCAAAAGATAATAAAATTTGCAGTCCGAATTTGTAGATCATCCGACAGTCGAGCCTTAATGGATGCAAGGGTGGCAGCGACTGAACACTTACTGAACACTTATCGAGGACTGGCTTGCGCCATTCAGCCTCGCTAACTAATTCCCAGTTACCAGACTGGTGTCCCAACAAATCGTTTTTTTACCCACGGTGGCAAGACTAGCTCTTGAAGTGTGGCTGCTAACAGACGTGCACCATCGTGGACACAGCCGACGTCTGCAAACACCGTGGCGTCGTCTGCTTTGCGTCCGGCAGACAACAAAGGGGGGAGTGTAAACTGGACGCACAGTCAATGTCCTAGGGGAATCGCAAAGTTTGATTCTTCACAGAGAGGCACTGGGAGGAACGGCCACCACTTGCACGTTATAAACTGCCGTGTTCACGATTTTGGGCCCCAGCACGTGTCGTGGAATGCCTCCCCGCCTCTGAACACCACAACGTTACCTGGCACCTCCACTTTCTGCTATCTCACCTGATGTTGCCTTGCCTTGGCCACCTGCTGGACCCCTTCATCCACGTGCACCGCCGCACTCTCCACGTTGGCCTCAATGCTGTCTGCACAGGTGTCATAGCAAGACAACTTTGAGTACTCGAGTCCGTCAAATGCTAAGGTCGAGAGTAGCGATACCCTTCTCCTCCACTGACTCCCTCGTTAGAAAGTAATACACTAAAACACTGGTTCTCAAACTCCCTAATCTCGAGGAACCCTTATCTGCCTCGGATGGCAGCCGAGCAAAGTCTACTGGACTTGGCATTGATTTGCTAAAGCGGCGCAGAAGCTTACGGGTCTTGGAAACAATAATGCACGAACTAAGGAGTGTTTGCCTTTTAGTTATGTGTCGACGGGTGGCTCAGGCCCGCTGAAACGGTGCTTACACTTAGATGTTGCTTAGAAAGAGGACAGCCGAGAAAATTTAGTAGCCCGGGGGATTACCGAGGATACCCTGGGGAACCGCCGTGTTCCTATGAACCGTTTGGGAACCCATTGCTCGCTCACCTACACTGAGCATGTGTTGCACATGAGGGCTGCGTCGGCATTCGGCGTGAACTTGGCCCGGCTCGTATGGAAAACGAGCTGTATGTTGGCGTTCGGCGAGGATTCGGATCCAATCACAAGATTTGTGTCCAAGCAATGGTGACTGCCAATGCTGCTCGATGGACTTTTGAGAAGGGGCTATTGTGACATTTTATGAAACAAAAAGGTAAACCTACCTAAGAGCATATTTTTAACATATTAAGTGTACTTTTAATATACTTTTAGTGCACCACTCTATGTTTTACCAGTGCGTCTGCTCACCAGACAACCCAGTCTGACGACGAGACGACCAGGTCGTCTCCTTTCGACCAAGCGTGTCTGCTTAATGTGACTATTGAGAGACGATGCCTCTAGTGCAGAAGATTTACCCAAGGACCAAAAAGAATGCTGGGAACGTAGGTACATGCGCTGCACGCACTTGCCTTACCTGTATAAGATTCAAAGTAAATAACCAAAATAAGGCACCAAAGAAAGCATGTGCAAAGAGCAATTGGTTTAGAAGTTTTTGATTTAGAACGGTTACAATGGCAGATGCCAGCACATGTAACACACCATGCCCCTCGGTGCTTGGGTAATTTAGCAAAAGGCCCATTTTGCTAATACTAATTCAGTCTTTAATGCGACGATCTTACCACCCAGCTTCGGTATGCTGTCCCTGTCGCGACGCATCAAGGAAGATTTAGTCTTTCTGCACGTGAGACAACATGCGCATGCACCAGCACCTGCCTGCCGTGGACTAAGATTCCCGGCTTTTGGAACATTTTTGCATTCAAGCTTAGCCATAAACTCGGTGAAATCTGTCTATTTGAGATTGTTACGTGCAGGCCCCGATTTTTCTGGCCGATTTCAGAGCCAGCCTCGGGATTTCCGACACACTACACTTCGCAGCTCGCACCTTGCCCCGATTGCGACCCAATCGCGTCTCCGAGAGAGTGAGGCTTCCTCACCGATCATATCTCCCTGATCGTGCACCATGGTGGCCAGGTCCTTGAAGATGGAGTTGACGTCCTGGATGTCCGACTGCGAAGAACGGCAGACGTTCGGATCGGACGCGGCATTGATCGCTTGACTCGATTGATGGGGGGCTCACGAAACAGCAATAGCTAAAGCAACAATGCACTAAACGAGAGAAATATTGCGAAGCAGCTTATTAGATTAAGAATTTCTGTCCGAGATGACAAAACCCAAAAGTCAAGATTTATGAAGGGCTCCCAGAAGCTACACTACAAAATATTAGCGAGATGCGACGACCACTTGGTTTAACATCTCGATACTTGGGCGTTCAAAGTTCCTCAATAACGTTTCCTGCCTCAATACAAAAAAGAATAGTCTGCATTCACCCAGAGTCCTTCGATTCTGATTCAACCATGCTTGGCACAATGAAGTAACACCATATATTCACTTTACGACAGAACCTCTTTTCTGGTAAGGACTGACATAATGAAGAAGCAAGGCGAGGTGTGCTTGTAGTACTGGTAAACTGACCTTACTAAAAGAGTTTCTAGTCGATTTTTGGTCAATCGCTCATAGCTACTGAATTGTTTGTAGCTGCAGTTCTCTCGCACTCCTAGCTTTTTCTTTTTTTACGACATGGTACAGGCTTTACTGAAACGACATAAATGATTCCATAATAAATAAATAGCCAAAAAACACACAAACAGGCACCTCAATAGTTTTGCATAGTGACAACTTCAGGCAGTGCTTTCGTAGCATCAATGTTTGTGCAACTCTGACACCTGGGCCTCGGATAGCATAGCACACAATTATTAACTCCAGAGAACCGAACAGTCGTGTAGCGAGACGAGCAATAAAGTGCCAAGATAGACAGAGACCAAAGTAGACAAGTAGAGATGAAAAACACGATTTGCCGGACTATATGTGTTTTAAAGTTAAAATTTTACGCATCGCGGGTTACCTACGGGTGCAGATTACGCGAGGGTTCGTGTTTTCCAAATCGTTTATTACGACCAAAAGTGACTGATTTTGTGAATGACAGAGCATGTTAAAGATTAATTATCTACGATACAATCTTCTTCGTGAGATAATAAAGTGGGCATTGGTCAAGATGGGCTGTGTACAACTTTTCCCACACGGACTGGGACATAGGGGCAGGCTTATCTAGGTAAAAGCCTTTCATTTTCATCCAAAGTTTTCACCGGCGCTGTAGACCTCTCCAAAAAGGGGCACCTGGCCGGTTCCATTTCCAGTGTTTGTGCGTATGATGCACGATTTGCTCGCTTTTCGAAGCGACGAACATGCGCGAGCTTGGCTGAGGACTTGTAAATGTTGAAACGGTGTATCCACCGGGTGAGTCCATAAAACATGGCACGCAGAAACGGCCACGCAACGAGGTGAAAGTAAAGAAACCGTCGTACCTGCGAACAAGTTAGGCAAAGTGCCAAAACCCCAAAACTAGAAATCAGAAAAGAAATAAAAGGGTATAAACAAACCAAAGAGTTCAAGGGCCTGTCTGACGAGGCATCATGCATGACTGAGAAGGGGAGAAGGGAGAAGGGTGGCCCCAATGCTAGAGTGGAGGAGAGAAGCCGGATGGTGAGTCACAGATGCTTTTTTTCCTCGCTCGTTGGGCAGTTGTGCGTCGTGCTACCGCAGAAGTTCGGGCGTCCACAAACGCCTCGTCGGGGAACGCTTAGAGAAAGTGCAAAAAACCAACGAACAAAGACGAGCTAGCTATACGACACAAGGCAGACTCGCAACTAGAGTTTATTGAAAAAAACGCTTATAACATAGGTAGGGTTCCGTGTCTTTGGAGTTAATTTTTCATGAAATTCAGAGGGTGTTTTTCCGGGTTTACTTTTCGCTGGAAACTTGGGGCTTATCAGACTTAATTTTTGTTTGATTCAGAATTCTTCAAAATTTGGAGTTCAATTTCACCGTGTTCCAGTTTTTTCTTCAAAATTATATATAAAAATAATTGTTCGGACAAAAACGTGCTCAAAATTCATAAAGACTCGGCGGTATCGAAATATATTTCTGCGGCTGCATTTGCCATTGGTGCCATAGTGATTGGCATTACTAGCTGCCCCCAACAAATCTTGCAAACCAGCGTTGCTTCAATAAACGTCGGTACTTTGAAATTGCGAAACGCCTTGGACGTAGACGTTAGGGAGCATAAACGCTTCAGCTGCCCTCCCCCTCCTACGAAAACTACAGCTTCACTATCTTTCACCGCTATAAGAAAAAAAAGCCCTCCCTTATCTAAGAATCACAATAGGTGTAAACTGGAAACCGGAACGGAGCTTTTGTTGTTGACCAGAAGTAGACTGGCCCGTTGCACTGAACGAACCCTGACGAGAAAAACGGGAAACTCCATTTTTGTCAATAATCCTAGACTAAAAGAAAAGAAAAAAAAAATCACGTGGCACTTTCCCAGGACTGCTAAACTTGCGCGTGCTCTGACAAAATTTATTCATAAAATACCGTCTTTTTGCTTTTCATTTTGCCATCGTGACTTCGAGATTCCGACTTTTTGGGATAAATCTGAATTGACAAAAATATAACCGGCGCGTGCCTTTTGGAGTTTTTCGGATTTATTCGAAAATACGGAACCCTAAACGTGAGCTAGTGGTTCTCAAGCTGTTATCCGCGGAGAGCATTCATGGGGGTCTGTGCCAAATAAAGAAACTGCTTTAAAAAAGAAAAAGAAAAGCCCTTTTATGTTATTGCGCAGGACCTCTGATGCAGAATGCATTGGAGGTTCCCGACTTCAGAGATAGTCAGGGGGTCCGTGACGGGCAAAATAGAACCACCGACCGAGCCACTTCTTTATATTGCTAGCACCAGCGACAGGTTAAAAATGTAGCACAAGCTCCACCTTCAGCAGGCGTTTGCTGCCTTACATCATGCTCTGGCTGCGTGAGAGTGTTACCAAAGTTAGAAAGCTTGTGCTGAAGGCAAATCCCCCGTGAGCCTCTATGGATTTGTCAAACTCTATAGGCACTTCCAGACACTTCTTGGGAGGACTAGACACTGTAAGATGACTTACATATTACACGTGTTCTATCGCAGAATGCGTTGCCAGGCTAGTCCTGCCGTCTAGGGCGCAACAGAAAACAAAAAAAGTGTGACGCAGCTTCTTTGCTAGATTCAGCGGGGAAGTTACAACGCAGAACGCATTGCGTGTGCCTCTCAAAGAAGTTTAAATGTCTAAAAGGTCAAGGAGAGCGGTATACAGAAAAAAGGTCTAAAATTAGAAAGCCTCGACTTAGTAGAGAGAGAGCAACTCAAACCATGGAGAGTGATTCCATACAGAGTGGCGATTCCGTACAGAGTGTACTCTGTATGGATTCCATACAGAGTAAAGTCCATAAAGAGTGTATGGAATTTAATGACGGCGCCTACCACGCAAACTGGTCGCAAGTGGCAGTGCAAACTTGCAGCTCGCACTGCCAATCTGGCCCAGAAACTATGTGAGCCTGATCAAGCAGTTGGAAATACTCCCTAATCTAGGATCACTATCTAAAATCGCTAAAACATCAAAGATCAATACACGCAAAGATGTCTACAAGTGCCAAAAAGTCTAAGGTTAGCTTTCGAGACAAACCAAACAGCCCCATGAGCCAATTTCCCCGTCAGAGGCTCTTGAAATGTGTCCAATATGGACACCTGCTATCGGAGCCACCAAATGAGCTACGCTTAGAGCAGTAGTTCTCAACTGCCCATGTTTTGGGGACCCTTTCTGTATCGGCGGAAGCGATGGGTACCCCATTCACCGGGGCAAAAAAAAGTGTATTGAATGATTACAATGACAAAAAGTTTACATGAAGAAATTTATCTGCTTGCTGTAACGGAGAATAATCAAACGCACTCGCTCTGCGCACATGGTTTGGTCTACTTGGCTGCTTGGTCGAGGGCTTTGAGGACACCAAGAAGGCCTTCAGGGACTCCCAAGGGTACGCAAACCCCCATTTGAGAACCACTGGTTAGAGCATCGACACTCTATATCAGGGGTGGCCAAGCTGTGGCTCTTCCCTTGTTAAAGTGCAGCTTGCGGCTCCCTCCCCTATCCTCCCCCCCTCCCACTTTTCTGCCTCCCGAGCACTTCCCCAAAAAGAGAAATGGCACGCATTTTAAATCGAAAGACAGGTTGCGGTTTACTAGAGCTGTGCTACCGCTACCTTACATACAATTGGACTGCTTTTGACTCTGATAGATTGAAAGTAGTTCAAGTTTCGTTTATTGCCCTTCCCTGCCGCTCCCCTCCCCTCCACCCCCCTACGCCCTCGGCTCTTGGAAGTTTCGCGATTTTGTTTGCGGCTCTTAGGCCGGGTCAGCCTGGCCCCCCCCTGCTCTATATAACCCCAAACGTTTTTACGCAATTACGTAATAAATATTACCATATTTATTAATGCTGGGCCATAGCTCAATGGTAATGCAGCCACTTTGCACGTGGCGGACCCAGGTTCGATTGTCGCAGGCGGCCTTTTTCGTGGATTCGGCAACGACGACGACGGACGCCCTCAACACCAACTACAACATCAACAACTACAACATTAACAATGGGTGCCACTTTCAGCGGTGGGAAGAGCCCGTAACAGCCGTCGCCGTAAAAGCACGCGGGCCTACCTCGAGCTTGCTGATGGCCTGCTCCCGCTCACGCAGCATCTCCAGGTTCACTTGCTCGTCCATCATGGCGTAGCTCTGCTGCTGTTGCTGCGGGGGCTCGGGCTGCTGGGGGGACGCCAGCTCAATCAGGTTGCCCCGCCGGCCCGGCTGCTGCTGGGGCTCCAACTGCAAGTACGCGGGGCGGCTCTTCAACCGCGTCTCCGGTGTTCCTTTAGGGGCTCGTTTACGCTACGACGCAATGCTTGCAGCACGGTGACGTCCCGTCTGCAGACACCGAACACTCTATGGCATAGTGTCCTGACAGGTTTGTTTACTGTCGTTCACTGGCAATTACTGGTTTTACTGGCTCGTTTACCGCCTCCTCATCTGCAATCCCCCACTTTCCACTTGGCACCATCAAAAGTGTCACACTCTCGCCGGCACAATCCTGGCGACGGCACAGCAGCAGAAGGGGGACGTGGCAGACTCCCGTCATGCTGCGGGTCGCTCTTCCGCTTTACGACCCGCGGAAAGTCGTGCAGCCACGATGTGAACGCCGTGACGACGGACACAGTCGCGTTAAACCCTCGCCTTTTGCCAAAACTTTTACGACCGATCACCAAGGTCGCGACATCCGACGGCGTACACACCTTTTCCATAAGGGTGAAACCATCTTGAATGCCGTCACTTCTGGTATGTGTTAATTAAGACGTCATTTTGATCTCTCCACGCCGCTTGAATGTGTTCACGAAAAATGTGCAACTGTCAAACATGCTTGTTTTGCCTCACCTATACTTTCTAGCATATTCGAAGTTGAAATTTTTTTTTTTCATCCCACACACCAGATGCGGAATTCGCATGACTGAGAACAAAAGGAAAAAAAAATATGTCTATGCACTGGCTCTTGGGTTGCCACTTCAGAACCGTTTTTGATGCTTGGATGGTCAGGACGCAGTAAATGGACTGGTTGAATGCGCATTCCGGACACCATAAACATTTTTCAATGTGTCCAAAAAAGATTTGTTTGAATTGTTTATGATAGATGGGTTGGACGGCGCATGTATTATGACTATAAATGCTTACTATAGTCTGTTGCAACTCAAGAAGGTAGGGTGTGGGAAAGGCAAGCCAGGGAGGAGGATGCAGACAACTAATTTAAAAAAGGGGGAGATTTCTCCTTCTCTTCTCCAGCGTTCCATCTGCTTCCTCCTCCCCAGCCTGCCTTTCCCTCGCCCTACTTTCTTGAGTTGCAACGGACTATAACTAGATTTTCGTTGAAGATTTTATTCCATAGGAGAACAATCCATGACTTGGTATTCCTCTACAAGACCATTAATAGTGCCATTCATTCTTCGTGGCTTATTGATAGAATAAATTTTCATCTTCCTTTCTGCCCGTTTTGATATTTGTTCACCATGCAGTGCGTCACCTCTTTCTTGTTTACAGTACCACCTCAGGTTGACATCGCTGCACCCATATCTACATAATGATCTCAGTTGGATAAACTTTTGGTCATCACATAGCGCGTAAGTGTATACGCACATATTTTTGCATATACTGTCGAGACCGGTTATAACGAAGTCAACCGGAATCGAAAATCACTTTGCTATATCCGCTATTTCGTTATAACCGACTTCGTTATAACCGACTTCGTTATAACCGGCCTCGACAGTATTTATTTTTATTATGAGCAGTAGGATTGTGTTAAAGATTCCATTTGTACAAGTTTGTGCACCTAACAGAAGGCCATCTGGCTGTTTTAGAGCGTAGCTCTTAGGCGCCCGTTTCCAGCTTGAATGGCGTCGGCGTAACCGCGCGGTGCATTATGGGATGCATGACGTCACTGATGACGTCATCGGCATCGGCATCGTCACGTGAACCCCCAGGACACGTGACCCCCCCCCCCCCCCCCCCCCGAGGTCACGTGATCCCCCAGGTCACGCGAGTCCCCCAGGTCACGTGACCCCCCCTCCCCCAGTACCCTTCCCTCCTCCTCCTCCTCAAGAGCTGCGCCCTAATTCGGCGTTACAGGGAGTTGTAAACGGCTTTCACTTTTCTAGGTTACCCGAAATATAAAGGTTATTATTATTATTGTAACTTGCTGTCATTTTCCAAAATTTGCATCGGTGCATCTCAATTAGTGCAACTCGCACACATTTATTTTTATATCAGCAACCTTAGCTTTGCATGATGTAGGTCTATCAACACTTCTAACGAAGAAGGAATGGCAGAGCACCCGCCGATGAACTGCTCTTCCGGTAGACCGAAGAGTGTCCGACAAGTGGCAATTAAAGCATCCCCCAAAATCTTCAAGTGACTTCCGGTCAGCTATTTGACCGCCATTTCGTATTCGTTGGGTTTCTATTAACAACTTCCGGTTTTCGCCGGAAAATTTATTTAATAGGATGAGACACAACTTATTGTTGCTGTTTACAGATTTCAAAATTTACCCTGCTAAGGTGAAACAAATATTTTGGTTAGCTAAAGTTTTGCCCTCACACATTGCTCTCACTGGTCGGTTCTTTTTGTATTTTGACTGTTGAGAACAGTTGCGCGTCGCTTGCCACGGCTGCGTGCTGCGTCGGCTGCTCGACGGCGCCTGTGCTAGCGTGCATTGGTACATTTGGTCTGCGATAGCGGACCAAATGTACCGTTGCATTTCCTCTATTTCGTCTGCTAGTACGCCGAGCAAACGGCACCTTGTCTATTGCTCGAATCGGTGGCACTTTCGGTCATACAGTTTCGGATTGCCAAAGGCTTGCTGGTGCATGTTTCATAATGGTAGAGGTATTCTAGAAGCTCAGAAGGAATGGGGCATTTATTTTAAGATAAGCGTTGTGGGGGGATCAATGTTAGAGCACCGCAGCACGGTAGCACCGCGGAAGGAACCTGCGAGAGACCGTGGCGTTCGAATCACTGCCGCTAATAACAACAAAGTTGAATGCGCGATTGCAGGTCTGCGAATGAATTGTTTCTGTGTAGATTTTGTTACTTTGTTGTGCCGTGAAGTGAATGTTTTTTCTGTATAAAGAGCGTGCCTAATAAAAAGAGAACTTGCAAAGGTGTAAACTTGTACTCAGACTGGCAATGTGAAGAGTCACCCATCTTAAGCCGAAAAACACCAGCGGCTGGGTGCATTTTGCATTCAGAGTGATGATATAATGAGAAGTGGCTATCACTGGGCGTGCACTGTTTCCGAGCCGATCTCAATCGAACGACGCAAAGTCAAGCGCAATCGTTCCGGAAGCGTCAGACATTCACAGAACAAGGTAAACGCACACTTTGTTTTATAAAAGAAGAAATGGCCACTACATTGTTTTGTAGGAGGAACGAGACGGCGGCAATGGGATGCAAGCCCGTTCGGAGTTCGGAGCAGCTCCCTCTCCTCTCAACCTCGGCGACAATAGGTTGCAGGTTCGTTCGGAGTTTGGAGGCTACTCCGAACAAACTTGCATCTTATTTTCGCCGAGGGTGAGAGACAGAGAGGGAGGAGGGACAATGCTTCTCGCATCCTCTCCCATAACCCAGTTATTGCCCAAAACGACCGCGTGCATATTTTTTGTCTATTTGTTGTCGTTCTTGTAGAAGCCCACCACCCATTAGGGGAGGTTTGGCACTGCAGTCCGCAATTAGAGTCCCAGTGAGAAGTATGGAAAGATTCCAGGGGTTGGTTTCGTTACAAGAGTCGCGACTACGCACGACTTGTGCAACGACTTTTTTGTGAAGACGGGTTGTTCGTACGGATCGGGTACGTGCGAGGACGGAGCGGGATGGGAGGGCGTGGACGCACCGCGAGTCCCGAGGCGGCCCTGGCCCGCTTGACCGAGTCCTTCTCCTTGTCGGCCTCTGCCCTCTGCACCAGCTGGAAGTTGCGCAGGGCCTCCGAGAACTCGTTGGTCAGCTTGTCCTTCACCAGCTTGGGGGCCACCAGCTCCCGCAGCTGCCGGTTCGTGTCCTTGGCCAGCTGCTGCGTGTACTGCTGGATCTGCAGCCTGCCACACGCAGGGGCAGAGGGCAGCGCCGGAGCGGGAGTCACGACACGACTCCTCGGTCCCTACTTTCCCCCGGCACGATACACGTACAAGCGAACGGGTAGACAGTCACTCAAAAAATCTAAGGACGTGAAAAATAGACCCATTCAGCGCCAAATTCCCCCGGCAATAATCGTGCCAAGTTCCCCTGGCAATTTGGCACGTCAATTTTTTTCTAGTCTGTTGCAGGTTATGAAAACCAGAATAAGCTCCTCCTACGAAGCTCCCTGCTTGCCACAAGTAGGGGTTTTCTCCTCTTGAGTTTGCGGTCTGCTAAGGTGGGAAGAGTAAAGGACTTTGGGAGAGACACTTGTCCCGCTTTTCTTAACCTGAGACAGACAGCAGCATGTGGTTCCAACGTCACATGCTTCACCCCGTGCGAATATAAATTTTTTGCACAAGCAATCAGCACAAGCAAGTACAAGTACAAGCATCTTTTGCACAAGGAAGTACAAACTGGCCCGCAAACGCGGGCCAGTTTGTAAACAGCACATGGGTGTATACACTTACAACCTCTCTCTCCAGAGATGCCTAGCTCCATTGTCGTTGGGCATGAACCATTGTTATTCAAATGTTAACGTGAGGACCTAGTTTGTTAGATGTTCTTGCCGAATATGCGCAATATTTAAACATTTGTTGCCGTAATGATCTATTATGCTATTCGCCTTGACGCTGTTTAAACCTCTTGATTGTTTGTTTTCAGAATTCATATTTCTTTCATAATTTTTTTTTTGTGCTAGTTTATAGTTGTGCTAATCTCAACTTTTAGATTACTTTCTAAATGAATCCATTAAATCATCATTCTTTTAGATTACTTTCTAAATGAATGCATCAAATGAAATCAGATTGACCGTTATCCACACTGGGTCAATGTGGCATCAGCACATAAAACTGGCAATTGTGACAGCGACCAGCAGCACAAAAAGGCAAAAGGTACAGAAATTTTAATGAAAATAAATGCACTCCTATTCCCATTGTTTCCAGGAGTGTTCATGATTGTCCATCATCTGAAGGGTAAGCTCGAGCACGACCAAAGTTATGATTAGTATCAGCAGAGCACATACCCAAGATAAGAGGAATAAGATAAAAATAGACGGCAAACAATGCACTCAACTCTCAGCACCTACTTATTGAGGTCTCTCAGTAAAACAAAACAAAACATCCCTATCACCAGGAAGGTTGAACATAGTGAAATAGAACGGCCGAAAAAGGTACAAAAGGAAGCGACAAACCGGACAGGACATAGCACCGACTCACAAGTATGTATTTTTACTGATAGAGAAGGAGAAAGAAAACACACATTGTTCCACATGTTCGCACACACACCTTCTGCCCATGATATCTACTCATTACGGCGCGGGCTGGACCTTCATTGTCGGTTTCAGGAATTCGAGCTCCTTCTCGGACGCTGTGCTAATGCAGTTTCTTCCACCACTGTGGATGTGGAATGCCTCAAGCAGCTCACGTGTCCCTTTTTCCTCGTGCCTTGCCTAAATTGTGGTGGCATTGAAAGACGATTTGCATAGGCACTCTTTCCAGTGAACTGAAAGGTGTCCTCCCACAGTGGCTCAGTTGTATTTATATATTTATTCATAATACCTCGAAGGTCTACTTCTGGACATTACACAAGGGGGGGATTTGGTCCAATGTGACCCCCGTACGAAGGTCACATTGATCATACAAAAACTCTCTGCAGAGATGTTTCGAAGCGTAAATGTGCACGAAGCAAACATGCTTCGAGTATGGTTAAGACGTGTCCGCAGATCCCTCGATCGTCGTATCTGCAGCAAACGCCGCATCTTTTGCGCGACACACGAGCGGAGTGACCGCGGCTTTACGGGCTTCGACGGGCTCGATGACTTTTAATGAAAATTCTAAGATAATACACTATTATTCCTGCTATCGTTGTCTGGCACCATCCCAGGAAAAGTGGAAACTCACAGCTGCGCCCTCAGAGTACCAGAGTCCTGCGACGTCCCAAGCTGCTGGACCATCTTGTTCATGGACACCACTGCAACGGTCACGATCGCACGTCACTTCCAAGCCCCGGCGTGGGAGAATGATCGGCACCGACCGAGAGGGCTACGCTCCGTTTCGCTTCAGGCGCGAGCGGAACGAGAGCTGCCGGAGTGAGCTCCAAACTTTTCGGCGTCTCTGCCAGGCATGTGCGCTAGCGCAGTGCAATCATCGCGGTACACGGTGCTAAAGATCTTGTAAACGGTAATGCACATACTAGGAAGCGCGTGGCTTATGGTTAGGTGCAAATAAGTGGCCCGGATCTGCTAAAATAGCGCTTTAACTGAACTTTAATTATGGAACGGGGACGGTCGAGGAAGAGTTTGGGGAACCCACGAGGTAACTCCGGAGAACTTCAGGGTTCCTAAGAATCCAGTTTGAGAACCCGCGGTTCGGGGCAACGCGACCGTGCTTGTGCCTTCGCTCGCACATAAGGCGACATAAATTATGGGACAGGAGTTTCACGCACCGTTCTGAGTCATCTTCTGAATGTTTGTCCCGATGTTCTGGGACGCATTCTGGTAGTTTTCGAAGCCACCTGTGAAACAAAGAGAGCAAAGGTTAAAGAATGAGCGGGCAATACTCGACGGCTTAGTCGCGCGTGAAAACAGACTCTAGGAAGGGCATGTGTTTTGAAGTGTGTACTCACTCGACATGTTGGATCCGCCGGTGTTATAGGTGGTGTACCTTCCGGCCATGCTGGCGTCTTGTACGACGGTTTATTCGAATAGCCGACGGTATCCGAATCTTGCGAGTCTCCTGGAAAAAGAAAAGCGTGCCGTGATCAGAAAACTCCGGAGTTTCTGAACATTTTCAGAGTATCGTCCTCCATGGTATTCGAGGGAAAAGGAGGAAAAGGGTACGTGGAGGCAGGGGGAAAAGGACAACACGGTGAAAGAAGGAAAGGGTTGCTGCGGCGAAGCTATTCTGTGCAGCGGGGCGTGCGAAGAGAATGCAAACACTGTTTTGCAAGAAAGGCGGACCGGCCTCCTTTAAGGCTGCGACCTCAATGCGGGAGCTTGACTGTGGATCCACGTGTTGAATGGATCCACACTCCATACACGTTGTTATTGAGTGTGTTGCAAAATGCGCAATATGGGCACCCAAAAAGTTGAAAGTTCTGAACTCTTAAACCAGGTTTCTGCAAGACGTAAAACGTCACGGTGCTGGCTGCTTGTGCTGGCAGCTTTAACAGTATTGTATGATAAGTATGAAATTGAGTATACGGTGATGTGATTGGTCGCAGTTATTTCGAAGCGCCTTTTGGAGCAGCCAAAAATCAATTTTGGAGCAGCAAAAACAACTTTTGGAGCATAAGCGCACACTTCATTTTCATTGGTAGTACCACTAAAATATTATGGTAAGATTTGTGCATTGACCCGTCAAACTGAAAGACAATGCCTACTTTGACTTCCCACTTTTGTTGTTGGATTCAGTTGCACAACAGGTTTGATTCCTTCAAACACAGAACAAGCTGCTTAGTTATGCGTAGGAGCACCGAGGCAACAAGATGCTAAATGGTGAGGGACAGTCTGAACTGCAGTACATACTAGTTAGTTTCGGTACAGAACCAAAGGTAAAGCAAATAGCCTATTCCAGTGAAATAATGGTAAAACAGAATAATTTAGAGCGCTCAAATTGCTGTTCTGTTCAAATTCGAAAGGTTCTAATAAAACTGCAATTCTTAAGTCATATAAATATCGAGACTTTTGTATTTGACTCATGAACATTATTAACATTCTACAGGGTGTCCCCCTCCCCCCCCAAAAAAATTAGTATTTTTTTAACCGCAAAAATAAAATATGCAGTCCACCCAAATGTAGCACTAGAGGTCTGAACCATATGCCAAAGTTTCAGCACGAACCAATATGTCATTCAAAAGTTCTAGGCGATTTTCTGAAAATTTGATTGGGAAAATGGGGCCATTTTCGCCCGTTTTCAATTTCTGGCGTCGTAGAGCTCCATGTATTCGAGAGCTATGTCGGCCGCCATTTTCCCATTGAAATTTTCAGAAAATCACTTACCTATAACTCTTAAATAAGATAACGGTTAGTACTAAAAATTTGACATCTGCTTCGGACCTCTAGAGCTACATTTGGATGGAGAATGAGCATTCGGCGATGCATCGTTTATTTTTGCAACAACAAAAAAACAATTTTTTTTTTTTTTTTAACACTCTGCATATGTACAACTTATGATAACAAAAATCGGCATGTTAATGATAAATATGCCCTTTAAAAACAATCCCGCCAAACTCGTTAAGGTTGTTTTCAAACTTCCATCCACTGCTCCATCTAATATAGTTGTAATGAACTCTATTGACTGTACCATCGAGCAGATATGAGGCCATATAAATGTAATACTACACAAGAGAGCTGGCATAAAATATAAACCTAGAGAGCAGTCCATGCAAGTTTTTTTCACAATATTTAATTATCCTCGTTAAATCTCGAACATGAAGAAGATATACCATAATATGTCGAAAGACTGCCCACCTAAAATCGAGAGAAAATCGGGTGAAAATGAGGAGTGGGACAACTTTCGGTGTACAACCAAGAAAAGTTGAAAAAACACTATTTTTAGATCATGTTTTCTGGACAAACTTGTTATCGCAGCGAGGGACAATGAAGCAAAGGTGAGACTGTACTTCCCAGTCAGCAATGTTCGCTTATATTTATTTATTTATTTCCATACCTTAAGGACCCCTTGCGGGGTATTACATAAGGGGTGGGCATGGTGGTCGTGTAATATATAATAAACAAATGCAAGTAGATAATACAAAATAAACAGTGTAACAAATAGACACTCAAAAAGGACTTGCAAATTATACAATACAAATAAAAATTAAACAGCAAACGCACACAAAAAATAATGAAAGGTTCAATGCTAGATAAATGCTAGAAAAATTCTAAATATGATACTGGTGTTTAGTTATACTGGTATACTGATGATAGCAACACTGGCTGTATGGACAACGTAAACATATGCACAAGTTGGAAAAATGAGAGGAGAGCTGTTTTAAATTTCAATGGGTCAGCAAGTGAAGTGATTTCACGGGTTCCAGTCGTTAGCAGTTTTGACAAAAAATGAATTCATGAAAGTACATAGTTGTTTTAAATTTTGCAGGTATGACTTGGTAGGACATAGCTACCTGGCCGCATTTACGCCGAGGTCATCATTAACACGAGCACAACGATTACTAGGAGTGGGCTAAAAGAAAACAGCAAATCAAGTTTAAAAAAGGGGTGGGTTATCTTTTGGGGGTGGGACATCTCTCAGGATATTATGGTAATCAGAATATTGCAGTCCATTAAATATATAATAGCCAGAGCTTGATTCACAAATAGCATTTCACGTCCCGCTCTGGGAGGGTGCTTCCTCCTTAGCACACGGGTGCGCCGCAGCGAAACAAGATACACCTTTATCAGAAAATAATTATCGTAGGAGACACAAATGCCCCCGTAGAAGATTTCGACGGGTTCACTGATGCAACAGGGAAGATGTTGGAGTTCAGCGATGTCCTGGATCTAGTGTTAGTTATTGCCCAAGCTAAATGCGATGGAAAGACAATGTGAAAAGAAACAACTCCCAGTTAACAATTCACTACCATCTAATGTACTACAAACTGTACAACAAATTAAGAGGTATGAATATAGATGAGGAAGGTACAAAAAGTATAGACGCTTTACACAAGCGCCAAATTACAGCCGCCATTGCCGACCTTCTCCCGTCTTACCGAGATACCAAGCCACTGAAGAGGGCTTTGGCGAGCCTCCACAAAGGCAAACGCTGGGGAGAAGGACACAGTCGAATCTGAAATGGCAATAACCTGCCCTGCCGCGGTAATGATGGAGGCAAGTGATAAAAAATGAGGAAACAAAAACTGAAGGTCGGTTATGGCGGCGGCCATGCACAGCTGCTGTAAAGCGTCTATAGGAAATAACAACGGGAGAGTTAAGATTTGATTTGACTCGCAGAACCCAAGCAAGAAACTCGGGAACGGGAAGGTAAATCGAGCCTAAATAAAACTAACTCAGCTACAGGAAGTACCTAAAAGGTTTGAGAACATAGTATCTAGGCAACCAGAAAGGAAATGGCTGTATGAGGAAATAGTTGTCATCTTTAGGAGGGAATTAGAGAGATATCGAATTAAACAAAGAGGAAAGCGAAAACAAGAGCACAAACCACTGGTGGGATAGGGCGGTCAAGCAGCCATAACACCATGCCAAGAGGCATCTAGGGAGCACAGGTGGTCGAAGAAAAGGGGGGCCATTCCAGCGGAAGTAGAGTCAAAATGGGAGAACTTTCAGGAGAGGAAAAGGGAGGCATCAGCCTTAATACGGGCCAAATTGAAAATGCGGGTTTACAGTGGATGATGAAGACAGTGATGGAATCAGCATTTGAACCTTTTGTAGCAGGTTCTGTAGCATTGAAAATATTGGTATGGAGCAGCCGCTAATGCTTTTGGAGCAAATAAAAATGAAAAAAAAAAGTGATTGCATATCTAAATGCGTTTGTCAGTGATAATGATTGCCAGTTCCTCTTTGATACTGGAGCATATTACTTATCACATCTTGCGCTAAAAATAAATAGGATGCAAAAGGAACAGATAGCCTTCTTTTTTTTTTAAATAAGGCTCTGGTCAGAGTGGGGTCTATTTAAAACGGGTACTAAAAATGGTTGAAAAATAAATCATAGTTCAACCCTTCAGTTGCGATAAAGCCTCCCTCCCATCCCCGTCCTACACTCGGTAGTTTAATTGGCCCGTAAATATAATTTTTGCAAAATGCCAGCAGAAACCACCATATCCGCTACACCAATAAAAAGGCGTCCCCCAAGTTTTATGAACCTGCCAAACTCAAAACTCTAATATCATAAACTACAAAAATAACCAATGACAAATATTATGAAAGCCTACACTCGCGCTGAAACCCCAAGCGAGATGGAGGTGATATCACGCCGGCGCGGGAAAGAACCGGTTTCTTTCCCCACTCGCCGTGTTGCTCGCCGACGATGCCGCCAAGTTTTCTGAGGGAGGGTACAAATCTAGGAAGCAACATCACACCGAACTCTGATTTCTGGTATTTCAGAAAGAGGGGCCGTAGGGCGCTCGCAATTGCGTTAAAAAACATGTTTTACGATTGCCGTTATTAAATGTTATAGAAATGTCACCTACAAAGCTTCTAAAATTCCCGATTTTTGACGTCACCGATCAAAAGAAGCGAGGAGGTGAGCGCGGGAAATTTAAACACCAAAAATAAAAAGGCGCACGCGCGCGCGGGGAAGTTTTTTTTCGCGATGCGGTTTTTTTTGCGTGTCTGTGACTACAACTTGCATCGTTTTAGACAATAAAAAAAAATACGACCTTTGGGTTGTCAGTGCCCCTTTAAATGTGACACTGCCCGTCAGTGGCGCTGGAACTAGAGTTAAATTGAAGTTCGCTGCTCCTTCATTTGGCAGCTGCGCAAAAACTACCATATTTACTCAAAAATAAACCAGTTTTTTTTTTTGTTTTTTCCGGCTGTTTCGTTTAATTATTATTAGAGATTAATCCGCAATGAAGACAAAGAAAGTTGATCCGTAATAATCCTGAGAATGAATTCCGCGCCTATTGCACTAACCCTCTTACAGGTCAGTCGCTGCTCCTAGCACTCGGGTGCAAAGCGGTGAAGCCCGGACGCATGCACGCTCATCTGTGGTGAGATGTAGCGAAGGTTGACAGGCAGCGGCGCAAGTGCCACGGTACTCTGCAAGTAGCGGCACGAAGGCACGTGGCAGACTGCGATAATAGAGTTATTTCACCAGGAGCGCAAGATCCCGGTTCTGCCTTATCACAGTATACCACCATCCCGCTATTCTGCGAAGCTTTCTCGAGACTTTTAGTTCCCGACCTCGCAGACATCGTACGGTAATGTGGACGATGTCGACGATCAACTGGCCAGCGCATCAACCGGCCAGAGCGATTGACGAACAATCCCTATACCTCGTTTCACCTCAAGTCGATACTACAGCCGACTCTACGAGCCAATGGGACCAACAAAGAGCATAAAAGCGCGACATCTTGGCATTCATCTCCCTGTGAGTGTTTTTCTCATCGGCTAAACCAACTGGGTGCAGTGAATTCCCCGTGACTCGCGCTTTTAGTATGTGTGTTGGAGGTTGTATGCGTTGGAGCATTCGATTGTGCTCAGACCTAAGATGAAACAACTTATATGGCGAGTAGAAACGTCGTGAAATATATTCGCGCCATTTTTTTTTTTCATTCTACTTTTCTAAATATTAGGCCCGACCAATATTAAATTATTTTTTATATTTCGCTTTAAGCCCATCCTGGTGCAGTTATGGCGCAATTTTGAGCGGAAATGACGCTTTGGCACGAGATGTAGCCGACTTTCGTTCGTGGCACACTTTGGCGCAAATGGCGCGGCACTTACGTCGCTGCGAAGAGAAATAAAAAAAGATTGGAATGCACCAAAAAGGTTTCGAGATCGCGTTAAATTGCGGGGGAGAAAGACTGAGGGGTGCCAGCACTTACCTACCACGCGGGAGGGGAGAAAGGTAGAGGGGGAAGAGGCGCGGGAATATATTAGGGAGAGGCCTTCTCACAGTTTAAGCGGAGGGGGACGGTGGAGAGCACTGACAGCAGCGAGGTACAGGAAGAGCGCGCTAGTGTAACAATGGAGGTAGCCACGAGAGAATGGGACGAGGCAGAGAGTAAGGTTCCAGCAGGAACAGTGACAGGTTCGGATGACATACCCGTCAAACTCATAAAGACTCTAGAGAAAGCGAGCAAATTGAAGTTACAGCGTGCGATTACCCAAATAATAATTGGAGGAGACGTACCCAACGATTGGAGACTAAGCAAAATGAGACTGGTAATATGTAAAGGCAAAAGACACAAAGACATCATCGAGTGGTACCACCCGAGAACGGTAACATCAGTTTTATACAGACCAGCTATGCAGATAGTAAAGCGAAGAACGGAGGAGTGGGCACACGAAATGCAAATTCTAGGAGAGCTTCAAAATCGATTCCGAAGAGGAAGACGGCTAGAAGATAGCCTACTCGTCATCACTCAGCGTATAGAGATAGCAATGAAGAGTCCGAGTCCCCTAGGTTAGCTTATTTGGACATCCAGCAAGCATACAATAATGTGAACCAGGAAAAACTCTGGGACCAGCGGAAGGGGTCTAACTTAGATGTAAATTTGATTATATTTCTGCAGGACGTGTACACAGAGAAAAAGGTAGCACAAACAGAAACTATACAACCAGTTGCAATAAAAAGGGGGCTCAGACTGGGTTGTCCACTGTCACCCCTGCTCTTCACTATATACTTTTATATCTACGGTAAGAGAAATGGAAAAGAAATGAGAGCAGAGCAACTTAGGTATTGATGCGCGTTATATGGAAGGAGGGAGAAATGTAGTACAGGTAATACGACGACTGATGTAAGCGGACGACATTATACTCATGGCAGATAACCAGGATACGTTACAGGAACTAGCTGGAATATGTGGAGGAAGGGGACACCTTAAGCACGAGTTTTAGTAGTGACAAACCTGGAGTAATGGTGTTCAACAAATGACAGAGGGAACCCCTGAAAAAACGAGACAGTGAAATAGACTATGTAGAAAAATACAACTATCTGGAAGTATGGCTTAATGAGGGAAGAAAATATTTAGAAGAACATAAAAAAAATAATTAGAAAAGGGAAAAAAACTTCAGCTATTATGAAACTCAAGGTACTGTGGAATTATAATAGATACGAAGTGGTCAGGGGTATATGGGAAGGAGTAATGGTACTGGGACAGTCGTTTGGCAATGGGGTACCGTGTAGGAGATCAGAGATTCAATCAGGACTGGAAATTCGACAAAGGAGCGTGGCAGATTAGCACTGGGAGCGCATGGGAAAACACGAAATGAGGGAGTGCAGGGAGACATGGGCTGATTGTCCTTTGAGAGCAGAGAGGCAATTAGAAAATTGACATTTGAAGTAAGGCTAACCGAAATGGATGATGTCCCGGTGGGCACGGAAAGTATTCAAGTGGCTATACGTCAAAAAGTTTAACACAAAATAGACAAACCGAACCTGAAAGCTGACATTTAGATACCTGCATATTAGTGATGGGGCTGAGCAGACCACAGTAATATCCGGAGAGATGCCCCTCCCCTCCCCCCCCCCCCCCCCCCCCCCCCCCCCCCGAAAAATGACCCATCCACATTTTTTTCTATGATTTGCTATGTTTTCGACAATACCGAAAGATAGCCCACTTCTAGTAACTGCAGGACCCTCGTCACTGGTGACCTCGGCAGAAATGCTGTTGCTTAGCCATGGCGGGAGATAAGCGAACACTACGAAAAGATAAACTAATGTTAGCCTAGATACTTTTGATGAAGAGTTTAAACTTCGAAAGTGTGTCGCTACCACTGTTTTGTCCTAAATTTCCATTTTTTTTTTTTGTATTGTGTTTAAACAATCTGACTCCTTTCTGACATGGATAAGTGCACCACTAAGGAGGCGTCAGAGCTGTTTGTGGGTCACACAAAATAAGAATAAATAAATAAAGTGCCGACTAGGAACGACAGTCGAATTTGGTTCATCACTTCTTCCCCGCGATCTGAAGTTTTGAAGGTCAGACTTTAAAACTAGCGCTTTTCAACCTTTTTTTATCGCACACCAAAAGTCAACTTACTCCTTTTTTTACCCTATTTGCTTTCGATCTTAGGTGGGTTATTTCTCGGGATATTATGGTAGTTCGGTGATAGAGGGAGTGAAAGAGGCAGAGAGGAAAATGTGAGAGGGAAGAATGCAAGAAAAATCAGCTTTAACGATGTACAGGTCACAAAAACATGACGTAAGAAAGGAAAAGGTGTTTAAAAATTCCCGTGAAAGCCCTTAGCTGCTCGAGGCGAGAACGGGAGTGTTAAAGACAAACATACGTAGGGCTAAATTTCAACATCGACACATTATGTGCCGTATGCCATAATGAGAGTGAGACGCTAAAACATTCGATGCTGAAGTGCACGGGATTTCGCCCTGCCCTCCCTGAAGGGATAACGGATCTGGCGGGGGCACTGGATTTTGCTGGAGAGAATAGAAGAATGGAAGAGAAAAAAATTACAGTCAGAAGGAAGTTAGATGATTGGTGAAAATTATCCGAGGAAAATTGAATGAAGTCAAAGTAACTAGCACAGCTGGGGACAGGCTGAGCAGAGGAAAATTGAAACTTTCTCCCTCGAGACTCCGGCCCAAAGTCTCAACCTTGTCTCCCAGTGGGTTTGGTGTTGGGGGAACGTCAAATAGGTTCGGCCAGAGGAAAATTGGTGACTCCCTCCTTCGATGCCCTTTGATGGCAGATAAAGTACTTCCTGTTTGCTTTTGAAGTTGAGAAATTTGACAATAATTGGCCCGTGAAAACCTCGCTTTTGCCCAATACAGTGTGCTCGTTTAATGTCACCGGCTTTTATTTGCAAACGGTTTGAAAAAAAAAAAGCAACGTGCAATACGCTCTGTTGCAGACCATGACTCATTTCCTTCCTCAGGAATTCCTTTGGTAAGCTGGTTGCTTCTTCACATTTAATTTTCGAGAGAATCTGCAGCACCGTACAAGCTATCCGATCCTTGCTGTTTTAAAGATACTCGTTGAATCTTTTATTTCTGAAACCTCTTCGTTAGTGCGCATAACTTGATTTTTTACTGCTGTGATCTCGCCTACCGCACCTTATAGCCTTGACACACGGTTTGTTAATTTCCCGATCCCCGACGTCAGTTGGTTTAGTTCATGTAATTTCATTTCGATGCCTCGCATTGTCAGAGATAACAGTGTTTAGCTTCTCGAGTATTTGGTCAAGTATGATATCATCAGGCCCGGGGTTGGCCTCCATGTCACCGGAACACATAAGCAACTGCGCTATGCAAAGTATTACTAGCAAAATGCGAGACCTCGGGAGTACCTTGCGCAGAAACGAGGCACTACTTTCGAACTTCCAGGGCTCTTTCATCTTTTTCACCATATTTATCTGGCAGAATGTACCAACTATACGTCCAGAGATCAACACCCATTGTTCACAGAGTACACAAAGATAGCACTGAAATACTGAAAAACAGTTGCAATGTAGGATGTCATTGTCACCAGAAACGCCCAGCAACATAAAGAAAAGAGCTGTCATTGCCTCTGTCCACATAACGAAGAACATCGCGCATCCTTCGACATTCCCACAATGCCAGCAGGTGCTCGTACCATCCTTTCCTTTCCAAGAAAACTGCACAAGCTAGAGATGTTAAGGAGCTCGGGTCTAACCGCAAAAAAAAACAAGGGTGCACCAAAATTTACACTGTTCTGCCATTTTGTTTTCTTTAGAGCTGGAAAAGTAGAGCAACCAAAATACACTTTTGGAAAGAGGACATATTAATTTCTCTAAAGAGCCAGAGCTTGGCTAATAATTACGGGAGAGCAGATGCACTAATAACCCAGAAACTAGGGCTGAGAATGGAGAAATATCATGATATAAAACTTTTTCTCATGTTACGAATATTTACCAGCTGGTGGGTATAAAAATAATTACCTCAAAAAAGAAATGAATTTGGCAGGTTGATGGTAGGAGTGGCAGTTAAATGCGTTATCATGCTCCAAGTGTTTGTGGTACAATTACTCCAATGAAAACAGTTCCAGTGAGAATAAATATTACTAGTAGATGTTTTTTTTGTTTTATTTAATGGAAGGGCATAGATGAAAAACAAACATGCCATATAGTACAAACCATAAACCCTGCCACAGAAATATGTTTAACAATGTAAAATCACATATCCTGCATTTTCATATACAGTTGAGATGGGATTTCACCAATGTATGAAAGTATCTAAGATACAGTATTGAGTATCTGAATCGAAAACAATTTTTTGCATTTGTATCTTCTACCGGTGCCTAAATTAACTTTACTACAGTATTAGGTATCACTATCCAAGATACTGTATCGGTATATAAAATACAATAGCGAGTTCTCTAGATTAGCGTACGCAAATGCTCAGCATACTCATAAAAATGGGGTCGTCACCATATGCCAATCTGAAATACGGTTGGGGCTCAACGCAAGAGCAGTGGTGGCGACATTCTTTGCATACCCTATTCGCAACTTTCAGCGATGGTGGTACCGCGGTGCGAGAGTCGCGATCCCTAGCACCTGGATGATAGGCTTCAGAATAAAGGTGCTTGCTATCCCCTTTCTGGCGTGAAAAAATAAAGTAAGGCTCTAATAGAGCTCGTATATAGCAAAACTAGAATTACTTACGCGTCGTAGACCCAGCCTCGTACCGCTGTTCTACGACGATCATCCAGATGACAGCCATTTTGATGGGCACCAGTGCGCCCCCTATAGGTCGTGAAAGTTGCGAATTCTAAAACTCGCTATATTTTCAACAGTATCGAGGTATCAGTATTGAAGATTTAGTTCTAAGGTATCTTGCCCAGGCCCGTTCAACGCTAAGCTGACAGGGCAGCAGAAACTATGAGCTCACCGGACCAATAGATTGCCATCCTTCTATCACCTCATCCTGCTCTCTGCGTGCGTGTATGCGCAAACAGCATGATCACATGGTACAAGACCAGCAGTTAACTGGTTCAACGGTTTCAACTGCACTGTCAGCTCAGCGGAATGGAGAGTAGTGTCATAGGTAGTGTCTGTTTGCTCTACTGGTGGCCAATGCCTGGTGAGCAGAGCTGGTAGAGCACTCTGCAGTCATAGAGGACCCGGAATCATCTCACCTTATCCTCTTACCAGTTTTATCAAGTTAAAAAAAGAAAAAAAAATTGCTTCGTACTGCAAAAATGCTTCGACTTCATGCATTTTTTCCTTTTTTTTTTGTGAGTTAACATTGCCCTGGTTATCTGTCTGGAAGCATGCCCACTGCACAATCTGCTATCATTTACAGACGCCCCACGCCGAAAATCACAATTCCGTATTTTCCACATGCCGATAAACCATGGATGAATGGATGGATGGATGAATGGATGGATGGATACGGCTGCACCCCTTAAATCGGGCGGCGGTTTGCGCCACCAGCCAAAGCTTTTAATTAAAATGAATTAATGTCCTCTTAAATTCGCAATAAATTTGGTCCGCGGTCAGCCAGCAGGTACTAGGACACCGCTACTCGATACTCGTTGGTTAATATCCTATCACGTTACCTGTCAGAATTTAATTTCTTAATGCTTCGGGATCGTATCCTGTGAGAAAAATTGTAGCGAACACAGCTGATATTCCAAACAGCAACATACATTGGGGGTCAAACAAGGGTTGCGTGTGTCTGTCGCTTTCCACCGGTTATTTTAAAGCAACAAGTTTATCTAAAGACAGCAAGCAGCAGCAAATACAGAGGGCCAAGAAGGTTCCGAAAGTTGGTGTGTGTCGATCCGTGGCGCATCGGATTGATTGGCATGCATACAGTTCGGGAGGCGGTGACGCAGAAGCGTCGTTATGGCCCTTGTTATTATGAAGGGACACTACAGCTGTTGCGGCGCTACAGCTGACAACACGGAGGCTGTAGCCAGCTCGCCTTCGGGATGGGAAATTTCCGTGTAGAGGGACACAAATGAACAGCGAGCTGACGTCCCATGCAATTTGTTGTCGAGGTATCTGTCGCCTCGATTACTCACTGCAAGCAACGCCCTTGCGGCTTCCGCTGTTGAACCGCTCGGTCCTAGAAATAAGCGAGTTCACCCGCGACTCTTTCCGAGGCACGATAACAGTGATCGCCGATACTGCACTGCGTCGTCGATGGGTGAATCCACGACCGGGTGAATCACCGCAGCGAAAGCGGAGGAGCGGTTCGAAATAGGCTTACCTGGGCCGAAATTAGCACCGTAGCCCTGCGATTCGGCGAGGCTGTGGAACCTGACGGCGATGTTAGGCACCTGTGCCAGCTACGAGTAGCGGACGGCACGTTCAGACTTTGATAACGAGCAAAATTTAAGGGCGTAAACGTCTCGGCGCTTGACGTACGCGGCGGGGATTGCGGAGCGAGCAGAAGGCAGAAGCGACAGACGACGACGACGACGTTGATCACGTGCTCGAGCCACTGCGAATTTTGTATTACTCCGCGTCGCGCGAAATTCGAACATCTCCGATCCACAGTCGAACCGCCATCGTTCAAGTGCATCGCTTTATAGAGCAGAGAAAAGTTTCGAATATTTGAATGAAGTGGGTCACAACCACGGTGTAAGATAACCGATAAACCCCGAAAATTAATCCCAGCGGATTTTCCCCCGAGGTTCAGGAATTCTTTGCCTGTGCCTGGTTTTCTTCAACATAAGGAAAGTTCTATAGAAACAATGTCTGCCACATCGCATGCTCTCACTAAGGATAAATTTTATCAATGACTCAACATTTGGTGATGAAGCAAGATTCAACATTTATTAATAATGCACTATACAACATTTATTGATGAAGAGTGAGTCAACATTTACTGATGCAGCATGATCCATGACCAGCACACTGCTTATGCATTCTTCAACAAACGCTGAGGATGATTAAATGAATAAAATAAAAGATAACCCATACTGCACAATTATGTAAGGATTAGGTGCACTTGCCCTCGCCACAGAACTTCTAAATTCCGTCTCACCTATCCCAAACAATGACAGACTCTAATTACAGTAAGTAAACTTTACAGTAGGAGACCAGCACTGTCCCAAGCAAACACTTCCCAATACTCAAACTCACTGATGGAGAACAGTAGTATATTTATACTGTTGTCAATCCATCATAAGGCTGAGGAATATTGCCTCCTGAGAGGTTCCACATGCTTAAAAGAATGTCGACGACACAGAAAAACATTATCTGTCCGGGCAGATTTAAGGTGTATTCGCATGAGAGATCTTCATCTCCGGAGAAAACCAAGTACTGTTATAGAGCTGCGAGAAGGAAAATACACGAGGAGGTGGCAGTGCAGAAAATGCAAGTGCGCTTTTGCACAACGGAGTCCCACTTAGTTGAGTCGCCGAAGTCTTTCTTTACGCAAATTTGCTGGCGACTTTGTGAGTTCATTAAACAAAGAGACGGAAAATAAAAGGTACCTCAAACTTTAAAGTTGTTGATCATAATCTTTGCCCAAAAGCAGGGGGACAAAGAAGGGGACCCAGTCGCTCCGACGGGACAACGGATATCTGTAAGCCTGTCGCAGATTCTCCTCGGCTCCACGCGAGCTCAGGAGATTAGCAAACATCCGTGACGCGGAGCATGTGACCTCGAGACTCGATGACGTTTAATCCTTTCCTCGGGTAGAAAATCCGTCGTACGAATACACCATTACAGAGACGAGGCGGAACCACAGCAAACTTAATGAAATCCGGTTAATGTCCTGTAGTACAAACTAGTTCTGGACTGCGAGGTAAGTCTTCTCAATTGGGCACTCATGCTCGATTTGAACGCGGGCTGAACACTCCTTCTCAAAGTTCCGCAGAGGTCTTTAGCGCAGGAAAGAACCGTTCCAGCTCTACTCAGCAGTGTTCCGGAGTGCACCGTTTGACTAGAGGACTCCAATGTACACAGAGTCCTTCAGGAGTTTGCAGCAGATGGGTCGTCGTCTTCCTCCTCCTCGTCACTGAAGTAGGCGCTACGACGAATGCGGTGCCGCCCCCTCGAAGACGGGCCAGCTCCGGGACCGGGCTTCTCTCTCCCGGGCAAAGTCTTGGTCGTATTTCTGTTGCTGAAAAACAAAACAAAAGCATATAGCTCCGAGCAACGTGACTAGGGCGGCATAGAATGCAGTGGGGGGTGTGATGATCCTGCGGGCTAGAGCGGTCTCGCGATTCGAGTCTACAGAGCGCAACGTAATCTCTATGTGGGAAGCAGCGCCCCCTTGCACTCCTACGGCTAAAAGAGTAGAAGATGCTAAAAGAAAGGGGCAACATTTTATTACTATCTGTAAAGGTATTGTCCAGTTGTAAACATGAACAAAACCCCTCATATTTTTTTAACATCTGTCACCTGCCCCATTTTTGTTTAGAACCAATTTTTGAAGAATTCACCGGTCCATCTGTGAGCAGCTGACACCTTGCGGATGGTACTATGATGATAGTTACGCATCAGGCACAAAACGTGGGACTGCTCTCAGCCGCCCTTTCTAGATCCCTTTCTAGCCCTAACCCCCCCTTCTAGCCCACCATATCACCTACCAATTTGCAAGCTTTGCGGACAGATGAGTGCAGCTGAAACTTCGAATTGGGTAGCGGTCTGTACCACCTGGTCAGTGATGACCACAGAAGCCAGAGGCAACAATGTAGACATAGACCTTTTGTTTATCCACCGTCTCCCACTCTTTCCTGCTCGAGCAGAGGAAAAACGCCAGGCTATGCGCGCTAGTATGCTAACATTTATTTTTTTGTTTATCGATGAACACTAAAAGGCCCTCTTGGGCATGACATAGGGAAGAGAGTAATAAAATGAGTCGTATAACACAACCAAATACTAACGCTCAAAAATAAAAAGAAACAGAAAAGAAAAACATTATGCAAAGAGTCCTACAACAGAACCAATGCAGAGAAGGCTAGGAGAGCATCATCATGGCTTTGGGTGCTGCATTTCCCTCACAAGCTAGCTGGAGGATCAGACTTTGTGCTCACGGCCTTGCTAATGCTCCGAGCCAAAATACAACTAAGCTTAGCTCCACTCTTCGCTGCAGAGTGCACGACGTCGGAACCTTTTCACGTTTTTACTCAAACAGGCTATGTTGACAAACACCTAAATTTATGAGCATGGCCAGTGCCTTAAATCAGCACATACCACCAGACTACTAGTAGTTTTGATGACGGCATTTCAAGTGTGGCAGAAAAAGAGAATGCAGGCAATTGCTTCTTAGTACCATACTTCCTGTATCCCACTCCGAAACTGGTTTCAAAGTTTGAAAAATGAACATTAAAAACACTCTTTGAATTGACTCTGAAATAAAACTGGAAACAGGGTTGCGAAACCGAGCCTGGTCTGCACAAATCCAACGCAAACCGGATACACTGGTGCTTCGGGTGTGTGGACCTTAGATAGAGTGTAGCGAACAAGAATGTAAAAATTAAAACTTTTGTTTGGCCTAGTTGGTTCATAATGAGAAAAGTTTAAAAAGTGCAAGAGACGCAAGGATAAGTAGAAAACGCGAACGACATGGACAGGCGCTGACTTTCAACTGCGGGAAGCCAGCCAGCACTGAGGGGCTGACGAATTTCTCACTGCACTAACGACCACACGCCGGTACTCGTCTACATCAAAAAGGTCAGGGCGAAAGGAGGCTTTGTGACCTTTAATTTGAATAAAGGCTCAACTCTACAAAGACGTACAACAACGATGCACCGCTCCTTCTAAGAAACTGGTTGCTTTAACTAACCTCGCACGTGATGCTGCCATTGCCGGCACCCCCGTGAGCAAGCTCAACGTACCTACGGCATCCGATATTCGAGCATCCAGGAAGCTTCAATTTCTTCCCGTGGAACACTTCGAACGTAGCGAAGAAAAAGACACTCAAGCGTCCCGCTAGTTACCTCGTATTTTATGGCAGCACCAAGCGTCTCCAACGACGGATCTTCCCCCTGGTCACTGTCCGTGCTGGCCGCATCCTCGTCGTCTTCTCCGCTGTAACGAGGCAGACGAAGGATGCCGACATGAGTTGGGACATCAACAGGAATGAAAGGACTGGCGTAGAAACTGCGATAGTTTGATGTGCACAATCCTCAAACTTTATTGATCCCAACGAACGAGCTCGGAAGTGTTGCATCCTCATGCGGTCCCGACATTAAGAAAATCTGGGAGTTTGAAGAATCCCCAAGTACAGTCTGGGGCGTCCCCGAGATAATAGGAATCCAAATTGAGAACCCTCGCGATAATGCTTGTAGGTGCTGCCCAAGTTACTGGGACTGCCCACTGATCCCTTCCAGAATTTTGCGTGCCACTCTTGGGTACTCTAAAAGGGCAGCTCCGTGTCGCTTTTATTATTGAAAAAGAAATGCAGTTCTCAGTATCAGCTCTAGGAAGGCCACATGTCAAATATGCGGACATGAAAATTATGTCCGAACATTCCTTAAACAGGCGTGTGGCGTGATCAACAGCACCGAGTAATGCAGTGTTGGTGCAGCCAAAACTGAGCTGCTACATATATAAAGGCCGTTGTTGCATTTTGATTACTTTTATTTTTTCGGGCAAAGCTTTTTTTGGGCCAGTAATGAAAGCTGAAGAAAAGGGGAGAAAGCCAAGGCCGTGGTTAGGAACACTGCGACTCTGCTCACCGCAAGAGCTTGGCTTTCTGTTCCATCTTCTGAGCTTTCCGTCTCTTCTTCTGGGCCGTCTCCCGCTCCCGGTCGCCGAAGGAGTTGCGGGGGCAGCGGTAGCTCAGATGTCCGGCTTCCTGGGAGCAGAAACGGAGCACTGCCTCTGGAGTACGCTGAGGATCCCAGGTTATGAGGAGCCACATGATGGCGCTTCTAAAGTGTAGACGCCTCCGATTTCTAGCACATGGAAGGCCGAAGTGGCAACACGTAGGTATGGCCACAGACTCCGTTTCAATGGCGGGGATGGAAGAACAGGGCAGGAAAATGTTACAGTCGCAAAGAGGAGGTAAGAAAATTGGTGGAAATTATCCAGGGAGAATTGAATGAAGTAAAACTAACTAGCACAGCTGGGGCAGCGCTGTTAACGTTCTTGCGGCGAAGTCGCCAGGTAGCGGCCTAAAAGTCGCCAGTTTTAGTGAAAAGTCGCCAAGTGATAAGGACGACTTTTTTTCGGAATTCTTTGTATTTTTATATTTAGACTGGATAAGACGTGAAGTTTTTTTTATTTGAAACAATATTTTAAATCACTTTCCGCGGTGACAAGTCAAGTGAACAGTGGAGCCGGTCGTCCCATTTCCAATGTGCTCGCCAATGCCTCGAGTGACTAAAGGCATTGGCGAGAAGATCCTTGTACGGGAGCAAAACAGTGGAAGACCACACTGACGTCATGCCACTTTTGTATACATCTTCGTCCTCAGTGGGGTTATTGTACAAAGCTGCTCTATTTGCAAAACGCGCCGTTTCTTTATTGGGACGCTCACAAAGGATTTTCCAAACACCTGCTAGATAACGAAAAAATAGTCAGAGTGCAGGCGAGCTGGTGTAAGTTGAACATGATTGTAAACCTGAGACTGGGGCAGAAAAGAGAACGCAACAGAAGGTAGAAAAAGAGGAGGCAACGTCTCAATTCTCAATGTTGAGACGTTGCCTCCTTTTTTTCTACCTTCTGTTGCGTTCTCTTTTCTGCCCCAGTCTCAGGTTTACAATCATGCTCGACCTGCTAGATAATCCCTGAAAAAGGAAGTGGTTCTAAAGTGGTTAAAGGTTTGAGAATGCCTTTGTCTTTGCGTCAACCAACGCAACCCCGCATCACCCTCGCCCTCAACAGGATGAATGAAAAGGAGTGACATCCAGAGCTGTCTCCTGGAAGCCGCTGGATCCCACTGATCTATTTTCCCTTCTAATTTCTTCCGAAGAGAAGGATTACATACTTATGAGTCTTCTTAGCAACTACCCATCTACGTAGCTTTAGTAACAACAATTTACCTAAATGTTAAAAAAAAAAAGATGTCTTCCAAAAGTTGTTAAGGCACCAAAAATATAGAATTGTTGTTAGGACGACCAAACATACGCTAAATTTAGCGACTTTCTGGCTAAGTTAAGAGCATGAGCTGGGGACAGGTGGAACAGGGTAAAATTGGGACTCCCTCCCGCGTGGCTCCGGCTCAAAGTGTCAACTAGCTAGGTTTGACTAAATGAAAATTGGCGACTCCTTCGCCGGGGAGGAAAGGCGGTGGGGTGATGTTTTCAGTTTTTTTGCCCGATCCACCAACGGTTAGTCATGGCGATATCCCACACCACCTGGAGGTAGTCACAAAAATGCAGAGGGGAAGCAAACTGGCTTAGAAGGGTGAGGGGAGGAATAACACTTTTGCTTTCTAGGCTGGGTGGCACAAGTTACCTCCCAGTTATAAAGGGTACAGCCATTAGCGTCTATCCATCCGTCCACTTATCCATCCACCCATTCCAGCTTAAGTAATGAAAACTTAGGATAAAATATTTGGTAACGAACAAGAAAACGTTCCTACAACTGCTCGACAGCACAGTAAACTCTGATCAGCCAGTTTCGCATAAAGAAATAATAAAATAAAAAAACCATGCCCACTGCACAGGCATTATCATCACTACCGCGGAGAAAGATGTTACGACGATGCTTATACTGCGTCGTTCATAGTGCGGTGGGCTAGAAGGGGAGGCACGACGATCATGCGGTCAAGAGCGGTCCCACGGCTCAAGCCTACAGAACGGAGCAAAATCTATGTGCAGGCTGCGGGGCCACCTTGCACTGGCTGGAACACGCCTACCAGCTGAATGCGACGCTCGCGTCCTATCTGTGCACCAGTGTAGCCTCCGACAGACCACGTAAAACATCCCACAATGCAGACTTAATATCTAGGCGTTGCAACGAGCGCCTGAGCGGGATGATGACGATGATGGCATTGAAGAAAGCAGAAAACGTTGGTCGTGTCACCATCGTAGCCCGAGTGGGCAAGAACGTGCGGGCAAGAGTGGAAGGGCGAGAATAGCTCGGAATCGCGAAGTGCCACTCAGGCGCTGCTGCCAGTATACATGGGTTGCACGTGACGTCATGCAGAGAGCGCTCCGATGACCACCAGAGAAGAGGGCAAGAGGGAGCTCCCCTCTTATCAGGACCCTCTTTTGTGCCTCCCGGATTTGCACAGACGTCGCTATTCTCCTCCCAGAAGATTATAGAAGATTAAACCCTCACTCCAAATTCCTACAAAAGCAGCTTCCCTTTCCTCCTCTTGCACGGTGGTCAAAAGTATGCGATGTGATGTCAGCGCAACACATGTATTCGTATAATGAGTAAAACTATACGCACTCCGGAGTGCACTTCGAACGGAAATGGCTATACGCACTCCGCTAACTCGTATAAAACGAATGGTCACAGCGAGTTTTCCAAGCGGTGGCATAGCGTAGGGGTTAAGACGTCTGCTTTGAGCGCAAGTGGACGCGGGTTCGATCCGCGGTGAGCCTACTTTTTTTCCTTTTTTGTTTTCTGGAACATTTTGTTTTGTCGAGGCTTTTGGCGATATTTACGACATTTCTTCTTGCGATGAACATTTAGAAAACCGAATGTTGTCGCCGAAACTTCGCAGAACTAAATGGTATGGGACTCCCTTTCCGGAGGTTCGATCGGGGACAGCGGGGCTTGTGTTGCCGGCTGGACGCCGCGAAGCGGCGTTTACTGGTTAAGTTTTGTAATTAGCAGCCGATACTGTCGCCGCCAAGCGGCGTGAACGCAGGCGGGGGGCTGTGTTAACAAGCTCCCCAGTGATACACGCGCCGTTCGAAAAGGGCGACCCAAATGGCACGAGTTCTCCGCGGTGTGCGTATAGCCATTTCCGACGTAAGTGCACTCCGGAGTGCGTATAACTTTACTCATTCGTATAATACCGTGGCGATGGTGACACTGAGGCACGAAGTGTGGGGCTACTCTCGGCCGCTTGAATAGTGACGATTGCCAGACGTCTCCTTTAGGCCACCATACTCACTAATTGCCTCCTCAAAGTCACACTATACACACTATGGGAAATGCTTAATGTAAAAGCATCGCGGGAGAAAGGAGGACAATAGAGAGGTCCACGCATCGGGTTTCTGGGCGGGAGTTTTGGCGCAACACTCGTCCGGATACAGCGGACAGGCGTCGAAGCGGGGTTCGGGCGCTTACGCCGCACTCGTAGCACATGGACTTGTCCTTGTACTCCTTGCGGCGGATGAACTCGGGCGCCCTGCCGTTGTACTTGGCGATGCTGGCGCGCAGGGTCCGTCCCATGAGCTGCTGCTGGTCGAGCGCGGCCACGCAGCGGGCCGCCGAGTCGCCGTCCACGAACAGCACGAAGGCCACCCCCTTGCTCTTCCAGGTCTGCTTGTCCTTCATCACGGTAACCCTGCGAAGCGCGCGACCCAGAGGACGACTGCCGTGAAACGACGTCGTCGAAAAGAGCATCGGAGCCAAACAGAAAGAGAGATGGGCTCACGTACTTCGCGACTTTGCCGTACTTCTCGAAAAGTTGGTGCAGGTCGTTATTTGTCAGCTTGTACGGGAGATTGCTCACGTACACGGTGCTTTTGCTCGGTGTCAGGCCAGCGCTCATTGTTGCAGGGACACAGGGCACACGAAATAAACAGACGCGCACACGGCCATCGGAACTTCAGCAATCATGCTGGTCTCGTCTTGTGCCTTGCAACTCAAGTAAAGCTCTGGGGCTCTGGCAGCTCTGGTACAACAACAAATAAGAGAGATACAAAGTGGAATTAAGTACAGTTAACTACAAGAAAAACTAAAACCACCATTAAATCTCATCGTGAACTAAATCTGCAAGTTATCCTCGCTGTATAATTGGTATAATTTCTAGAACCAAGTTGCCCGAGTTGCCTTCGAAGTCAGTCATTAGAGCCAGCCAGAGCCAACACTAGCTTCGAGCAGGCTTCGAATTTTCACGCATGGCGGCTCGCTCAAACAGGATCCCGCGTATCAACAAGTCCTCTCTCGAGCCGCACCGCAGTGCCCACTCGCAAATCTGGATGATCCAGCGGCGATGATAGCAACCGGGGAACCCCAGGAGTTCACTCCGTTCGGCTCGGAGTACCTGTCCCACCACCCGGGCAGCGTCCGACTCCGGGCCGCCACCAAGGGAAGCGAATCCAACTCTTCCAACAACGCTGAGCTCCTCGAGGCCCTCCGGGGCGTCTCCCTCCAGGTGAACCGCAAGAGCCGCCGCGACGACTTCTGGAAGCTCCGAGAGAGCCCCGGCTCCGATGGCGAGGAAGAGCTGTACGTGTCCGGTGACACCGCCGTCTGGAGCGAGTCGAGCGGCACCGGGGTACGCACGGCGATACGCTCTTTCTGCGTCGAATCTAAGATCCAGGACGCTCTCTGGTGCAACTTCACCGCCGACGACTACAAGGCGCGGCTGCTGGCCAGGCCGGAGCGGCCGCCTACGGAGCAGCGAGTGCCCTGCGTCTGCGTCTTGGACGCGGTGTCGGGCGCCATCCACTCCTTCTCGCGCTCGGGCGAAGACTACACGACGCCCGTGCCGTTCGTGGTCTCCCAAGCCTGGCCTATCAGGCAGGGCCTCCTGCTTGAGCGCAGCGTTCCCGGCGGCTCCAAGACCTCAACCGCCCTGTCGGTCCTCTTCAGTCTGCTCCACCCGCTGGACGAAGTGACCCCCGTCGTGACCCGGGTCACGGTGCACGGCCACATCCCGAGGCTCTCGTACCTACAGAGTACCGCCAACGTCCAGGTCGTGATGACCTGCGAGGAGCCGTCCGTCGTGCTCCTCTATCACCGCGACAAGGGGACGCATAGTGTCTGGGAGGTGCGCCGGACGACGGCCGAAGAGGACCAGTTCGCCTGTAACCAGACGCAGTACAGCAGCGTCTTCACGCCGTTCCGGACGCCCATGCAGAGCCCCGCCAGCCCCATGGTTACCCACAGCACTCCGGTGCCGGGCCACTGGTCCGCTTCGAGTCGTCCAGCAAGCCCCCGGTCGCAGAGCCCGTCCCTGGGCCACATGGCCACGCTGAGCCGGTCCCAGTCGCCGTCACTCGCCTTCTGCGTCGAGCAGGGCACCTACAGCACCGCCGGATCGCCGGCGACCGCGACGACCCAGGACGAGCTGCAGGCACCCAGCCAGCCCCTGCTGCCAGACGTCTGCCTGGACCAGCTGTGGTTCGAACCCCAGCGGAGCGGGGAGAAGGCATCCAAGGCATTCTGGGCAAACAGCATGATCGGCCAGAGCTTCCTCTGCTACAAGCTCTCATCCCGCAAGCTCCTCAAGCTGATTCCGTACAGCCGGAACGGTCCAGCCGGAAGACTGGTCTTTGGCGAGGCCGCCACCGTAGCCGCCCTGGACGCAGAGCCCCTGACGTCCTTGGGCATGTTGATCACCCTCGACCTCAATGGAGGGCTCTCACTCTACGCGGGTGCGAGCAGGGTCTGCAAGGTGCACGTGTCTTCTCCCCCCTTTGCACTCAAGCCTGAGCCCGATGGTGGCCAGGTACCTCGGAGGAGCAGCCTCAACCCCCTTCACCTGTCTTTTGATGCCCCCTTGCCAGACATCTCCATTTCACCGGTCAGGGGCACTCTACAGTGTCCCGAAGAGAGCATCCTGGCATCGCCTCGCGTCGCTCTTCGAGATGCCGTAAGGAACCGCGTGACTCTCGAGTATCCCTCTGGAGAGCACCACAGGCTGCGTCTGCCGGCCATGTCCAGAAGTCGCCTCATCGAGAACTGTCTTGGAGCGCTCTGCAAGGTGTTGTCCAAGGAACTGGCAGTCTGCTTGCTGGCCAAGTGGTACATGTCTCGGAATGCACCAGGACCCACAGACCTGACGGCATCCTCAGAGCTCCACTCCTTCCTCGGCTTCATTTTGGGAATGGTGGGGTACCCGACCAGTGGTGTGGCGTGCAAATCTGGGAGCTCCGACACCCATCACCCAATGGCCGTCAAGAAGTCCAAGTCGAGCGAGACTGGCTCCGACGACGACTGGCGCTACCTGCTGGACCGTGGAGGCGGTTCTGTGAAGCGGGCTGCCACGGGGTTACCCAAGCCAGGGCCTCGCACGGCCAAGTCCAGCAATGTTGCTATGAGCTGCGAGGGGAACAGTGCGGCCCCCTTGTTTCAACACGTTTACACAGTGCTGCACACTCTGCACCTGGTGTACGAAGATGCCAAGCTTAATGTACTCAACTGGCCCCTGCTGCCCCAACTTGCAGAGTTTCTCTTCAAGTTGTCTACGCAGCTGTCGCTCAGGGCCTACCAGGATCTCTACCGGAGGGACTTTCCCACGCAGTTAGGAACTCTGCCAGTCAGCCTTCTCGTCTCTTCCACTCAGGGTCTACCCATTCCGTCCCAGTTTCCCCAGTGTCCGCCCAGCATCTTCGCGTGGATCCAGGAGAGGCTGCAGCATTCTGGTGATACGCACAGACCATTTCCTTACATCCCCAAAGTGACGACGTGCCTTAGAGTAGTTGTGCCCCTGTACGCCGTGCTGACTTCTCCACCGAACAAAGAACTTTTGTTGAGCCAGGTCTTGAATGACATATTGGGGACAAAGAGCTCTGGTGACCCAGGTCTCTTAGTTCCAGAGGCGGCCAGTGTCGCCGAGAGATTAGTGTGCCTCCTCGTGCAACTGGGTGTCACCCCTCAGCACCTTGGCAGGTGGCCGTCGGGAGTTGTGGCCCCGATTCAAGACGCCATGGTGCAGTGTCAAGATCGCCCTCCTCTCGAGTGGACCGCAGCCGCATACAGCCTCATTGGAAGAGAGGACCTGGCCACACTGTGCTGTCCAAAGTCCAACAAGGACAAAGTCTTCTTGGCCGCGCCCGTGCCTCAAGAGGGCTGCAAGCAAGGCTCCAGCTGCAAGGAAAAAGACAACGGCTTTGGTCAGCTCGACCAAGAAATGCTCAAGCTAAGGTTCAGCAAGGACCAGAGAGTGCTCCAGGTGTGCAAGATGCTGCAGTCGTCCTGTCCTGTCAGTATCACCATCCAGCAAAGGCCCGAGGTGAGCGACCACGAGTTCATGGAAGACCAGGAGCGCCATCTGTACGGCCTCAGCATTCGAACCATGGCCCTCCCCGTGGGAAGGGGCATGCTGACACTCCGCACTTGCCGACCGGTGCTTACGGATCCGCTGCCCATCCCGAAGCTGTGCCTCACGGGAAGAGTGCCGCCGCAGAATACCATGGTAGACATGTCGCACATCGAGGTGCCGCCCAACATGAATGTCTGGCCGTTGTTCCACAATGGGGTGGCAGCGGGCCTCCGCATCTGTCCCGGCGCGGAAGAGGTGGATTCGAGTTGGATCGTGTACAACCGACCACGAGGCACCGCAGCAACGGACGCCACTTTGGAACACGCGGGCTTCCTTCTGGGACTGGGTCTAAACGGCCACCTGTCGAAACTGAGTACAACAGCCCTCCACGACTACTTGCTCAGGAACCACGAACTGACCAGCGTGGGACTGCTGCTCGGCTTGGCTGCATCCAATTGTGGCACAATGAACCTGGAGTGCACGAAGCTCATGAGCATCCATGTGGACGCCTTGCTGCCTCCCACGTCGACAGAACTGGACGTCCATCCTCTCGTACGCGTCGCCTCCGTCATGGGATTGGGGTTGCTCTATGCCGAATCGGGTCACCGGCACATGGCAGAGACGTTGCTGGGAGAGATTGGCCGACCACCGGGGCCCGAAATGGACCACTGCGTAGACCGTGAAAGCTATGCGCTGGCAGCGGGACTCGCGCTCGGACTGGTAATGCTGGGGAAGGGAGGATCGACCGTGGGGCTGCCGGACCTTCACATGGCGGATCAGCTCTACCATTTCATGGTCGGAGGACACGTCAGGGCCGTTGGCAGCGCCTCCCAGAGGGAACGGTTCCGCTCGCCCAGCTACCAGATCCGAGAAGGCAACGCGGTGAACGTGGACGTGACTAGCCCCGCGGCGACTCTTGCCCTAGGGTTGATGTTCTTCGACAGCGGCAAGGTTGCGGTGGCCAAGTGGATGTCCGCTCCAGAGACCCAGTACCTTTTGGACATGGTGCGACCGGACTTCCTGCTCTTGCGGACACTCGGCGCCGGTCTGGTGCTTTGGTCTGACATTCGTCCCACCAGGGACTGGGTGGAGTCGCACGTACCAAAGGTGGTGTCCGCGCAAGCCTTCGGGGACGGCGGGTCCACGGACATAGACCATGAGACAATGAGCCAGGCGTACTGCAACATCCTGGCCGGAGCCTGCCTCTGCTTAGGGCTAAAGTTTGCGGGCTCGGCCAACAACCAGGCGTTCGACACCCTCCTGCACTATGCCCGGCTCTTCCTCGACCTGCAGAGGCGGCCCTCGGCCGAGCAGGCGGGGCGCAACACCCTTGACAACTGCCTCCTCACGAGCCTGCTCGGGCTGTCCCTCGTCATGGCCGGGACTGGAGACCTGGAGGTGCTGCGACTCTGCCGTCACCTGCGGCTTCGGTCGGGACAGGCATCCGGCCACATCCTCTACGGCTCCCACCTGGCCACCCACATGGCCATGGGACTGCTGTTCCTGGGTGGGGGCGGAGGGCTGACACTGGGCACCAGTCCACTGGCGGTGGCCTGCCTCGTCTGCGCCCTGTTCCCCCGTCTACCTATCCACAGCAGCGACAACCGATACCACCTACAGGCCTTCAGGCACCTCTACGTGCTTGCCGTAGAGCCCCGGCTCCTGCTGCCCACGGACATTGCCAGCAAGAACGCGGTCTACACGCACCTCCAGCTCTCCTTCCGGGGAACTGCGGGCGTATCCCCCCTGCGAGTATGCCGCAAGAGCACCGTGCCATCTGCCCGAACTCTCGTTGCTGGACAAGGTGGCGTTGAACGACGCACGCTATTGGCCCGTTGCCTTCGAGCGCGGCAAGAACTGGGAACGGTTGCGAGGGTTGCTCACGTCTCCACGGGCCAGGCTGCACGTCAAGCAGAAGGCCGGTTGCCTGCCGTACGCAACCGATCCGCGGGGCTACAAGACTGCCTTCGAGCAGTGCGCCATCAAGGAGCTGCTGCGCGGGTGGTCCGTGCGGACCAGGGTCTCCGCCTGCTTCTCTGAGAACACGGTCATCGCCAAGTTCACCGAGTGCTTCCTCCACCTCCGCGCGACAGGGGACTCTGAGCTGGGGCAGCAGCGCGCCTTCTGCAAGATCCTCATGGAGTGCGCGCTCCGTGAGAAGGCGGATGCGCTCTCGACGCTGTTCGACCTCTTCCAGTCGGGGAGGCATGACTTCTCGACGTCGACGCTTCCACTCTGGCAGACGAAACTGGTGGCGTCGTACCACGCGCGTCGGGGCGAGCGACGCGAGCAGTCACTCGTGCACACGGACTTCGTGCTGTCTCTGCAAGACGGCATTTCGCGGGCCGTGCAAGACGCACTCCCCGAAGAGGAGCAGCGCGTGGAGGTGTGGAACTATCTGAGAGGTGACTGGGTTCCGGCGGAGGTCTTCCCGTTCTTGGTACTCCACGACGTTCCTGTCGCGAGTGCAGACTCGCTCGGGCGCGCAAGTTCGGACGACGGACTCCCGTTGCTCTGGCTTTGGCTGCAGTCGACGGGTGCGAGCTTGGACACAGCTACGGTGCTGGCATCCATCCTCTAATTATTTTGGAAAAAAAAATTTAATTTTACTGTGTTGTTTTGTTAAGCACTATGAACTCTCGTGCCTTGTTCTGTTTCATGTTGGTAAAGAGAGACACATACCGCCAGTCGTTTGCTTCCACTTTATTTAGTTCAAAACAAATTGCGACACTGTTGACGCAACGCGGAACATAAACTCGTCGGGGCGTGCATCGGGTGCCCGCAAGCGGTAAAGGTTGCGTTGCTCCTTTAAAAAAATAGTATGTACACGACTCGAGGGCCCTTCAGGCACCAGGCAATTTCTTTGTGCAAAGCGTGGCCCTTGTAGAAACAGAAAACAACCTGCTAAAGACAAACCATCTATCTATACTACCCCCGCGCATTGTTTGCGTTCCCTCACGAAAGGAACAATCTAAAAACCACTACGCCAAAAAGTTGACTAGGAACAAAATCTATTGCCACAATCACCTGCACGTCGGGAGGCTAATGCTGCAAAATTCGTTTAAGCATTCAAATGAAGTCAAAACCCCCCACTTTCCACGGACGATTACTGCGATTCGAAGTCGAGCTAATTATTCAAGCGAGCGTCGTATTGATGCTGTTGCTAGTCTAGTGCCTTCAACGTTATTTTTTTGAACCCACAGATGACTCCGACCACCGTATCCACATATAGAGCAGGTCTACACAGCCGTATTTCCCTACACATTGGACAGAACGCGTTCTGGGTTTGCAATGGGGCAATGAATGACCTGAAGCACGTAACATCCTTTGTAGTGCAAGCGGAGGGGTACGAACGTAAGACACTGGAATGGGTTGTACTTGCACGAGACCTACGACCTAGAACGAGCGACGAGACTCGAAAACACAGGACGCCGTTGGTCAAGCCTGCGGCAGCTTCGCTAATAAAGGACCAACCATTACACACGTGAAAGTTAGTCACTTAAGAATGGCCCCACAAAGGCGAAAACTTGTCTGTGTTGACACATACAACATCGGTAACGAAGGTGGTACAAAATGCAGGAGTTGTGGAACAAAGCCAAACGTTTGGCGGTTTTCTTTTTCGCATACGTTTACAAGTGGCAACTGGTGCTGCAAACAATGAAAGGAAGCAAAATTGATTGCCAGCTCTTTCTGGAAGCAAGTGCAACCCTGCGATACTTTGGTGCTGAGAACTGGTAGCTCGCACAAACGGGAGTGTCGGCGAGCTGCGCTGAAAACGTGCCAAATCACCAGAGACAATTTTTTTTTTTTAGGTGAGAGCAGGGGTGGTTAGCCAATTTCGCTTGTTGGCATCATTGGAAATTGGCGGTAGGTCTTTTTGATGAATGCCAGTTGGCGACACAGTTGCAGGGTTTGGTACAGCGCTTGCCTTACCACTGTTGAAAACAAAATTCATCGAGCGTCGGTCTAGTGAGAAACAAGCTTGCAACTCGGTCGCTACAAGTAAGTGTACAACATGTCTGTACAGGCTTTTAACAACGAAGGAAACTGTCTCGAGGTGCGAAAAACAACTTCGAATCAAATAGTGCCATATCGTTCCTAATTTCCACAGCACAAAGGGAGATGGTGCACCATCTTGAAGGCATAACTAAAAGAAAGCCAATGACTTCTGAATAAAAAAATTCAGATGCACAATATAAGAATATTTCCAAAGCATTGAGGACTGGGCTACTCCATAGAAAGGCAACCCCGTGAAAACTCACTCCAGCACGTTTTCCTGACTTGGTTCTACACGGCAAGGAAATGGAGTCATAGAGGAATAAAGACTCCAGGAATGAGCTTTCGGCTATCCTTTGAGCACAAAGTTCCTTTTGTATCGATTTGACTGGCCGTGCTCATCGGCGCTTCGATGACGCCAGAACATCACCGAACGATACCGTCCCCGTCATCGTAAAGCTGGCAATGCCCATAACCCAGTCCCCAATGCTTTTACAGGGACAAAACGCGGCAAGAAAACGACTCGGCACTATTCAATCCGAGCGGCTATATTTGCGTACCCCCGAAAAAATTCGACCATAAAATCTGCCCACCAAACTGCAGCCTCGACAAGAGCCAGGTATGGGAGTTCGAGCTGGCAAATCGTGACGGAGGATTTCCCACGTGCGTGTGAGTGGAAAGAAACTGGGCAAAACGGCGAGTGGGTGGAGGAAAATAAAGAACTTTCACAAAGGCTGCAACTGCCAGCTCGCGCAAAAACAAACACGTCGGTCGCTCAGGTGGATTGGGGGCCAGGCGCGTACGGCGGAGACGGGTAGACAGGCAGGAACGGGGGCATCTTCATCGCCGTCTCGTAGTCCGGGGGCAACAGGGCCTGCAAAGGTGGCACGCTCGGTCACTCCCGCATAGCGGACGAAAAGGAAGTTTTGTCGGCATCGATGTAAAGGCGAAAGTGGCATATTTCCCAGGCAATGGGTTGTGCCTGGGATCTACATTCACATCTACAGGGTGATACAAGGAGACGCCAGGCTCTTTAAATCGACCGGAAAATTCGGTTTCTTAACCTATCGCGCTACGACTTTGTGCAGTGTTGCCCACAGATGATGCATTTTTTTTTGTAAAATTTGCAAAGAACGAACTTACCTGAGGAAAAAGTAAAGAAAGAAAAAGGCTTAGCTCCTATGGAAACGCAGCGACGCCACCGGTCTTCAAACAACACGGCGCCAAGTTCGCACGGGAAACAAGAGATGGCGCAACGAACGTCGCCAACGAACGAGCATACGGCGCCGAGAGCCGGCGTCTTTTCTTTAGCAGACAATCTTTTCGGCTCAAAAGTGGCGCGCATTCCGCAGGGGGCGACAGTCGCAGAAACAAAAACAACAACTGATGTGAAAAAAGCTCGCGCCGCTTTTGATTCGAAAAGATTGTCTGCTAAAGAAAAGACGCCGGCTCTCGGCGTCGTATGCTCGTTCGTTGGCGGCAGTTGGCGTCGCGACCGCTTGCGCCATCTCTTGTCTCCCGTGCGAAACGGCGCCGTGTTGTTTGCAGACCGGTGGCGTCGCTGCGTTTCCATAGGAGCTAAGCCTTTTTCTTTCTTTACTTTTTCCTCAGGTAAGTTCGCTCTTTGCAAATTTTACAAAAAAAATGCACCATCTGTGGGCAACGCTGCACAAAGTCGTAGCGCGATAGGTTAAGAAACCGAATTTTCCGGTCGATTTAAAGAGCCTGGCGTCTCCTTGTATCACCCTGTAGATTCAGCCACGTCCCACATTTTTGTCGCGCTACGACGACTCGCTCCAGACGACTCTCCCGGCGCGGTGTCGAGAGTGTCTGTCACACACCGACTTCCTACTGGCCAAGTAAGTGTTGGGCTCCGAATCTTACCCGTTCGACACTGATTCAGTGGACGTCGCCACGTAAATAGGAAAGAAAAAAATTGCATTGCCACGGCAACGCCATGGCAATGCGATTGCCCTATATTTATATGCTGGCGCCCATTAGCTACGTTTCCTATTGGCCGAGAGGCTGAGGGAGTGTTTCGTGGCCGCGCCTACTTCTGTTACACTTCGCTTCATATATGGAGAATACAAATGACGCCTCCTGCCCCAAAGTGACCGTTTAATGTCTTCTAAACAAATTTCAACGATGACTCCTTAGCCCTTCTAGTGCTGGTGTTTCTCTTTCCCTCATGCCGAACGCAAATTTTGGTCTCAATTACAGTGGCATGCTCTGTGAAGAGTACTTATTTACTATTTTATCGGCAAAAAGGTAATGAATGTCTTCGTGCCTCCAACCTATGACATATTTCGAGACACTGTACTATGCTGTGGCACTTTAAGCTCAATCTTTTGAGTGACCTTACTCAACTTTTGTTTAGTCGGAACTGCGGCTTTTTTGCTGTTTCAGTCATCAAATACCGAGTTCATTAGTAACTTCTATATCTCGGCGTTTGCCGTGAAGCGCGAGGTTGAACGACAGAGGTTCCAGCAACTGTCCAGCCCGTAAAGGGGTACTGTAACAAAATTCTAGCACCTCTTTTATCGTCTAAACATCAACCCCGTTCTGGATATGACACAGAGACCTCAATCTTTTGCCCGAAAAGGCACCAAACCATTTTTTAAAACGAATGAGGAGAGCGTTGTTACGTCGCAGTCCCCACAAAAGCAGCGTCTCTCCGCAAAAATACAGCGGCAAGCTGCGCGCGCACGAGTGAGCGAGCCTCGTCACATTCGATTGAAACAGATTTCCCTTCCCTCCCGCGCCCTTTTCTACTCTTGCGGGGAGCAAGAAGGGGCATCTCTGACGGCTAGGTTGTAATGGGTCGACACCACCAAGTGGCGAAACTCGCTACCACGCCAACCTCCTGTAGCCTTGGCCGTGAAGGAAAACATGGGCGAGGTGCATCACGCATCGCGGCTGTCGTTCCAGTTACTGCGAGTGCAGGCAACACGCGTTACCCAGCCTCAAAAAGATACGGAAGGTGTCCCTACCTGGTTGAACGACAACACCTGGAAGCAAAATGCGCAAGCTTTCGTCAGCGTCCTACGGCGTCGCCCGTCGGGAGGCACCGTGAAAGAGTGCCTCCGCCACAATCCAGAAACAAACGGAAGGGGAAACCTACCTCGGAGTCCGACTCCAGGTCCGAGAGGTTGGTGTCCTGCCGCAGCCTCAGATACTTGTAGCAGGACCAGACGATGCCCATCACGTACGCCTGCAACATGAAGGAGAGACGCGTGGGTGAAGGTCTGTGCGATGGACTGGAAGATAACAGAAGTGGCTAGCGAGCCTACAACTGAGGAACCAAGAATTTGGCCAGGAAGTTATGGGCTCATCTCGTAACGTGCAAATTAAAGGGGCACTGACACCCCAAAGGTCGTATCTTTTTTTATTGTCTAAAACGACGCAAGTTGTAGTCATAGACACGCAAAAAAAACCGCATCGCAAAAAAAATTTCCCTGCGCGCGCGCGCGTCTTTTTATTTTTGGCGTTTAAATCTCCCGCCGCTACCTCCTCGCTTCTTTTGATCGGTGACGTCAAAAATCAGGAAATTTAGAAGCTTGGTAGGCGACATTTCTATAACATTTAATAACGGCAATCGTAAAACATGTTTTGTAACGCAATTGCGAACGCACTACGGCCCCTCTTTTTGAAATACCAAAAATCAGAGTTCGGTGAGATGTCCCCTCCTAGATTTGTGTCCTCCCTCAGAAAACTTGGCGGCGCTCGAGCAGATCGGCCAGTCGGCGAAGAAACCGGTTTTTTCCCGCGCGCCAGCTCGCCTCCTCCTGGCGTCGGGTCAGCGGAGGTCCGGGAGAAAGTCGAGTCGCAGGAGACCGCAAACCTTGACTGACTGCACTGGCGGGGATCGCGCGGGAACTTCAAATTCGGCATTTGGAAATTGTTTTTTTAATTCACAAATACTGAATTCCCAAGTTTCGAATTTTGAGGGTAATGTCCCGGCACCGTTTTCAATCGTTTCGGATAACAAAAAGAAATATGATTTTGACGTGTCAGTGCCCCTTTAATGCTAGACAGCAAATTACGCGAGTAAACGCAGTGTATTCTGTGAATTTATTGAGAAAATTGAATTGATGAATAACTATACACCAATTCAAATTTTCTTCTTAAATTTGGCAGAATTTAGCGAGAGTCCCGAGCTCGGAGAAGCTAGCAAATAAATGCCCGGTGCAGGTCAAACCACGTGGTACAATCCGTGTCTCCCGACGACACCCACAGGATTAAGACACATTTAAATCTTGCAGCACAGCTCTTAAGCGCCCGTTTCCGGGTTGAACGGCGTCGGCGTCATTACGCATTGCATTATGGGACGTTTCCCATAATGACGCGACACGTCAATATAGCGGTAAAATATCCCCACTAAATTTAGCGGGAAATTTTCCTCTAAATTTAGCGAGGAAGCGAGAAATTTAGTGAAAATTTTCCGCTAAATGAAAGGGGAGCAAGGGAGGAGGATGGGAGGGAGAGGAGGGGCACACCCTCCTCCTCAAGAGCTGCGCTCCCAGTTACGCACCTTGAGCATCATGCAGGCGACGAAGCCGAGCATGACGACGGTGCAGAGCCACTGGGAGTCGAGGCGGAGCAGCTCGCGCTGCAGGGGCAGGTCCCTGGAGGAGGCCACCAGGCGGCGCACGTCCGGCATGTACGAGAAGTAGCCGACCACCGTCAGGGCCGACAGGAGGAAGTCAAACACTTGCAGGCAGAAGAAGGGCATCAGGTAGTTGGGGTGGCCCTGCATCATGTGGGGAGAGAAAGGTCAGGCTTGCCTTCCCGTCTCTGGCCCCCTCCCGGTAACGCACTCCTGTAACCACGGAGTTCATGTAATACCGTATTTTCGCGCGTACGACTGTTAGAAAAAGAAAAAAAAAAAAAGACCTCGCATATTACCCGCATAATTACCCACGAAAAGCAATGTCGGTCACCAGAAACAGTACCTTTATTGGAACATTACTCATCGCTGCAGTCACTGCAGCTATCAGTTGAAGAATCTTCATTGTCCCAGAGAGCGTTGTCATATCCATGCCATCCAGGCGATTGCTTATACAGCACTTCCTAAAACTATCGCGAATCATCTCTGCAGGAATCGCCTTCCACGCATTGATAATCCAGTTACAAAGTACCTGCTATGTCAGGGTTGCGGATCCGGCCCGTCGGCATGAGGTCGTACTGCTCCTCGGCAATCCACTCCGTGTACATGCGCTTCACGTGCGCCTTAAAAGGCTCGTTCAAGCAAACATCCATCGGCTGAAGCACGGACGTCATCCCACCTGGGATCATGACGAGGTCCGTCTTGTCATCCGCGAGACGGGTCTTCACTTCCTCGGTGTTGTGACCCCGGAACGCATCCAGCACTGGCATGGACCTCCGCACTAACATCGTGCCCGGCCTGTTGTCCCACACGGTTTTCAACCAGTCGACGACAAGATGACTGTTCATCCAGGAGTTGTCCTCCGCACGCACAACTATCCCAGAGGGCAAATCAGTGGGAAGCGTCTTGCGCTCACGTACGGCCGTAGCTTTGTGCCGTCTGCTAACGCGCGCAACATCACTGTGCAGTGCAGTTTCGAGTTGCCGCCCGTCAAAATGCTCACCGACTTGGAGCCCTTTTTCTGAAGAGTTGTGTCCAGTGGCATTTCAAAGTACACGGGAGTTTGGTCTGCGTTACCAATCTGCGAGTACAAGTACTCTTGTCGCTTTCAGAGCCCGATCACGTAGCTCACTAACTTCTCCTCGTAGGAGTCAGGAAATCGTTGGCATAAGGTCGTCCGCCTCCGGATGGAAAATCCTTGGCATTTCATGAATTAGTGAAACCACCCGCGGCTGACACGAAACTGGTCACGCGGTATGCCGTCTTCTCTTGCCAGCCTCAGAGCTTCGATCTGGGCCATCTCTGTTGATTCGGTGTGGCCGCGGCCTCTCTTCTCCTCAATGAACTCCGCCAGCTTGGCTTCGATCTGGAGGTAGGCTCCAGTATTGGGACCGCGGAAGGACCTGCGGTCACAGCTTGCACTTTGAAGATCCTGCTTCTTTGCTCTCCACTTGCGTATACAGGATTCGTCGACATCATACTTTTGACCTGCCGCACGGTTTCCGATCTCTTCGGCAACGCTGATTATTTTGAGTTTCTGCTCCGCCGTAAAGGACTGCTGCCGAGCACAGCTCATGTCGAACGGAACGGGACGATCCAGATGGCAAGATTGACGTTTCTCGCTTCGTTCTCCCTTCGCGGGTGCGCGGCCAGTCCAGCGTTTTGGCGCGCAGACAATGCAAAGATGGCAACTCCAAAAAAGAAGATAAACAAGGAGAGACGGGAGAAAGTACCTAGGAAGCAACGGCTAAGAGGGATTCTGGGGAATTTAGTACGTCCCTACCGACCATGCGGCTCGGTGCGTACTGCCAGAAGCCACACTCGCGTCCAAATTCGCGTATTACGCGCACCCTACTTTGCCTTAGATTTTTTCAAAGTTTTGATGCGGGTAATACGCGAGAAAATACGGTAATCTAGAAAGAAAGGTTCCGTGCGTTCCGGCTGTTTCAAAACGGCGGGGCATGGATGCGGACGTCGGAGGGCCCGGTGGCTGATCCCGACGGGTCCGTATCGCCGGCGACACTTTAATGCACGCAAAGAAGCGGGGAAACATCGCCCTTAAGGTCTGCGCCTGGTAGTTCTTTTCTAGCTTCTTTTGAGGAACACCGGTCTCGTGCAATGTGTAAAAATAAATAAAGTCGACGAGCACTCTGACAACTTCAACTTGTCGCGGCAAAATCAATGCGCCTGACCCATCGTCTGCTTTCTTTTTCTGCTTTTCTGTCGCTCTCTTTCTCATTCTTTTTCTCGCGACCATTGACGTCAGTTCTTGCAATTTGGCGCATCCTGCTGCCATCTTTACCCTAAAGCACTGCATGGGCCCGGGCCAGCCCGAAGGCCCGAGCCCGGCTTGCGGGTTGGGTAGCAGGCAATTTCTCGTGCCTGGGCCGGGCTCGGGCTTGAAGAAAATATTTTTCGGGCCGTGCCGGCCCAGGTCGTGTCTGGGTAATAGTGTGCCGCAAATTCTAAATTTTTGTTAACACAAAGTGCGCTCATTGATCTTTTAGGTTCAATGAAAACAAACAAGTGAAATGAAAGAATCGCAATGGCACCGTTAAAAAAAAAAAAAAAAAGAGGAAGTTTTTACGTGGATAAAAGGAAACGTATGGATTCCACCAGCATAGTGAGAAAGTGCGGCCACGAAAACAAGGGCACTCCAGTCGCAGGGTACAACATGAGTGTCTCTTACCTCTGCCTTTCAAAGTAAAAAAAATAAAGGCAGAAAAAACGTGAGCTTGACTTTGCGTGCAAAGTCAAGCTACTACTATCCCACCAAAGATAAGCTAACTACCATAAATCATTTTATGCTTATACAGCCATTTCAGGGGTGGAACTCATGAAATGTATTTGGAAGCAGCCACAGGAGCAGCTGAAACAGCTGTTTTGGAGCAGGTTGGGAGCAGCTAAATCTACATTCTCGAGCAGGCTAGGAGCAGCCCAGATCAGATTTCATTGTACTTCAGCTTGTATTGTAGACAAGCACGGGAGCAATTTCAATTGTGCTTAGCAGCACAGATGAACACGAGTGGTTCGGAACCTAGGTATAGATGGGATAACAGTGTAAAAGACGCAAAAACTTGGCCTTAGTGAGAACCAAAAAGCAAGTACCATATGTTTCTGAAGATAGTGTCCTTGATATTTTCTGAGTGGCTTTCAGCTGCTCAAAATGCAAACCAGCACTGCTTATAGCACAACCCCAACGTGCTCGACATAGTAATTATATGTGCAAACCACTGTGACGTGCGTAAGCAACGTATGTGCAGTTGCGCGGAGGAACAGGGCAACAAATTTTGAGTTTATCCTATTGTACAACTCAATAATGAAGCAGCAGACTACGATTAACAGAGTTGTCGTATTCGAAGCGATGAGCCGCAGTACGCCGAGCAGATCTACCGCTCGGGTGAGAGCTGCTGGCCGGCAAGGTTTCGGATCGGACCGCGTTTCAGTTCAATCAAATCACGATTTATCTTGCAGGAATGCGGTTCCAACTTGTAACGATGAAGCACTAAAAGGAATCTTTTGCTAATGTGTTTTTAACTGGTTGACGTCCGGATCCCGGGCCGCAGAGCCTCAGGCAATCTCACGCTTAACGACTCGACCTCACGTCGGCCGACTTGCTGAAACGCTTATGGTTGAAGAATAAGAATGCAGTCGCAGGTGATGCAGCGCTTGGAATCCGACTCCCGAGTTTTTCGCGCGCTTCCGACTCGGGATACACAGAGAAAACAAACGGAAAAAAAAATTGCAAGGCCGACCAAGCTAAACGCGCTCATTGTTGCCAATCGAGTCGATAAAAAACGAAACCAAGACAAAACATAATTTTTTTGACGCACGTTGTGCGATTTGGAGCACAGTGGCGCGAAGTATTAGCTGTGGCGCAGTTTCTGCAAAATGGCGCAGGATGGCGCAGACAAATGTGTTTGGCACAAAATGGCGCAAATGGCGCAGCCGTTCCACCCCTGCATTTTGAAGATGCACTAGTGTGATTCTTATTGTTTCTTCACATAAACATGTAGAGAGGAAAGTTCTCTGTGAAACGAATTGAACAACGAAAATTCCAACATCTCTACAAAAAATGCACAAATAAAATATTGCCCAGTTTTTTTTTTTTTTCTTAAAATCACTTATAAAGTGCATATTTTGCCCATATTCTCAAAAATACATAGTCTAAGTCGGGATATTTATCGTGTCAAAAAAACTCTGTCCAAGTTTAAAAGAAATTTAAATTAAATATGCTCGCTTTTTACTCAGACAGTTTATTTATTTATTTATTTATTTCAATACCCTCAGGGCCCATAGGGCATTACAGAGGGGGCGGGGCATATAAGAATTCACTCAAAAGAAAATACAAACGTAAAAGGCAGTGATTAAAACGATCAATTCGACAAAATATTAAAAAAAGTGATTAGTAAGCGCTTCTTTAAATAAATCAAGTGATGGGATAGCTGCTAAAGATGCTTGAAGGTGGTTCCACTCAGAAGACGTTCTTGGTACGAAGGAGTCGCTTTTAGGTTAAAGCCTGCAAACTTTTTCGGGCTCGTGTATATAATCTGTTGGGCTCGGCCCGGGCTCAGGCTTATATTAACATTTTTTTGTCGGGCTCGGGGCGGGCTCAACCTTCTGTCTAAATATTCTGCCGGGCCCGGGTGGTGTCTCTTCCAGGCCAGGTCGGGCCGGGCCTAGAAATTAAATATTCTATCGGGCTCGGGCCGGGCCGCGCCTAGAAATTCCGGCCCGTGCAGGGCTCTACTTTACCCCCCCCCCCTGTAGCGGAAGAGTGTAGCTCGAAAATTCACCGGTGCACAAACTGCCCGTCTCTGGTACATCCCAAAGCAATGTTACTAGATGAGCTCGGTTGTCGGACACCCACGGAGAAGTACCCCCCCCCCCCCTTTTCTCCACCTCGGGTTTGCCAGCCGTCATTTGAAGCACCATCTAGAAGCTGCATTCAAAAACTATGTATTTCATAAAGTAGGATGAAGCGCCATTTAGATGCAGTGCCCCAAGCACTCTGCATTTCATGAAGTACCCTGTAGCTACCATAGCGGTCGTCCCCAAAACAGCAGTGTGTCGAACGACGGGCTGCGGACTTTGGGGGGGCGGAGGGGGGTACCGCTTGTGGAAGCAGCGTCTATGAAGGTTCTGTAACCGAGTTTATCTAGTAACATTGTCCAAAATGTCATTCTAAATGTCTAGCATTTATAGATCTTCTGCGGCGTCATGTGAAGTGATGTCAGATGACACAGTGACATCGTGTGACGTGTCACAATTTTTGCATTGCAGCTCAGAAGGTGTCATCTGCTCCCTGTTGTCAGCTGCGTTGGTGTGTTCTAAAACATCGGTGGTGCTCTAAAAAAACTAAATTATGCAGTATCCTTTTAGTTTACAGAATGTTCAAAGGCTGAAGAAGAGCTCATCGTATCTCAGTGCTAAGATCTACATTTTGCGGACAGAAATAAAAAAACATGTCCCGCCTAAAGCTCGGTGCTTCCAAAAGGTCGCTTCTCCGCAAATGCCTCGCAGCAATTTGTTTCTGTGACCTTTTCTCCACCAAAAAGGAGTTGGTGGCAAACACAGAAGGAATGTGGTACTCTAGCCCCGCCATTAATTATACTCTAGGTGCGCGACTACTAACGACCTTTCAGAACTCGCACCGTCAGAAAAAGCAAAGAACACAGGGTTACATCTAGGGTGTGCATTTTCCGACATTTATTAATGAGAAAAGTCGGGAGATGCTTTTCTGTGTTGTTTCTTTTGCAAACACCGGTGTATTTCGGTTGAACGACTCGTGACGAGGCTAAGAACAGTGATTAAAAGTGGAAAACATGCACCTCTGCACACTCTTAGTTAATGGGAATAAATGCTGCCACACCGATCTCCCCAAGTGTTTTATGCGTGCACAATGACACCACCATAATCTCAGTTCCCAGAAGGCAGGCACCAGTGCCCGAGATGGCGCGTGCTGTCTCGTACTCTGACCGTTAAGACCCGCAGCGGGGTTGTCACCCGTGCAGAAAGACTACAGTTCCCACGATGCACGCTGGCTGCGGTGCCGTAACGAAACTGGCCACTGAGATCTGTCTATTGAGGCACATCAAATGCTGAAGAGGGTTTTTTTGTAGCCGCAGCAATAACTTCAGTTTCAGAATTGCCAAGAAGGTGCGCAGCTTCATCTTGTTTCTTTTTATTTCAGTTTTCATTATCAAAACTCCAGAAAAGACACGCAGAAATGTAATTTTACCGCGGAGCACCCTCTGCGACTGCGAGTGGACAAAACCTACACTCGTCAGCCCACCCCCCACCAAACAAATGGAACCATTCCGGAGAACCCAAGACAGGGCGACACCAAACCGGACCCATAGCCCCGGAAGCCCTTGAAAACAAAACAGATAACAACAAACGCATCTTCGTTCCTCGGGCGAAGAGACACATTCTCTAAGGTCGGCATCCCTGGACCACACTCGCGTTGGCAGTGTCTTCCAAGAACAACAGCCACCTCCGAATGGACACTGGAAGGATGCAGGATCCTCGAGATAACACGTTTGACAAACCTCTATGGGGGGAGTTTCGAAGAAAACGACCATCGCTAGGGCAAAAAGATTCGACGACCGGCGTTTTTCGGCTCGGCGGAGGTTTATCGGTGTTTTCCGGTTAAAACCGGGAAGTGCACCGCCTAGTTACATCTGCCAACTAGGGCACCAAGTACCTTTTCTCGGGTCGTTGCCTGGAACGTGCCTCCGACTGGTCTGTTTACCTCGCCTTAAAAAGTGGTCCCTCCATCTCCGTCCGACGACGTCGTAGAAGTGCCAAGTTGTAGCCAACCGCAACCCCGGGGACGCCGCAATGACGGCGACACTCGCATTCTCTCCTGCTTTCTTCCGCAACTTCTACGCCCAGCCGTCGGGATGGGATGGCGACATTCGACCACGTGACGCACTGGCTCTTGCGACGTCGATTGTTGCCACTTCGGGACCGGGTCAGACGCGCGTTCGAGGCATTGTACTCTCGGCCAAACGTCACTCACCCATATGGTCCCGTATAGAAGCAGCAGGGTGATGATGCCGGTGCAGAGGGTGATCGCCAGTGCCACGTGGACATCTTCTGGAAGACAACCAAACACCGTCACGTTCGCTGCACATTTCGAAGACGTGGATGCGCATAAACTGGCGTCGTAAGGAAGTGCGTCCTCGGAAGGGTTACATTCTGCGACGTTGATTTAGCTTTGGTGGGCGACATTAGAGTAGCGTTGGCATCGATCGAATAAAGCTACTTCTACCGAGATCGGGGTGATGAGCGTCAACTCTGCACTTGTTTACTGATTGAAAGCATACTACCAAATACATATTGAGCCACTGTGGCTGCTGACATCGAGCAAATAACATTGAAAAGAAGGAGACTTTCGCTACAAACCTGTTGCAACTTGTACTTTAAGGAGAGGGCTATGACAATGTGCTTGCAGCTTAATTGTTCGGAATTCCTAACAAGCTATGTACCACCGGACAAACCAGGCTTAGAGGAATGAAGGGTCACTGACAAGGTATTCGCTCGGGTCTGCATGCTTTCCCTCTCGCATATTAAGCCATTCTCACAAGTACAGACAAAATGGTGGTCCCTTCTCCCTTACTAAAAGCAAGGACTAACTGTATGCCCAAGTGCCGCATATGATATTCCAAATGTCTTCCTGTTTAAAAGCCTCTGCATTCTTATCTGGCATAAGAAGAAAGGAAACGTCTATGAGGGGAAAAACAAAGAAGGCAGTTTCTCCCAATGAAAACGTGTAGGGCATGTTTTTCCCCCTCACAATACACTGCCTCCAGTTTTGAGAAGGATATGGAGGTGTTCTCCCCTGTCGTCTGACACAGTGGTTCTCAACCATCGATGTTTCGCGGACCCCTTGTGGATCGTTGAAGATGATGGGGAACCCCGTTCGTGGTGAGGGAGGGAAAGGTATAGGTTAATTATGATAATGATTTAATAAATCAATATAAGCGCATTGACATACACACGAGAAAACGCATCCGAAAATTGGAACGTTCCTTCTCAAATTAGAAAAATACAACTTTTATTGCCGGGCTCGACTAATGAGGCAGGGCTTCGCGGACCCCAAAACGTCCACAGACCCCCATTTGAGAACCACTGGTCCAACACATTTAAAGAAACACAACTTTTGACGTGTTGGGGGCGTTTCATGGGGCATGCGCCAGGGGAAATTTTTGTTGTTATTATTATTTTCAATACTGAAATTAAATTTTTACAGTTTATGGTGCTTAATCTTCTCTTTATAAATCTGGTGTTGGATACGATATAGCTTGCTTTTTAGGTTCTCGATGCAATGAACATGCAGAAAAAACCATGTTCTTGCGCACACGTGATGCTCGGCAACGCACTTATAAAAGCCTAGTTAAATAAACTAATTCGCTCCTTTTAAGTCACAGAGTGCAATGAACAACAAAAAAATGTGTGTGATACCTATTTCACCTTGAATCAATTAAAAATAGAAAAAAATGTAATGTCAAGAGGGTAATAATAATAAATGTTTCGCAAAGTTTTCAAAAATAAAAATATACATTCTAACCAAACCTAGATACATAGTTGCATCCTACATGCTCTCAAGTAGTATATGCATGCCAAATGTGGTTATGATAGGACAATGCCCCAAAATTACAGAAAAATGAATTTCGAATTTGACCATAGATCTGTAGCTATATATACACTTTTGCAGTGCGGAAAATAATATTTTGTTAAGTTTCGTGATAAATTGAAGCTACAAAAGACTGCAACGGAGAGGAGACGGCTAGGCCCACTCGTCAAAGCGACGTAACAACTAGAAGAACTATGCGGAGACAAAAGGATCGCATTCATGCCGTTCTGGCTAGCCTGGAAGTCTTCAAATGCATATTTGACTAGCTTTGCAATCATAACAGGCACGAATTATTTCTATACATCAAATACTTTTGCAAAACATTGCCACTTTTCGACCCGTATGTTCCCTAAAAGTTGCTTTTCTCCACACTCCCGCGTTTCTATGCTAAGTTTTAAAAAAGTTTTAGAGCTACCCCCTTCCCTTTCCCTTCCCCCTCCCCCTCCCCTCCCCCCCCCCCTTCCCCCCCAACTTTCATTCACACATTCTGCAGCAAAGACGCGCGAGCGTAGCCGAAGCAATAAAAGCGAGCTCCGACGTTTTCAGAATCCCTGCCAAGCGCTCGTGCAGAGCAAGCGTAGTACGGCGCCTGGAACGCGTCTGCAACCGGTGTGTTCTATCCCGCCCATATGTCAAAAGCAGTCCCCCAAAGTGGCAACAAACAACGTCACAAAAGCCGGAGTGTCGCGCTGTCGGACGTCGCGATCTCTGCGGTCGGTCCTAGAAATGCTGCCGAAAAGCACGACCGAAGGCGAGCATTGCAATCGTTGTGGCGTCCCAACCCCCTGACTGCCAAAGCTTTCGTAAACTGCCAAGCCGGACAGCGGCCTGCAGCAGATCGGTCGTCTGCCCCATCCACCACGGATGCTTCTAGGACGTCGTCGGGCGGAAATCGGGGGACTACTTTTTAGGATGCGGTAAACGCACGAGTCAGACACGTTCCAGGCGCAATAGTTCGAAGCAGCATCTCGTGGTCGTATCTTCGGCTTTGCTCGCACGCGGAGCGAAGCAGATCGTAGAGCACGCCACTCACGGTCCCGGATGCTGCCGAATCGGGCGTCGGCACTCATGTCCGGGAACTCGTGGCTGTAGACGCTGGGGCGGAAGTGGGTGATGAAGCCGCCCGAGAAGTGCTGCCCGGGGGACGACGAGGACGTCCCGTACAGCTTCTCAAACAGCTCCGGCCGCAGCAGCATGCTCACCAGGATCGCCAGGGCCAGCACGTGCAGGATCTGAAGTACACGCACGCCCGAATCACTCGTGCCACTGTTGCAGTGTCCTTTGTTTTAGCGCAAATGATCGCTAAATGCGACTCGCGCGTGACGTGACGGCACAACGCCAGTGGCCTTTCCAGTGCTCGCCAGCAGGGCCACCGCAATAGCCACCGACGTGATGTCAATGCGAGCTGTATATACCGTAATATTGCGAACGATAGCTCACCTAACATCGAAAGCAAATCGGGAGAAAATAAAGAGTGGGCTAACTTTTAATGTACAAACGAGAAAAGTTAAAAAAAAAAATGCTATCTTTAAATCATGTTTTCTTACCAAACTTGATATCGCAGCGAGGGAAAATGAAGCAAACATGACCATACTTCCTAGTCAGCAATGTTCACTTATATATGGCATAGCTAACTAGCTGCATTTATGCGGAGGTCCTCCTTGATCCTAACATTGAGCACTATAGGAGGGGGCTATCTTTCGGTGCTAAAAAGAAAATAGCAAATGAAGCCAAAAATATGGGACGGGTTTCTTTTCGAAACAAGCTCCTCCCAGAAATCCTTTCACCCTTTCCACTTTAGCAGAGTGAATGCTGGAGAGGAGACCACCAATCATGGCGAGCAGAGAGCTTCGTGGGAGGGGCTTGTCCCCTTCACCTGAAGCAGGGCAGGGCAGGAGACCCAATGCCCCTAGCAGTTCATTTCAGCTCTGTGGGCAATAACCATAAATTACTCGTTTGTTCCGATGCAGCTATTGGCTAGGACTCGTGTTCAATTTATTTATTTGTTCTATTTTATTTTCAAGAACCGCAGCCCTGTGAAGCTTTTGAAAGAAGTCTACAAGCAGAAAAACTAAACAATATACAAGAATAAACGAACAGTAGTGAATACAAAACACTATCGATAGTTATCAATGGCAGACAAAAATTCACGCAATGGCAGTAAACAAACATCACCAGGCAATGAATTTCCAATTTCAATGGTACTAAGAAAAAAAACTGTATTGAAACGAATCTGTACGTGGATGAAAAGATGAAATATTTAGGTGGCGGTAGCCTCACGAGGAAGGTGCCCTTGGGAAATTTAAATAGCTACTTAACGACGCGAAACGCGACAAGTTAATGAGACTGTGCGGAGTTTTCAGGAATCGGGGGTTACGACGTGCAGATAGTCGGGTCTAAAGCAGAAAGATTTAAGCAAGGTTTAAAAAAGCGCTCGTGCCCCTTTTTTCGCCCTGCCCTTGATTTAGGTAGATGACATGAAGAATCTACAGGCCGATTTGAACGACGAGCTGCGTGGTAGCAAACTTGGGTAATCTGGCATATGGTGTTTTCTAGCTTTGTCTCGCAAGAAAATACCGACGTCGTGCATTGTATAAAGAAAAGTTGACAAGCCCTCGAATGATCGTAACACGTCACGGTAGAACGGACACGCCCAACGCATTGTCTGCATTCTGCTTCCGATGTTCCTCTCTTTCTTGCTCTTTCTCGGCACCTCAGATGTCTGTGTTTATAATTTGCTGCGCTCTGCTCCAGGTTTTAACTATCTAGGCCCAGCACACATGGCCAACGGGGCGTAAACTGTGACGGCAGCAACAGCGTTTAAGGTGAACTCGTGCATACAATGAAAGACAGGTCAGTTTGTGCCTCAAAAGTATTTCTAATGAAGTCCATTACATGAGGGGGGCACTATAAGAAAATCACGTAGCAATAAAATAAAAATAGAATCAGGAGCAAACGGGCTCTATACGATAAGAAATTATCAAATTGCTGGTTCGATCCATCATGACCAAAAGCATATACGACGCAGAAAAGATGTCAATCGCAAACAGACGAAACTAAAACAATGACTATCACCGAGTGAACTTGATAAACAACTAAGACATTTCAGGTTACACAATTCAGGAAATTCAGCCTGGCTAGTTTCCGATACAATGTATTTCGGAAAACAATTCCAGCTATAATCAGAGGCGAGCTGAGAATGTCAGGCAGTCTCATTCAAACGCTCGCCCTCTAGCGAGTGCACAATGACGACCTTTGCCGTGCTTTGGCTGCGCAAGCATGCTCGAGGCACAAGCTGCCAAAGCATCGTCCAAGGTGGGAAACTCACGCAGGAGACAGGACAACTCCTCCCTGCACTTCTCAGTTCTGTCAATGACTGGAGTAGTAACGGCGGGAGAGAGTGAAGAATTTCCAAACTCGTTCAAATCTCATGAACAGAGTTCTGCGTCGGCACGAAACGCAGGATTCAGCTCTAGAACAAGACTGAATGCCAACAGCTGCCTAAGTTTTTCCTTTTATGAGCTGAGAAAAGGAGGGAGACGAGCAGACGAGGGCGCGTGAGGACGTCAGAACGCCGAGCCAGGCCGGCGCAGCCGTAGGTAGCCTTGGCTACTGTAACGCGCTCCGGCCGTCCAAGCGAGCAAAGAAGCCAGAAAAAGAGCGACCGATGAGCGAAAGAAAAGATAAAAGTAGGGTGACGTCACGGCGACGTCAAATATGTTGATAACCCACTCCGAACATTAGGACGGGTACAGCCGTTAACATCCATGTTCCCTCGGGATGCTCTTTCTGTGCTCAAGCGTAGGGTTCTTGTTTCCGTCGCCTCAATACATGGCGTTACAATCGCCCCCTCTTCTGCTGCGGGCCGCCCCTATTTGCCCCTAGACGGCGCAAGTTGTTCTGTAGCGTCCTAGACGGCCGGTTCGTCGCCGCTCGCTTCGCCCCCCCCCCAGTATGCTTGTCTGATTTTCTTTCTCTTCGATTTCCTTCTTGTCTTCTGGGGCTTTTACTTTATAACTTTTTTTTTTTCTTCTTTTTTTTATAACTTACTGCAGAGCAACTCAGAGAAGCTGCTCTTCAAGTGGGTAGGAGGCAAGGAGCACATTCACTCTCCATACATAGTTTATTATTTACACAAATCTCGTACATAAAATGAAAGATAAATACAGATAATAAAATTTGCGGAACAATAGAACCGGATAGCACGAGAAACACGTAAGAGCACGCTTAAAGAAATATACATTTATAAAAGATATCGCACCACCAGTTTTGATCAGCAGAAACTACCGTGTTTTCTGGAGACAAAAATATATATATATATATTTTTTTTTTGTACTCAGCTGCTAGGTGACTTGTTTTATGGTTTCTGTGCTTTCCTATCAGCTGCGGACCTTTTAAAATCGGGTTTTTGCAGATCTCTTCTTTTTAAAGATGTAAATGCCCCAGAACATCTGGAGGAACTTCTAGCAGATTGCTGGACAGAGAAGGTGTCCGACTGTTCTGCCATGAAAGCACAAAGATTCTTCATCACATCATCCTAGTATACCAGAATGAGAATGCACGCCAAAAAGCACTCTTCAAGCTTGCCCACAAGAGTAAGGCAAAGGTCTGTGGGCACGAAGAAAGCACCAAAAATGCCCGTGTCGTCCTGTGCGCTTAGCACATGGTACGGTTCGATCTGCTTGTGAATTTCGGTGCAACGTCGCTCCTAGATAAGAATAAAAAAAACGAAAACAAACGTGGGCGGCAGTTTAAGTGCTGTGTTCACGGGGTTTCTTCCGCACGAGACTGAAATTCGCAACCACGATCGCACCACATGAAACGGGCTTGAAACGAAACCGACGAAAAACAAAACTTTACCTCTCGCTTCGGAACTCCTTTGAGAATAGAAAGAACGACAAGACTTTCGACTTGCTGGAGTTTTTGCACCATTTCGCAGTGCAGTAGCGCCAAGGCATCCTGCTCCGCGAGCACCAGAACTAAGTCAAATTAGCGCGGACCGAGCGAACACCACGTTTTCCGCAGAACACTCCGAGCAGATCATCACGTTCATCGGACGCCGGCGACCGTTGTGCCGTTGCAGCGGTCGGTGGCGCCCGGCGGTCCGGCGGCAATGTCGATCGTAACGCCATGTTTTGAGGCGGTGGAACAAGGTCCCCAAGGTAACATGGATGTTACAGTGATTTGATTCGCCTAAGCCATTTTGGCGCACGTTCCGGAGCAACCAAAACAGTGTTTTGGAGCAGCAAATGCGGCCTTTGGAGCAACCAAAACAGTGTTTTGGAGCAGCAAAGGCGGCTTTCGGAGCAGCCAAGACAGTGTTCCGGAGCAGCAAAAGTGGATTTTGGAGCAGATATTCTTAGTAAAATAAAAATATTTGTTTTAAGTGCTGTACAAACGAAGGGCACTTTGTGTTGTGTTGTGCTCTGATGTGACATGTTGCGACGGAACTCGCTGCTTCTGTTTTTACTGCTCGGACATCCCACAAGTCTACAGTGCTGTAGGCATCGCCAAGCAATTTCGAAAAACCGCTTGCCACCGTTTTACTGGTTCCCGACGTGCCAGATTTTCATCAAAAGTAAGCAAACGTAAAACAATGAATTGCAAGCGTCCCAGCTGGTGCCTCAGTCACGCAATCACGTTCGCATGCAGGTGAGGCCAACTTCGGCAGGCTGGCTGTCGGGCATGCTTTGTCGCGCGAGCGCAGACAACGGCTGTCCGATCGAAACCGAAACCATGCCCCTCAGCTCCGTCGCTAACTTATCCCCAAAATTGTACACAAAATGTAACTTTCAAGCATGAGACAAAAACAGTCCACTGGCGCGTGCTTGCCAGGCCGGCATACAAGGTACAAGCTAAGCACACAAAAAACAAAAAACCTGAGTGCATCGATGCAAGACATTGCGAGCCACCCTCAAAAAGTTCTTGGAGCGCCTTGTGCAACGACTGAACTCGAGACAAACAAGCACGCTGTGCGGGTTCAGCGTGCTGACATTGCCTTCTTTGGTTTAGCTCCCTTCTCTTCACCAACTTTCGTTCACGGCAGATTTTTCACGTACCGAGGTCCCTCTTGAAAGAAGGCCCACCGAGAGGAATCTAGATAATCAACACTTTGACAGAGTAGTCTTTGAATTAAAGATGAATTTTTCTAGTAACGTATGATTTAAACAAGAACAGGAATGTTGATGAACATGCGGCGGTACTTAGTTTCATTTTAGAAAGTACCATATCTGCAGTGATGTGGGGACGGCAACATTCGACGTCGCGCGACCACGGTGACTGAAAGGCAGTGACCAAATATAGTTTTCCCACGGCCGTTGCTTCAGCTCACAAAGTAACTCCTGCCGCGCAAAAACGTGGTTTCGTTTCACAGCATGACGGCATGGCTGGTACCCGGCACGCTAGTGTCGGAGCGTCTACACACATCCGCGTCTATCGCTGAAAATATTAAAAAAAGAGACGAGAGACGAGACCCACAAGACGAGAGCGCGAAACACGAGACGCCGGGAAAACCATGCAAGACCGGGTGGACAATTGATGCACGGTACTTTGTGTCAGGCGGCCGCTTGCGCCACATAACACACGCCTGCTCAATTACAGTACTCAGTTTAGATTCGGTTTTGAAAGGCGACCTAAATTGGTCCTTTGGCGCAGGCTTGGCGCAGATTACCCATATTTTGGCGAAATGTAGCAGGATGTAGCAGGGTTAGCCCCTTGGCGCAATTGGAGCAGCAATCACATCACTGATGGCCGGAGTGGGTTATCAACATATTTGACATCATCGTGACGTCACCTTGACTCTTGGCGGCCTCTACCGAGGTTTTCTTGAACGCCGCTGGCTGCGTTAGCCTGGCCGAGCTCTGACTGGAATGGTTAGTGGGCAGACATAAAGATAGCTGTCCTTGTCTTTACTCACTTTTCGAACGCACTCGAATGCAAACGCGGAATGCTGGACGCTGGTGTTTGGCAATCAAACACGTTCGAAGTAGTATAGACAAATGCACCTAGCCTTGCGTCCACCCACCCATCATTCCAACCGAAGCTCGGCGTTTCGACATCCCCAGTGCCACTCTCGTCTCTTCCTCGCTCTCAGTTTCTCGTCGCATTCACGCTCCAACGTTTGGGTCATTGTATGCCAGCATACTCCACAGTATCGCGGCACGACTGGAACGTTCCAGAATAGCTAACAAATATAAAAAGAGTGTCTGCTGCCAGTAACCAAATCCTGGCCCTCTTTGCAGGAGTAAATCGTGACACCCATAACTCGGCCGTGCTCGTGACGTCATAGTCTCGCACTGCATTTTTGGTGGGAGCAAACGTAATCGCGCAATGAGTTTATTTCTGGCGCGACATTTCTTATTGGATTCCCTGCAAATTGGAAACGCTGACTATACGTAATATTACACGCTGAAGGCTATGCCAGCACCATACCAAAAAACTTCGAAGACAAGAGAAAGATGAAATAAACAAAACACACGAGACAACTGACTCTTATTTCACTTATGACTAGGGCTCCGTGTTTTCGGTAAATACCGTTAAACCCCGAAAATGAACCCTGATGCCGATTCGATCGAAATCGGAGAAAAACCGAAGAACTCAGATTTGGAGCTGTTCTCGAATAAAAAAAAGGCCCAAGCTTTGCGGAAAAGAAATTTTTATTTGCAGCGGTTTTTTTTTTTTTAAACCTGTAGCACAGCAAGCATTGAACTGCCTGCAAAGGTGCTTCTCCCTTTGGAACCACGTCCACCGTTTCGTTTCCTTCACTTACTGCTATGAGGACACTTTCCAAGTACACGGCCAAAGCGCATCTTCCCTGGAGCTTTAATGCATGTCTTCTTAAACGTTTCTTCAGGGACACAAAAAGTAAATACCAAAAAAAACTGTGGGAAAAAATACCCCCCCCCCCCCCCAAAAAAACACCCCGGAAGTTGAGGAAAAATAAATACCAAAAACACGGAACAATGACATCAGGTTCGATTCGCAGTGGGTATGACATTATTCAGTTATATATCCATTCTCTCGGAAATGCCATAGATTATTCCTCTGTCTGTTTAATTATTGTACTTTCGATTAACCTATGTTCGATGCAGGCACGTAGCCCCCCCCCCCCCCCCCTCCATCTTCCATTATGCTGGGGCCTCCTCTCCCCCCTCCCCCCCATATAGCATTTTGTCCTGAATGCCCATGCCCCTCCCCCCCCCCCCCCCCCCCCCCAAACAAAATCCTGGCCTGGTTCGATGTCTCCACGCCTGGTCAAATTTTCCTTGGAAATTACCTTAGCACACCACGTAAGAAAACAAATTTCGTTACTACGACAATTTAGTCTAAGTATTGCATCAGTAAAGCTTGGCGTATTGGAGTGATATATCTAATTTGTGTCACTCCTGACACTGCCAGAATGTCTTTGGCTGCTTGCTTTACAAAAGAAGGTCCTAAACGTCAAGCACGCCTTTCGCATGTTGTCAAGAGTGACACAGCTAGCTCGTCACTTCTTCAATCGACGTGACAGGAATGTGTATGTCGTTTCAAGATAGGCATCCGCCCGTGACGTGACGTGCTCGCTTCCATCTACACCGTGTCTCCCCAGTGTACTGTCGTTTTCTGTTGTAAGCCCGCTTAAATGTGTCGGGGATAATTTTTGGGGAAAATGTTTCAGTGTGCCAATGAGGCGGCTTTTCTAAAGCAACTGCGATGAGCATTCACGTCCCTCCAACGCTACCTTTGGCGTTTTGCTGCTGCTGCCAATTCCAATTACGCAGAAACAAGTCCAGATTGGTATTACACATACTCAAAGGCATCGGTAACTAAGCTTGCTAGGTTGTAGTAGACACTTTGGGCCTATGTGTATGTAATGTGGAACGCGCAGTATTTGCCAGTAGCGCAGCTCAGGTTGACGCCCCTTCACGTGCATCGAAAGTAGTGTGCAGCATCGACAAATACAAAACTAAGGTACAGACGTAGGAAAACGGGTCTGCTGACACCGGGAGAGAACCCAGATTCCGGCGAGTTTCTCGGCGCGAACGGGCGGCATTTGTTTTACTGCGTAGACGCTACGGAAACGAGCGATCGCGACACCGTCTTCGCGGTATTTTATCGACAGCTGCGCGCTGTCATAGAACAAACTTGGAGGGCTTTCAGAGCCGGAAGGACCAGCTCTATTAAAATATTTGTGTGAGAGAAGGAAGGCGCAAAGATCACTCACCAAATGCCAGATGCCCAGGATCACGGTGCCCGTGCGGACGTGACAGCAGAAACAGCATCGGAAAGCGCTGTGGTTCCCCAAGTCACCCTTCCTCCGCATGGTGATCGCCTCGGTTCGAGCTTCGGGGGACTCACCAGCACTGCGTAGCGCACAGAGAGTAGTGACGCGACGAGAAGCGTTGTCTTTGGCCGCCTAGGCCTAAAAAAACAAACAGTAGAAACGGGCACAGGAGCGAGCGCGGCGAAATGGATTTGAGGAAGCGAAATGGCCGAACCTGAGGACGTTGCCCGAATCGCGGTGTCAACGCGGAGAACGTTCTTCGTGGCCGATCGCAACGGCGCAACAGACACCCACACACCCGCACGGTTTCGAGAGGGAAGGAAAGATGTCAAAGATGGTACACAACGCACGAACGGTGTCGGGCGGTTATGTCGCCAGTCGTGTGTACGCTGTAGTACGTTGTGCGTCTGTGTGTGTAAGCGCTCCTTCGGCTCCACCAGCTCCACTGCACTGCTCTGCGCTGGCGTACGACTGCGCACGCGCGAAGCGGTCTTTTGACTACAGAAACAGCTGATGGCTGATACGTGACTTTTTTTTCTGTTGGTTACACGAACCATGTGTGGCACGAACAAAGGCCGAGTACAAAACAGCAGCGGTAAGTATTTGAAACAGAAAGACGGTTGGCAGCTTAAAACAAAAGAGTAAAAAAAAAAAGGCAGTTGTGACTTTTTTCTGTGTTTTTATTATTTACTAATCTCTTCCTTAGGTGCATTCTGTTATCTATCGAGACCAACGAGCTTGATCGACACGTACAGGTTTCAAACGCCAAAAGCAACGCTGCTTCCGAACTACCTGCGCGGTGTCAATGCGCAAAACTTCAATCCTTTTTCTTTTCTTTTTTTTGAGTGAAAACGATTGTTTTGCGTAAAAGAACTAGCTGGACGCTATTGAGGTGTGCCAATGATTTTTTTCTTGCCTTCTTCGCGAGTACTGCAGTCCACCACTCAATTTTCCTGTGTGGATTCCTGCGTCACACCTGCCACGCGATCTGCCGCACATTCTCACCGTCATCTCTTCGTCTTATGTTTTTTTAACGTTTCGTTCAAGTCACCAAACAAAGGCCAGGCGGAGAAAAAAAAATGCACAGCTTCGATCGCATTTTAATCAAACCGTCATACGCAGAATTACATTATGAGAAACGCAGCCGACGTTCGCATTCAATCTTGGGATTCTTGTCACGCGCCGACGCGTCTTTCCCAAGCGTCGCCTCGTTCACTGTGGCCTCGTTGTCCATTCTGTCGACGACCTGCGCCAGGACTGACTTGCGCTGCTTGCGACGCAATTCACTTTCTTCAGTACAAAAATTCAATATTTGAGGTACCCTTTCCCTGCAAAAATTTTGAAATATTCCTGCATATTTTTCTGTATTTTGAACCTTTATTTTCGCATCACCCGATTTCTGAAGTCATGCAGACCACTTTGCGCACATTTTACCCCAAAAGCCCAAAACCGTATTTCAAGTTTCCAGTAAAAAAGTTATAATGGCCTTTTTGCAGGGTGGTCAGTTTATATTTTTATTAACTATAAATAATATAACCTTTGGCAGTGTTTGGTAAAGTATACATCTAAAATGAAAGCCGTTTACAACTCCCTGTAACACCGAATTAGAGCGCAGCTCTTGAGGAGGGGGGGGGGGGGGTCACGTGACCGCGGGAGGTCACGTGGCCTCGGGGGTCACGTGGCCTTGTGGTTACGCGCCGAGGCCGCTCAAGCTAGCTCAAGCCGGAAACGGGCGCCTAAGAGCTAGCTGCGCTCTAAAAATTGACCGCATCTCCACGTGGTGAATGATGTTGCTTGGGGCGAAGCTCTGGTGGTGCGTGTCTGCGTAGACGCCGAGCCGCAGCATGCCGAGCCTTTTCATTCATGTCAGTAGGAGAATGTGTGGTTTTTTTCTTTTTCTTTTTTTAAGCAGACAGATGGGATGGCATCTCAGAACCCCCTACTCCCCTACTCTTTTTTTTCTTCTTTTTCTTTGAGCCTTTTCATTCATGTCAGAGGAGAATGTGTGGTTTTCTTTTTTTTTCTTCTTTTTTTTTCATAATTTTTTTCATCTTTTTTTTCCAATTTGTTTTTGTCCTACACGAGCACGTGAGCATGTGCTCACGTGCTCGTGAGCAGATCTCACGAGCAGAAGCACGAGCACCCGACGCCGGGCCGACGGCGGACTGCGGACGGACGGCTAGCCCCTAAGGAATTCGCCCCTAAAACTGCTTGATGCAGGGGTTTCCCCAGGATTCTAATCAAGGGGGGGGTGTCCAATGGCTCGGGGGGGGGGGAGGGAGGCGGAGGCGATGCGAGGCGAAGCTAGATAAAATATAAAACTGTTTCTTTTTTAGTCCACTAGCTAAATTACAGACGTCTATTAACCAAATGCTCATACCCGTAATGTATGTTTCCCTTTCTCTATATATACACCTGAGAGGTGGTGTTTTCTACTTAATCTGAAAAAAAGATTTTATTTTTTCCTTTTTTTTTTTTAGATTCAAGGGGGGGTGTTTAGGAAAACTAGGGGGGGTGTCCCCCTAGGGGGGGTCTGGGGAAATCCCTGGCTTGATGTAAAGTTCAAAGAAAATTGGAGGTTTATGTACTTCAAGCAAAGTATATATATAGTAAGTACAATTGAAGTACTATAAATATAATGTTCTTTCGAAGTAAATGTACAAGTACTTTTTAACACAATCTTTCATGGGTGGATTCGAGGGTGCATCAGTATTTTCTAAAATGGTGGCGAATGTTGGGTCTTAAATAGCGGACAGGCTCTTTAAATCGACCGCAAAAATCGGTTTCTTGACCTACCGCGCTACGATTTTGTGCAGCGTTGCCCACAGATGGTGCATTTTGTCTATAAAATTTGCAAAGAGCAAACTTACTTGAGGAAAAAGTAAAAAAAGAAAAAGGCTTAAGTCCTATGGAAATGCAGCAAAGCCACCGGTCTTCTAATAATAGGGCACCATTAGGCACAGGAGACAAGAGATGGTGCAAGTGGTCGCAATGCCAACTGCTGCCAACGAACGAGCATACGGCGCCGAGAGCCGGCGCTAATAGCAGACAATATTTTCGACTCAAAAGCGGCGCGAGCTTTTTCGATGCAGTTGCCAATGCATGATTTATCATCCTTACTAATAAAACACATTAAATGGACATATAATCGATTAAAGAAATGGTTTGTCGGGTTATTTTCACTGTTTTTTTTTTTTTCTTTTTTCGGGCTACTTATGTCTGCTTTGCAGTTCCTTGTTGTTACCGCGCGTGTTTTCGGTTCTGCGACTGTCGCCGCCTGCGGAACGCGCACCGCTTTTGAGTTGAAAAGATTGTCTGCTAATGACGCCGGCTCTCGGCGCCGTATGCTCGTTCGTTGGCGGCAGTTGGCACGCCGTGATCGCTTGCACCGTCTCTTGTCTCCCGTGCCAAACGGCCCTATTTTTTGGAAGACCGGTGGCTTAAATGCATTTTCATAGGAGTTAAAGGGGCCCACCAACAATTTTTTGACTGGTTTGAAGTTCGCGCTGAAACGGAGCTCCATGAAAGCAGGAACATCGAGGGAAAAAAAAATATTACAGAAATTCGCAATATTTTGTGAGTTATTAGCAAATTAAATATTGCAGAAAACAACTTTAAATAAGCAAAACATTGCGCTTCATGACGTAAAATGAAACAGTTCAGCGATTGGAGCAAAGCGGTTGGCCAATTGGACGCGAGTTTGGTTGATAGCCCGTCGGCCCGGTCGGCCATTAGGCCTCGCTGCAACCATCGTAGCTTTGGAATCGGGTTGTCCATCATCGATGAATTTACCGGGCTTATCGGATTTCGAGCGCCGAATTCTTAAAAAGGAGTGCGGAGCTGGGCGTCGCGCCGTACGAGGACACACCACGCAAGCGCCGCGTCTCTGCCTCAGTCCGCTTTGACAGCCGCGGAAGGCTCGTCTCCCGCAACTCCGCCACCAGAGCCACCTCGGCGAGTAGGAGGTACTCCGCCGCTGGGAGGCGCGCATGAGCGACGAGGCTTAAACGAGGCGTTGTTTTCGCCCTTTTTGAACTTTAATTTGCAACTTTATTAGCTCTATAAAAACGACTTTTTAGAGAAATAATGACGCTTAACGTGTGATATACTTTATTCCGCTTCAAAATTTCTGGGACGGCTCTCGCCAATCACGAAACCCAGTGAATGTGACGTATAGTGAAAGGGAGCGCCGTTATGCGCGCGCGTTCGGCACCTCGCGGCGCCACCGTCGGAGGAGCTGTTTCCGAGTTGTCAAATTAAAATATGATGCGCTAATATTTTTAAACTCTTTCGTTGTCCACTGGGTTTCCGGGATCACTAGCGTGGAGAAACCGCAAAAAAAGTAGACGCTCAAATACTGTTGGAGGGCTTTTTTCATATTTTACTTTTTCCTTAGGTAAGTCGCTCTTTGCAAATTTTAAAGAAAAAATGCACTACCTGTGGGCAGCGCTGCACAGAATTGTGGTGCGATAGGTTAAGATACTGATTTTTGCGATCCATTTAAAGAGACTGGCCGCTCTTTGAGACACCCTGTATTTAACACCATCAATTATCAGGCACGTATTTGTATCGGTCTTATAGGTGCCATTACTTCACTTAGAGAAATGATTAAATGACATCTCGAAAGACAACAACGTTTTATACCATCTTTTTTTTTTTTAATTTGGGGAATTTATTTTGAAGTTAAAAGTTACACCTTCCTTGGAAAGTACCAAAAAAAAATTACTTTAAGTAAAGTACAAGTACATACTCAGAGAATGTATTTCAAGTAAGGTGCACACGTTTTCTAAACCAACTTGAAAGAGTCATTCAGACTCCTCTCCTTTCTACATTCCAGCTTTCTCACTTTCTCTTTTGGACCGCAAGACAATTTTTTGGCATTTAGACCCTCTAAAGCTTTTCCCGAATTCCCTCGTTAATCTTTAAAATGCCGTGTAATCGTGTTAAAATTCCCTTTTCACCAAAATTGAGACAAAAAAATTGCGGTGGCTTAGCTCGGCTATGCGAGGATATACGTAGCGTGAGAATTATGCGCACAAAATGAGAGGCGCTGTCAAGCGGCTCCGGTGCAGCGTCAGACTTGGCTACGGCGCAACGGAGGCGCACAGCTGGGCACGCGGCGGCGGCAGTGCTTCTGCCGCGGCTATGACGTCACTCCTCCGAAATGCGCAGACCGGCGAGGCGCGCGCAATGGTGGCGGAGCGCGCGGCGGCAGCGGCTCCGGCGCGCCAGCTGTGCGCCGTGTGACGTCACTGCTCCTCGCGCATGCGCAGACCAGCGAGGCGCGCGTGGCGGCGGCGGCTTTGGCGTGCCAGCTGTGTGCCGTGTGATGTCACTGCTCCTCGCGCTTGCGCAGCACGGCTCTTTGAAAGCCACGCGAAACTGCTCAACCTCCGCCAGTGTAGCTCACGCTACAAAAGTTCCCTGATAAAAGTAAAATTCCTTGCAGTGAACATCACTGACTTATGCCTGGAAAGGAAAGCCTACCGTCTCCACTTCTGCTAAACTTCTCCATTCTAATGTGTGCTACTCTCCCTCCCTCGTGACCCCTTTAACCCCTTCACAACAATTAGCTCGAAATTCGCTTGGCAGCCACTACGTCACTGGAGGGCGTGGATAGCGCAGTTTGCACTGGAGCCGCGTTTTTGTGGTTAGTAATTGGTAACAGTTGGCGTAAAACATTTTCCGAGACCAAGTGTAAGTTGAAAATTATTTCATTGCAATTTTTTGTTTTACTACGGTGCCTGGAACGCGTCTCCGACTGGTGCCCATTAGTGTTATGCAAATATTTGAATTTTGGAACAGTATAGTTTCGAATAATATGCTATTCGATATTCCCTTCGAGATGAACTCTGATATTCAAAGTGTGCTAACCACTTTTCCATGGAGAGCACCGGTGCACTGCAGAGAAGTAACACCCGTGGAGCTCACTTCCACGGGTGTTGCTTCTCCGCGGTGCATTGGTGCTTGGCAAGAAGTGCGCTCAATGGGGCTTACCCACTGCACTGAACTTTGAAAAGTAAAGCCCACTTTCCAAGCAAGACGGTGTACGCACGTGCGTCTTGTGTGTAAAGAGAACCGGAAACTTTGTGAATGACACTACAGAGTAGAATTTTCAAAATTAAACTGTGGCTATCATGCAAGAGTTTATGTTAAGCAGAGATGTCCCGGCAACCTACGTTCATAATTCCTGTTTTTTTTTTATATTCACATATTTTAGATTTAATAAAAAAAACATTTGCATATTGCAAGATTTATAAATCCCCTCGATCTCAAATGCACTGTCTACTTGCCATTCTCATGTAGGCAATATACTTTGAGGTCACAGTCCATTAATATGGCTAGATTAAAATGAGCTTAGATATGGACAAGTGGAAGCTTGGGAACAAAACCTGTACGAGTTCAGATGGGTTTTTGTTTAGGCATGGTGCAGTTTCGATTTGAAAATATTCGGCCAAAACCAACGACATTCGCTTCGAACTCAAAATTCATCTACCGCCCATACATCGAAAGTGGTCTCGAAGTGGCAACAAATGAGGTCATAGAAGTTGGAGTGTCATGACGTTGGATTTGCAATCCTGGCGGTTGGTGCTAAAGTCCTGGCAAAAAGTACTACAAGCGAACGCAAGTGTCGCTGTTGTCGCAGTGTCTCAACTACTGACTGCTGTAGCTTCCGCGACTGTCAAGCTGAAGAGTCACCTGCGGCAGAACAGGTGTCTGCCACACCCACCACTGCCGCTGCGACATTACCATGGATCACGACCTGCGACAACACGGCACTTCTTCGATGCCATGAGGTGGAAATCGAGAAACCGCTTTTAATGCGGGAGCATTAAATGGCTCATGGAGCGATCCGGCGTTATCCTAGCTTGAAGCCGGCGTTATCGTTGTCTGTAGCAGCCATAAACGGCAACTAAATTCCCCCGAGTGAAATGCGAGCTAAATTTCCATTGGCTGCGATGCGTCATGTGGCTCCATAGCAGCGGCGTCATCGTTGCCAAGGAGCCAGCCGAACTGCTGGCGGCACAGTGGGAGGGGGGACGCGGGTATTGGCTACCCTGACGTTAGGCCTAACGTTGCACTTTGAGGTCTAACATCGTCAACTGGTATGCAATGTTTTTACGTGAGCGGGGGATGCGGGTATATGTTCGCCCGACGTTACGCTTTGAGGTCTAACGTCGTCAAACGGTACCCGCAGCTAGGGCGATGATGAGAGGACACGATTTCCGCACAAGCCGTGTCGAGCTTTGCACTCCCGCCGCTGCCTCACCCAGCGGCGCAGGAGTCACCAGCGAGCCAGGGATGCTTTCGCATTCTCAACTCATAAGTGCTTAGGTGTTTTCAGATTCTTTTGGACACACAAGTTGGAGACGTGTTTCAGGCACTGTTATACTTGAGGAATATCACCATGAAAAAGGTTCACACCGTCCGGATAATTTAAAAAAAAAGCCTGGGCAGGATTCTCACACACTTACCAGAGGCAGAACTTGAAAATTCTAACTCAATGCACGATTTACCTTCATCCTAAAGTCAATATACACAAAATGTGTTGGTTTCACTCACTTCCCCACTCTCCCGTGACTTTAATCTTCTTCATGATGTCTAATCACGGGACATTGTCATACGATACAGCCATGCAGTATCTTGCATGCTTTCTGCTCTTGGCATAGCAACATGTCTATAGCTTCACAAGTCTACTTCTTGGCACAATAAAAAATAAATAAAGCCTCCTTGGCACAGAGGTGGAGTGTCGGGCTCAGAATATTCTGGGGGGTCGTAGTTTCAATTGTTATCAGGGGACATTCAGCAATTATGCGTTTCGTTTTCCCCTGGAATCTTCATTACAAATTCCACGAGTTTTCCATGGCGTTTTGTTACGCTCTCCTCTGGAATCCAAGTCCTTGAGCAGATTGCGCTAAAAGCTCCCAAAACAATGGGGAAAGCCAAACAGTTTCTACTTGTCTCATGTGTCCCCATTGACACCCGACAGAGGGCCGCTTTTGACATTTGCCTGTCAACGAGTCGCAACAGGTGGACCACAATTCTAAGATCTTCTTGGTTCCCATTGCTGCTACAAGACTGTTGGATGTCAAAAGCATGCACCTTCAACCAGCAGCATTCAACTAGCTTGGCCCTTTTTGTGCGTTGCAGGTCTTGCCTATGTATGTGGTGTTGTTGTTGTTGTAATGACAAATCGTGAAAATGGGAAAAGCCCGTGCGTAAATATTATCCACCCATAACGGGGAAAGACTCCCACGGGTTGGGGAGACAGGAGTGAAAGAAGATGGGAGGAGAAGGGGAAGGTTGATTTTGATAGTGGCAGCATATTAAGATATTCAAATAGTTGCAGAATTGGAGGGAGGGGGAATGCCTAAAACCATGCTAAAAGAAAAAAAAAAAAAAAAACTTAGAATGTGCTGTGTGAGTTAGGGTACACCAGATAAAAGGTTTTGAGACACAAAGTGTCACACCAAGCGGCCTAAAAGTCTGGTGGCATATAGTTTCATCTGCATTGTAAACTACACATGCTCACACTGGAAGAGGAATTGAGGTACCTGCAGCAAAAAGTACTAAACTGTGGCGGAAAGCAATGGCGTCACAGCTGAGTTGCGAGGCCACTTGCTTCCAGGAACTCTAAAAGTGCTCGAAAGGTGTGTTCTGCGAGGCGCTTGCCCCCGTTCGGGAACATCAGCTGGCGGGGCGTTGCCACCGACGTGCGGGATGTTTGCAGGGCAGTGTGAAGCACAGTTGGAGCCCTGTCGTATTTTGGACACAACCATAGCATGTGTTCGGTGTCCTCTAGGGTCCTGCAGTTGTCGCAGTTCAAACTATTTTTGCGTGAAATCTTGTGCAACTTTTTTGCCGTAAATGGACAGCCCTGTTAGAGGCGGGGTTTAAGCCGCACGTCCGGAGGCTTCCTGGCTCGTGACGACGACCATTCCCCGAAGTGAAGAACCCAGGGGTCCAGTGAAGGTGGGAGAATTGGTAACGTAACGAACGGTTTAATTACATGGTTGCGATACAGTCGTCAAATCCGAGAGAACAACGGAGCAGCCTCATGCTCCGCCTTATATAGGGTCCGTTTTTTCCTCACTCTCCGCCAGGGCAGCAGGTGCGACGTAGCAAACCGCCGCCAAGTGCGTTGCAGCAAAGTCCGCCGCGTCGTAGCCAGAAGTGCGCCGTAGCCATGGTTCTCCGCAGTTAGGCCATGCCTCTCTCCCCTTCCGGAACACACGAACCCACACGCACACACACACACGTCCCGTTGACGTCACGGACGCGTTGAGACTCGTTTTGGGCAGGCTCCGACAGGTGGGCGACAGTCCCGGACAGATCGTGACTCGTTTCCGCAGCGTTGAAACTCGGAAGAAGGTCGCCGAAGGTTCCATTCTTAACAGCCCGCTCTCAGGCGATGCAGAAAGCTAGACTCCTTTCGGCTGAGTTTCGACTCCGGTAGGGGAGGAGGAGCATTGCCAGAGGCGACACATACCGTCATGAGGATGTCCCATTGTGATCAGATGGACAAGACGCTTGGCCTCACTGAATTGGGGGATGAAGTATTCTGCGGTCTCCTGGCCTTGAGCCTTAGCCGCCAGAGAGTCCACCGGCTCGTTGCCTTTGATGCCACAGTGAGATGGAATTCATTGAAATGCCAGCCTCCATCCCTCGGCTTCAACTTTGCGGGCTACATGAGCGGTTTCCTTTGCGATTAGTGGAGCATTTTCCAGGTTTTCAAGATGACAAAGGGCACTTCTGGAATCTGTTAGTATAACTGCCGCTCGAGGCTCAAGTACAAGCAGCGCCTCCAGAGCCTTGCAGATAGCTACTAGTTCCGCAGTTGTTGACGTTGTATAAAAGTTAAGCCTACCAGCTTGCTGCACCGCCATGGACGGGATCAGAAATGCCGCCGTAGATGTTGCTGTTTCGGACTTAGTCGACCCATCAGTGAAGACATGTAGCCAGCCATTACATAGCGAGGGAACGAGCTACGATGGGAGCGACAGATGATGTGGTGCCTTTCACTCTATAGATGGCACTCTGGGCATCTATGGCAAGCAGGGTGTCGAACCGAAATTTTTATCGGTTCGGTTCCGGTTCAGGTTCACAGATTTCGGTTCAGCTCCGGTTCAGTTCCGGGGACCAAAAAATAACGGTTCGAACCGGTTTGAACCGGTTCGAACCGGTTTGAACCGCAAAACTGAGAATATATTTTCCGCGTTTCTTTGGCAATAGGCACTATTTCAACAGTGAAACGAGTATCTAGCTTTTTATCATTCGTAGAATCCACTTTTTTTTCAGGTAGAAAAATAAATTGCGTTATTTAATTTGAATGAAGCAGTAAAAGAAAGCTAGATTGACATATATGACTGAGAATCTATTTTGTTTACCTCAGTCGCATATATTTTACCAGAATCTAAAGGTTATCAGTTTGGAGATCGCCTAAAATACCCGTTAATGCTACAACTTTACGTCCCAGTATTAAAAGTAGACTCCTGCTGTGCTCTTGAACTTAGGAATTGATTACAGTGCATAAAATCATGAAATGAGCACGTCCTCGCCATATATACCCTGAAATCTAGTTTACAAAATACGTTTTACGATATATATGATAACGACTCAACTGAGCTAAAAGCAATAATATTTTCAAAATGCCAAAACAGTTTTAGGACAGACCCTTTTAATCTACCTTTTATAGAAACACTGAGCGGCAATAACACCGCTTACTTTCCTGACCGATATTCTTTACATTCAGGACGGTTATGTATGCAAATAATCATGCAAAAAAGAGGGACCTTTGTACTCAGATCGGATCTGGCCTAAAATAGCGCGTACCGAAGTGAAATATTTTGACATAGCTTGGTTTGAGGTTTATTCTTGTCAAGATATCGGTCAATTCAATTTACAAATAAACATGACCCTCGCTATTTTTTTATATTTTTTGTTAAATAGAACAAAGTAGTATTTCATACTCTGCTCGACGTTACAGGTACTTAATTGGTCACTTTCTGACGGTCTGCGTGCGCAATCGTCATAGTTCCGCCACGCGCCACTGTGTACTTTGTTTTCATCCAGCCCACAGACACATAAAAGGAGAAACAAACTTCTATATGTTTCAGGAGTTGAATATGCGCCAGGAAGACATATGTTATTTTATCAGCTTCAAAATAAAACATTTGTTTAAGGTTCTCCGAAATAACTTCTATCGTGGATAAAAACGCCGGAAAAAATTTGCAGAGCATATATCAGATACTTTCGGGGTGCATTTACTTATGATTTATATCTTTAGGGTGATCGGCCCTTTATTTATGTTGTCAAGTCTTCAGGCAGCAATAAAAGATTTTTATTGTCATTAATAATTTTGACTGTATGAAGTTCACCTAGCCGCTTGAGACTGACATGGAAGGATGATACTCGAGAATACGCCATCTGTTGAGTCTGCGGAACACGCTTTTCTGTTCGCAGTTTGGCAGTGTGAAACACCGGGTCGCGGGCTACGCCAAAATGGACTGTGTGCTCACATTACAGATCTGAAGGCAAATACACGAAATGTGCAGAAAGAGAGATAATAAATGGTATTCTTCCAAATAATCCTATACAGGACGCCTTACTGCAAAACCAAATGTCTAGAAATGCAGGTTCTAAAAGTAAACACGTTTGACGGAACTCCGTCTGGTTGGGTCAAACATTTGAGAAATACAGACCTTCACCAGCCAAGTCATGAATATTTCGGAGCCAGACGTTTCAATAGGTCGGGCTCAATAGGCCGACAGCCACTAAACCATCGGCGTCTGTCAACGGACAAGGGCACCTAAGCGCTTCTTATGAGTTGTGAATTCGAAATCATGAATGTCCTTCTTCTGCTCCCTTAGTTCGTCGCTAGCCAATGGGAACCTATCCATCAGATTTCTGCTACACGCGACATTGGGACGGTGTAAGGCGCCGTTTGGCGCGGCTTCAAAGCTGATGACGTCGGTTCGCTCCATGGGACAGTTAATGATTTCGCATTAAAAGTGAAGGAAGCAGACGACACATCGTAGGTGGAAAAGGAGCTGCAGCTCTCCACGTGCAAATAGTCACCCCTGATGAAAATACCGAACTGACTTTGAAACGTTGGACTCCTAACTGTTCAGGACTTGGTTGGTTATCGTCTGCATTTCTCTAATAGAGATGCGTGCAATGATGCTCCTAATTACACATAAATATCGCTAAGAACAGACAATATATTTCTCAGTTAAATCACATTTGGACATCAGATTGCACGAGCTCGAAACTTTGCAGAATACTGTCTCGGGAGGCTAAAGTTATATTTGGTTTTACGTGCACTTGTTTTACGGTCTCATTTTACAACACTGTGCTTTATCAGTCATGCGCGCTCTTACATTTTATTAGGCTGCCGCATATCACCGCGAGACTACTATATACACGTTTGCAAATCTGGCTTCAGGGCGCTACCATCTTACTTGGCTGGGGTGCGCTTGGACGAGTCATAATCTGATTACGAAGCCTTACTAAGGCGTCGTCATCGGATTATGGCCGCGCCCAAAAGCGCACCCCACTGAGGAAGATGGCGCGCCTTGAGACCGGACTTGCAATTGTGTATATACTGCACAACTTTACAATTTTTACATCCCTTTTGCTACACTTTGTTTCAGCTTAAAGGGGCATTGCAAAGGGACGAAGAAAACCAAATGCTGCTTCGGAAAGCATGCCTATCAGTGTCATACACGAGCGTTCAGTGAAGGCATTGGTCTACAGCGTCAGATAATAGCAACATAGAATTCTAGAGGAAGGACTGGTTGAATAAAGCCCCTTCATGTTTTAAAAGTTGCGCAAGGTATGCGGATGCACGAGGCACGGGCTAGGTGCATCCCTGGGGAAGATCATGGCGGAACAGCGCAGCACTGAGCTAGATTTAGGACGACATGCTCTTCTCGGAAGTGGCGCGCGGCACGTGTCTAGAGCATTTCCACAACAATGTATGGTGCCACTTTTCCCAGGATAGAGGGGCTTTATGGCTGAATAGCCGAAAGTGACCTCTTCTCATCCCTTCGAGCACGTGACTCTCACTCAAAATTTTGCTTGGAACACCTGTAAATTGGTGGGCGTTCATATCTTCATAACTGGATGTTAATTTCCAACACTTAGGAAGATTGCGCATGGTTGTTGCACGCTCTTGTTTCGGTTTTCTATTGGTTCAGACCACTGATCTCAATGACAATTGCTGGATCGCGTTTGACCAGCTCTGCCTATGGACCGGAATGCGGCCACGGTCGGCCATCTTTAGGTAGAGTTATATCATCTCTAGCCATCATAGTAATATGGCGGACAGCGCAATGGCGGCAGGCTGCCATAAAATAGCCGTAGATCTAGTACACTGTACCGTGGGTGATAGTTCGTTCTTGATTGAAGTTGTTCGACGAAGCAAATTCTTGAAACCCGGCGTGAACGGTAGCCTCATCTTTGAGGACCCGGCGAAAGTTCTACGAAAGCGCAGCACCGGGGGAAAGCAGCGCAGCTCGCATCGAAAGCAGACTACGTACCGGCGTCTGCTTTCGATGCTTCTTTCGATGCGACTTTTGATGCGTGCTGTGCTGCTTTTCCCCGGTGCTGCGCGATTTCTTGAAACTTTCACCGGGTCCTCAAAGACCGGGCTACCGTTCACGCCGGGTTTTAAAAACATGTTTTGTCAAACAATTTCAATCAATCACGGAATATCACCCACGCTATTTTGATAACAGCCTGCCACCACAACTGCCAAAACGCCGTCTGCCATGGATGGATGATGGCGGCTGCCAAGTGGCTGCAGCAGCTGTATCGTGGCTAGAGGTGATATAACTCTACCTAAAGATGGCCGCCAGTGACCGCATTCGCGGAGCGGGCAAACGCGATCCAGCAATTGTCATTGAGATCAGTGGTTCAGACCAAGGACGTCATCAACAAAAGAAATTGTGCTGAATATTCTGAACCTATTTCACCTACTATGTTCAAAATGCGTCGGATTGTTTTTATTTTATGTTTGATGTGTTGCTAGAGTCACACTCACTAGTTAGAGCGAACGCAATGCAAATTAAAAAATGACCAGAAACGCTTTGCAGGGCCCCTTCAAGTCCAGACTCAGCCGATGCTACAAGCGCGAGCATGTGTTCCTGACCAGTGCTTGCAATGCAGGAGCGCTCGTGCTTGGCAAGAACGCTGAAAGCCCGGAGCATGCTATATTAGCTTCTGCTACGCTCACATTAAAATGAAACCGAGTATTGTGTTGAGAACATCCCATTTAACCAGAAAACTTAACTGTCAACATGGTTTGTACGCGACATCATCGCACGATATGCGATGATGTCGCTGGTGGTTAGAATTTTTTTTTTTTTTGCTGAAAAAATCAAATCCCGTGGTGTACAATGCACGCTGCAGAAGGTTCGCGCTCAGTGCAACTCATGTATTCAGAAACAAAAAATATTATTTCTTGGTGCAGCGTCGTGAGGAACGACGCGAGCGTCTGGCATCATGAAAACCCGCTTTCTGGCAGGAGTGAATTTACAATTGAAATAGCTTTGTGGGATCACGCTGTTTTGTCTGCGCCCAAGATGCGGAGCTGAGGAACCTTTACTACACAGTATGTTTTAACCCCCCCCCCCCTTTCATTTTACGATGCTCTTCCAGAGACTACTCTTCATTTCTGAGGGACTCCCTTGTTCGTTTGGCCGGGGGAACCGATTCGACAGTTGTATTTGTGTCATTTGCTAACAGTAATCTTCCATTTCTTTTATTTTGCACGAAAAAAAAACAACAGTGCAGCTTAAAAAAAACTGAGAATTTGAGCGGCTGCCTTTAAGGCCACTAGAATCTTTCTTTTTATGTATCCCTGCTGTACATACTTGTAGTTTTATTTATCATCAGATTAATAGCCACATTTAGTCCTTTCAATCCTTCTATTCCCGGGGACAACTTTCATGAGACAGTTCAGCAACATAGAAAACATGTTTGGCTGCCTCAATGATGTGTACATGTAAAATGGTTCATGCGAAAATTTTTGTACTTTCAGTAAATACCACTAAGAGCTAATCCCTTCAAAAACACAGTTTTTTCCTCCGCTTAATGACAGACGCAGAAAAAATAAAGGAAAGACATAGCTTTTCCCTCCTGAACTCGCTATTAGAACAAGCGGCGATGTTATCTGACGCTAATTGTATACCGCCAGTGTTAGAGTTCGGCTATTCTCATCTTTGACTGAACACAAGCCAACACGAATGTTTGGCGATGCTAATTGTGAAGAACTCGAGCACTCGACTCGGGCTCATGACAATCGAGTACGTCACGATGTCACGTGACTCGCCGTGGGAAGTCGTGATATCATGTGATGTCACGATGTCAACAACGCTAATACATATATATATTCGGTTGCAACTCAAGAAGGTAGGGCAAGGGAAAAGAAGGCTGGGGAGGAGGAAGCAGACGGAACGCTGAAAAAGATAGGGAGAAGCCTCCTCCTCTATCCAGCGTTCCCTCTGCTTCCTCCTCCCCGGCCTTCCTTTCCCTCACCCTACCTTCTTGAGTTGCAACGGACTATAATGACGTACTCAATTTAAGCCCACTTTACGCGGTGAGTCACGCGACTACGTCACAAGGCCACGGGACTTGACATTATTTGACAGCATATCTTGACACTATGACGTCACGTGACCACGTGACACATGATTAATCGTAGTGCCATTACAAAAGCGCCACGAAAACCCACAATTTTTCATACATTGCAATTCAGTATATGACTATTTGATCACTACATGGAAATACAGCTACCAATTTTTACTTCTCGAAACACTCATTTTGTAATAAAAAATATTATTACCGTGAACCGTTTTGAACCGGTTACCGTTATATTTTTTTCCGGTTCAGTTCCGGTTCAGTTCCAAGATGGCGGCGAAGATTTCGGTTCGGTTTAGTTCCGGTTCGGCTAAAAATAACGGTTCGGTTCCGGTTTTCGGTTCGGTTCGGTTCCGGTTCGACACTCTGATGGCAAGCACATTTGCCAGTGGGCTTCAACACCACCTGGATGGCTAACGCGCAATCACGTCCACGACATCACCCAAACACATAGAATGGACAGATTTACACTTCGCAACTGCCAGTACAAACTTCTCAATTCCGTTAATAAAAACAATGAGACAGTTGTGGTTCTCAAAACCACGAACCACCTCTATGGGATCAGGCTTAAGCTGAGCTAGTTGGTTCATACTTCAGGTAAGGCCAGCTGAACTACAATAAACATCGACATAAAGACCATACACACCGCTGGACTAACAACTGACTCTTCTTTTTCCTCCTCTTCTATTACGAACCCTACTTGAGGGAAATATTAGTTTCTTATTCTTTTTCCTTCCTACTTCCCGTTTTATTGGATCTTCCGACTGCAGGCGTTCGTTCGATGATCCTGTGTCACAGTATGGTTTGCATCACAGCCCACTCATGTATGGCTACATGAAGAGAAGCAAAGCACGAAATATTTTTTTTTCAAATGTCACGAGGCTTCAAGCCAGGGACTCTCAAACTTTTCAATCTCGAGAAACCCTTACTTGAACCGACTGAAGGCCAAGGAACCCCTTCCAGTCTCGACGTTAGTGCATCGAAGCAAGGTAGAAGCCCACAGATCTTGTAAACGATGCACGTATACTTGGGGCTGTTTGGCTCGTAATTATGCATCAAGGCACGACTCAGATCTGGTAGAACAGTGCTCAAATTAAAAAAAAATGAGACGTTTACAACTCTCTGTAATGCCGAATTAGAGTGCAGCTCTTGAGGAGGAGGGTAGGGTACAGAGAGGAGGGTATGCCCCTCCTCCTCCCTCCTTCATGCTCCTCCTCCCTTCTGACGCTAGTGACCCTTGTGACGTCACTCGTGACCTTCACGAGTGAAGGCCTCGTGAGGGTCGTGACCTTCACTGTGAAGGTCGTGACCTTTGTCGTGACACTCGTGATGCACGTGTAAAGTCATTATGGGAAACGTCCCATAATGCAACGCGCAATTACGAGTGACATCACTCGCGACGTCATTATCGGAAACGTCCCATAATGCAATGCGCGGTTACGCCGACGGCGACGCCGCTGAAGCCGGAAACGGGCGCCTAAGAGCTGAGCTCTAAAACAAACAAAGCTTTACTTAGTAGCAAGGACAGTAAAGGAAACTTGTGGACTCTGGAGACCCATACCCGAGCCAGTTTGAGTATCCATGCTACAAGCATTATGACACTGGAAGGCAGTCATCTTTGCGAAATGGCGTCCCAAGCTTGGCACAGAGAGTAACGAGCCAGACGCAATGTTACCTGCAATGTATTTTTAATGAGTTCGGCTTGCAAAAAACATTTTGAGAAGCGTAATAAAAAGGACGACGCTGTACACGGCCTTTCTGGCACACGCACGCCCCGAGTGTTAAGGAACAAGCACACCAACGCACTACAAAACGTAATTCCAAACTTCAATTTCGTCACGCTTAATTAAAAATAAACAAAGAGAAACCAGTGATGCTTATTTTACAGCATGCGAGAATTGCCATGAAAGTGATTTCCCGTTATGAATGCCCAGAAACGCGGCTCGCTTTCTCCCCTTTGGTGACAAAGAAGGAATGACAGATGAGCGCAGTTATTTACAAAAGAAGGCAAGATCATCCTAATCAGTATACACTAACCATTTAGCAAAGTATACATCCAATGACATGTCTCGCGTGGCTCGCAATAACATATGTACAAGATCGTTGATCCAAATCTGACGTCTCGCTAGGTTTCTCCATAAAAAAAAAGCCACCTTCATTTGTACTCACACACCCTCACAAATTATAAACAAAGAAGTGGAAAGCCATTGTTTGTGCTGACCACCAAAAGTTCTCAAAATCTGCTGCCACAAAGTTTTCCGCAGGAAAAAAGTGGCAGGTGTCGCGAAACAAAAGCAGAAAAACAATGCACCCTTTTTGAAACAAACACCATCAGTTATCAACTTTTGAGTCAGCTGTACATATACAGCAGCTCCCTGCTCCCACCCCAGGCTTACGGCCAAAAAAAAAACAACAAAAAAAACCAAGGCCAATTCAGGTGGCCGTCGCAACTTTGGAGCAACCCAGCACCACAAAAAATGTGCGGTCAATTTGAAAACTAGACTGTTGGAAACGTGAAACGAGGCTACGAAGTACAAGTTGGAAAAATAACGCAAGAACACCGATGAAAAGCTCCACACTAATATCCATGCCTCCAAAAGTCTAGAGCAATGCAACATGTAATAAAACCGATCCCACCGACCCTAGTTGACCAAATGACCACACCTCCTTCTGGCACTAACAGTCGGCTGTCCATTCAATGACAAAGGTCTTTGAATTACAAATAGAGATACCCTCCCTATAAGTGCCGAATTATACCAGTCCTACTTGTTCTAGAATACCCACTCAAGCTAGCAAAGAAAACAACAACAAAGAAAGAAACGTTTTTGAAAAAGATTGGTTCTATTTGTTCCAGATGGAGCAGTGGATAATATTCCCTACCCAGCCAGCAGTCAAACTTTTACTTCCTTCGATTCATTTATCGCACATTTATAGTATATCCTGACAGGCTGCCCGACGTGAGCTAAGAAAAGTGTCGGGTCAAGCTAGCTCCACCTCAGACTCCACGTCAAACCCGGACGGCCCGGCACGACACGTTGGCAAGTCGACGGACGAGCGAGCGAAACTGAAACCTGCCACCAGAGGGCGGCAGATTCAAAGAGTTACTATGACGAGTCGGGTGAAAGCGATCGTTTGAGGCAGCAGCGATGGGGTCGTGATGGTCGGAGATCTTCGGGCGGGGTTCAGGCGTCGTCTGCTTTCGCCTTCTTGTTACTTTCGTCCTGCCGCGACTCGTCTTCGGAGGAGAGGCACCTCTTCCTCTCCTTGGTGTTGCTGGCTCCCGACGGGTCGCCCGAGTCCTCCCGGTGAAACTGCACCACGATGCAGGTCATGTTGTCGCACCCCGTGCCGTCGCCGGAGGTGTCCGGGGCCAGGCAGGCGTCGAATAGCTGCACGCAGATGATTTTGACTCAGTCATACGTTCGGGTACACAAATACTATAAAATTCAAAATATCTGCGCAACACCTTCGAATTCAATTTTTTTAGCGTGCGTAATTGAGGCATATGAATGATGTACAATTATTAAAATGTTCAGCCTTTCTACTCTCGTGAAGAAGGAAGACCAGCGGAGCTGTACTTCGCTGGTCTTCTTCCTGATGACGACGAAGAAGCACTGTGTGCTTCTTTGTCATTGTCTGTTTTTCACGCAGTTTCCTACGATGTACGATGAATTCCCACCAACGCGCCCAACTATCCATTCTTCTATTATAGCTGGAAAGGTTGGCGCCATCTATGAGCGACGGCGGACACCATACTGGCTGTGTGCTTGCCGCCGTCACTTATAGATGGCGGTAGCTGTCCAGGTAGGTTTGTGTCGACATACACGGACACGATCCTGGGGAACCTAGCCCTTAACGGCTCTGCTGTAAAAATATAGAATATGCATAGAATACCTTGGTATTCAATTTTTGTTGCGTGCATGGTTTGAGTATTACGGTAATATCCCAAGTCGTCGCTCGCCCCCCTGCCGCCTGAAATTCATAAAATAAGTGGGGTGGGCCATGTCGCGGTGGGTAAACAAAAAAGGTCAGAAAAAGCTAAAAAAAAACAACCTTTTTCTGCATGTATCTAGCGTGACTGCACAAGTCTGCATGTATCTAGCGTGACTGCACAACATTAAACACAAAATTTGAATTAGTTTCATTGTTTTCTGCAAGAAATGCTCATGAAAGAATGTTTTACTATCGCAAAGTCCATTGTTTGCATACGCGCAAAGCGAATATTTGTATGCGCATACGCGCATACAAAGCAAACATTTGTTTTGTGAAAGCACGTTTCTTCCTACAATATGTTCTCTTTGTCAGGAAAAAAAAACAAAAAGTCATCAAGAAATTAGAGCGGTTGAGCTTGCGAATAGACGAAAGAAGCAACGAAGAGCCATACTGGGGAAGCAGGAAAGCCGGCAATCGTGTTGGCAAATACTTTGGCGTCGGGCGCCTTGTCAATCGCAAGGAGCAGGCGCTTGCACAAATTTCTGGTTTGGTGCATACATGCCTGCGTCCGTGCACGGGCTGCTATCAACGCGGGTTGAGGCGGCGTTGCTGAGTGGTGTGGATAACACCACAAACGCGGAGCTCGAACTGGGACGCTCCACAAACGTCAGTGTGCTGCGTTCCAGCAAATCTTTAGTTACCCGTTGGCTTTGTCTCAAACATCGAACAACCTTACCAACAGCGGTCGCAACGTTCCAAGAGAAGGAGCAGGTTCGCAGTGCCCTTACTTCGGTGGAGACAGACTTTTACCTTACACTCCACGGTTACATTCCAGGATATGGCGCGTTCCCTGACCCCGCGATCCCTGAATGGGTTACTGCTTGTGTTATCTTTCAGACTGTTTTTTTAGTCCGAACAAACCTTTTTGCGAGCAAAACTAAGTTTTATTTTGTTACCTCTATCGTTTTCCTTTCGCACGCGTGTACTACGACTTTGGGGTCGCGAAACGCGAGGAGCAACTGCATAAACAAAGAGAAGTGTTTTTCCCTCCTTCGTTTTACTTTGTCATGGATGTCCTCCAAATGCAAGGTCCACGGCCGCGTCATTTGGTTACGATGAATGTTCGCGGATCGCGGAGTCAGCGTTGGTGTATTTGTAGGGGCGGGCGATCATTCAGTGTTTTTTTTATTAAAATCAATATTCGCTCAAAAAGTGGGGTGGGCGACGATTCGGGGATGGGCAATGTACAGTATGTTATGGTTAGGGCTCTGTGTTTTCGGATAAATCCCAAAAAACTCGGAACAACGCTCGCCGGTAAAATTTTTGTCAATGCGGATATATCCGAAAAACTCGAAATTTTGAGATCACGATAACAAAATAAAACATAAACGAGACGGTATTTTATGAAGAAAGTTAGTCGAGCCTGAGGTTAGCAATCCTAAAAATAGGCAACTTCATTTTTTCTTTTTTCATCTGGGGTTTATGACATGTTAGCGCGCGCACGTACGTGCCGTTTGTTTTTGTTTGTGTATGTATTTTGTGTTTCACCAATGCGTGTATTCCGGAAACTCAACTCTTTCCGCTGGCGAGTGTTGGCCTGCTACTTGTGGATATCCAGACACACGGGACCCCTCCCCGAGGCCTGACAGGCCCCTGGGTCGTAAATTCTTGTGCGAGTTTGTGTTTTTGTGCGTGTTCCCCCGCTTTCGCGGAAACGGGTCCAAGACGGGGTCGAAATGTCGGCGCCCCTTGCGAGGCCCCATCGGCGAGGAGGACCCGACTGCGCGGACGACACCCGAGACCTCGAAGTGAAGAGGGGACCAGGGGAAGGACGGGAGACAAAGGGAAGTCGAGCGGGAGAAATAGGTGTGTGCGGGCGTGCCAGCACCAGGCGGCCCCCGAGAGTTACAATGTATTCATTTCTTCAAATTTTGTATTCATCCTAAAGTTATTAAATCAGTTTTGTTTAAACATTTCCATGAGACGTGAATTAACTCCCTCAAACCTAAAGTGAAAAGCTAACAGACAAAACTGAGTTTCCATTTTATCTCGTCAAAGTGCATACAGTACAACGGGTCAATGTACAATGGCCCAATTTTTTAATAATACCAAGCGAGCGTGGACCGCTGGGACAGCCAGCGCTGTGCCGCGGAAAAATGCGGCGTCATGGGAGAGATAGACCCTTTCTGGTGGGAGCGTCGTCTGCTAGGCTATTCCGTTGACCGCACACAGCCCCTGCTCCGTAGCAAAGGAGGGCAGGGCGCTTGCAATGTTGAAGTGCATCGCCGATACGCCCCTCCTCTTGAAATGCGTTCAAAATCCTATTGACGTTAGCCTGTGTAACCCCAACTGTTGTTTCTATATCCCTTTGCGTCATGCCGCCCATCGACATTCTCGCAACACGTTCCCGTGTTTTTATGGGCCCTCGAGGAGGCATAAAAATGTGCGCGCGCTCGCTGGTCAAAGAAAACTGCGACTACCCGGCTACATAGGCTAGATGACGACAGCAACAATGCAGTTGATAATGCAAAACACCAAGCCCAAGCGGAAACCCTGTCTATACTCCGTTTCACTTTGTGTTGTTCTGCAGCCGACGTTACGAGCTATCTTGGCCAGTCCGTCGCTAAAAGTGTGTAAAGTGGCCTTCCCGTTGGGTACAACTGCATGGGGAAGCACGATGTCACGTGGCAGGGTGAAAGCACTGGATTGGTTTTGATGCCTCGTAGCCTTGTCTGCGGTATATAGTTTAATGCATCGTTGCATTCAGTTTGTCGCGTCACCGTATTTTTCATTTTTGTTGGTGTTCACAAAAGTAAAGGCAAACATGAAATGAACAAAAAAAGTAAATTAAACTTGAGATGATGCGCGGTTTATGCCACGCCTGAGCAGTAGCACGCAAGCAAGCGCTGTTCAGATCTTTGCTTAAAGACGGTTAGCTATGCCAGCAGATAATGAACAGGGGCTGTGTGCGGTCCACGGAATAGCCTAGCAGATGACAGAAAGAGCTTGTGCGCACGCGCTTAATCTCTCCCGTGATGCCGCATTTTTCCGCGGCACAGCGCTGGCCGTCCCGGTGGTCGACGCTCGCTTGATATTATTAAAAAATTGGGCCACTATACATCTGGGTCACGACAGAGGCCACATTCCTGTTTCCAGTTTGCATCACACTATTTGCGCATCTTAGATAGAGGAGACGTGTTTTTATAACGGTGAAAGAAGCTGTAGATTTTATAGAAGGGCAGCTGAGCTTTTATGCTTCCCACCGACTACATTCAGGAGTTTGGCTATTTCAATGTTTATTGAAGCAACAGAATGTTAAGTTGGGCTAGTTGGTTGTTCATGACTGGAAGGAAGCGCCGAAAGACTGGGACAAAAAAAGTAGGCAACAACGAAGTAGGTTGTTACCTACTTCTTTTGTCCCCGTCTTTCGGCGCTTCCTTCCAGTTTATTGAAGCAACATATGTTTGCAAGATTAGTAGTGGGAAAACTCCCAGACACAAGGGCAATTGGGAGTACTAACTTTTATCGACTTAGTGTAAATTTTTTTCTGATATTGTTTATCTTTATTTAGAATTTTAAACAAAAGGTTGGGAACACAGTAAAATTAAAGTCAGAGCTCCGAAAATTGGGAATCCAACAGAAATAAAGTTCAATAAACCTTAAATTTTCAGTAAAGAATAAACTCTGAAAAGCACCCCCCCAATTTCATGAAAAATAAACTCTGAAAACACGGAATCCTAGTTATGGTGTAAGAATAACTCAAATTCATAATATACGTGAACACCTTGGTGTTCTCCGTTTTTTGTAGAGATGGTCTGGCCATAAATTATGGAAATATATTACATTTAGATTAACAAATATTTTCTAAAAAAATATAATTAACTAGAAGGTTAATAAATATTTTTTTTTTTAAAAGTTAACAATTAATTTAGAATATTAATAGATATTCTAAATTCAAAATATGCATAGAACACCTTGGTATTCAATTTCGGTTGCATACACAGCTGGGGCGTACGTTGTGGTACAATAGCACTTGAAATTCAGTACATACATAGAAGTCTGTTTAACCATACGTGTAGGGATCTAGCAGCTGTCAATATAAAATTGCATTGCACTTCCACTCTCGGGTATATTTTCTAAATAATTCGCGATATCAAATAAAAATGAAGCAGTTTGTTTATTGCATTATATTTTTACCACTTTCCATAATCATCATCTTATGTTATTCGAAATTCCAACCAATTCGTATGGCACACTGTTTTTTTACAGTATGACCACGTTACAACAGACCTATTTAAAACGGAGATTCAGTTATAACTAGGGTTGCACGCTTTTGGGAATTATTTTTCTGCAAATTCAGGGGTGTTTTTTCGGGGTTTGTTTTTTCTCACAGATTCTCCGTTTTTTGGTATCCACTTTTGGTGTCGGAGAAACAATTGGTGTTTACCGGGGCTGAATACAGAAAAGGGCATGGGACTCCACAACCAACAGGCAACAAGCATGTGACCCGAAACATGTCCCCGTACCGATAAAATAGGGATACGAGCTTCTCCAGAAAGAACTCGCAGACACTAGAGACCTGTGTTCTGGCTCAACACAAAACAAAGCTGTAGATAAAGATCCTACGACACTTGGTCTTTTTCTGTTCAAGGACAGTTTCAATTCGGGGTTTTTCGGTTTTCCCCGATTTTGATCAAACCGACTCTGGGATTGACTTTCGGGGGCTATCGATATTTACCGAAAATACGAAACCCTAGCCATAACGTAACGATTAGCAAAGTTTGATTGGTCTTCCTATCGTTGCCACTGAGTCAACTTTGCTTATCGCAGATTCTGTTATACATTCGGTATGTGTGATGAGCGAATTCACGGTGGGTTCCTTAATGTTTGGCTGCGATCTGCACACGCAATATCGGCTCCCGTGACACGCAAGTTTGTGGCAAGTTCCAGTGTTCTTTGTCCGCGATCCATGCATGCGACGTCGGTTCCCGCGGCATGCAAGTTTGCAGCCAATATCCGCGCGTTTATTGTGTTGCGAAACACGAATCTGCTGCATCCGCAGTCTGTGGCATCCTTTTCCCGCGACACGGGAGTTTGTAGCAAAGTCCCACGTGTTCGTCGCGTAGTGAAACGCTGATTTGCCGTGTTTGCAATCTGCGCGTCAGTTCCAGTGTCGCGCCATTTGTAGCGGGTGTCCCGGTGTTTTTCGTTAATTTAGGACAGAGTTTCGCAGTCTCATCCCTGAAGATGGCCCACCTGGTGTTTTTCGTCATTTACAGTCCAATCTCGATAAAACGAATATCACTGGACTTACGAAAATCTTTCATTTGAAATACTGTTATAGCGAAAAACAATTGTAATTAAATCTGAGCAAAAATAAAGTACTTTTGCAATAGGAACATCCAAACGCTCAATTTTATAAAAAAAAGAAAAAAAACGGTGCTGTACGTGTATGAGCACTACATGTTTATTGAAAAAAAAAGGTCCAGCACAAATGCTACAGGAAGAATGCCCAGACGTTCATGGCGACGCTGGCATTACTCAAAAATTGCACACGGCACAGTTAACCTTTTACCCCCAAATTATTAAAAAAAAAAAAAAAAATGCACCCAATTTCTCAAATTTTTGTTATCCTAGTCAAGTTTTCTATGTTTTTCCGATTAAGAAAATATATTGCTCGATTGGTTTCTGGTTGGAATTAACGAAAGCTTTTAAAGAAAAAGCTGCTTTTAAGGGCAGGTTTCCCTCAATGCTTGCGAGAGTAATGGGGAACAAGGTACTGAAATGCGCCACATTTATTTGAACCGACACGCCGTAACTGTTACGGAGTCGCTGACGCTCGCGAGCTCCAAAGTACAAAGCGAGCGTGAGGACGAGAGAGAAACATCCGTTCCGACGCTTCGCGCGTAACTTGAGCGCCCCGTACCGGAGGCCTCTTTCTTTTACTTCGTTTTATATTTAATAAACGAGACCTCAGTCTTCAGCCCGACTCTGGCACGAAAGGTTTTCTGCGTGTTCTCTTCGCCAAAGAACGCAAAACAAACAAGTGCGTAGACGTTGCTTCATACTGGCGGCGGGTCTTTGGTTTTCGTGCACCGCCAGTCACGGGCATTACCTCGCGTGTCGTCCTGGTCTCCGTCGCGAGCCACCTCGTATTCACGAGCAATGTCAAACTCACTCTGGGAGACAAATTCGAGGTCTTCAGCATTGCTGCTGCCCGAACTACCGCAAGAAGCAGCTTGTTTTTTCTGGAGACATCACCGCCACCAGCATTCTTCGTGCGTGCCGCCATTTTTAAATCACCGCCGCCAGGCCACCGACAGTCGTCAGGTTAAACACGTGACAAATGCGCAAAACACTTTTTTTTTTTCTAGATTTCTACTGCCCTTTGGTGTTGAAAATAGAAACCGAAACCAATTACCGACCCTAACTCGTCTTTGGCGATATCGGTACAAACTCCAATGACGAGCGCAGCACGGCCCTGGGGGTTAAAGGGTCAATGGAAGAAATCCGAGATCTTCTTATGGTTTGTGCAGCACAAATGATTCTCTGTCGTCCACCTTCCTCCAAGGAATATCCGCAACTTGCTGATGCGGAACAGCCCGAATGATGAAGAGGGAAGTGAAGTTAGGCGGTTAGGCCCAGTGCGCATTTGTTTCCCGGGTCGACCTTTGATGATGATGATGGTTGTCACATGGTTGGACGCTTTAGGAGCCGCCAAGTGGCCAAAATGTGAGTGTTGCTGTAACTTCAAACTATTTTCACTAACCACAATTGCTTCCGGCCGCATATCTTTTTTTTCTCCATATAAATTTGTAAAATTGAGGTGGTGTTCACGTTCAAGAGCATTTAAATTACCGAGGCGTTATTCTAAAATATTCGGTATTTCAAAATTCGTAGTACTGAACTATTTTTTGGATTGAAACTAATAGGCATTCGGAAGGGGATTTTCGAAATGTTCGTAAATCTGAAAAATTTGTTATAATGTCAATCGCAGTAACGTCATTTGACTATTTCTTTTTCTTCCTCTCTGGCGGGCGCTCTTACGGGATTTTACGGCTTATACAAGGGAGTTTGTACTTAGCCCACCATTCCATTAGGGCGGACTCTCCGGCAGCAGTCCTTTCGATAATTCAGAGGCTTTGGCTAGGGAGCAGTGCCATCCATTTTGTGAACTGCAGTCGTCCCCTCGTGAGACATAAACCGGGCAGTGATGCTAATCGTCGGTACAGCTAAGAAAAAATCGCAGCCTTCTTTCACAGTTTAGAAGCTTCAATAAACCAAGGTCTGTTGTAACGAGTTTATACTGCATAACTATTGTGAAATGACTTACAAATCATACCCATAAAAATCAGCATTCACTGGTCACTTCCACCGCTCAAGTGCTTCGAGGTAACGAAATCCCGTGGAGCGGTACATATTTAGATACAGTTGCCTCGTTACTATGGATACCCCACAGCGTAGACAACATTTTTGAGGACCAACTGGGTAAGTACATGCATCTCTGTCTCGTTATTATGAAAAAAACATGAGCCGTTCCGCTCTGTGAAGGTGGATGACCAGCGAAGCTGTTTAGCACACGACAAAGACCCACCCCGGGGAGCTTGAGGAAAGTAGACACGCGCGACGGGACCGCCACCCCGAGAGAACGGAAGGAAAGGAAACTAGGCACGCAAGTGCTTGGAACGACGACAAAGAGAGGGCACTGCGAGCGTACACATGGCCGACACGGCTTGCACAGCGGCAAATCTTCGAGAAACCTCTATTATCTGCCCGAGAGTCTACTGATCTTGAAAATGGTGCCCATTGATAACTAATCTACTGAAAATGCACATCCAAGTGATGAGACATACAAGCTTTTGCATAAAATGAAGCAATTTTGCGTCAAATTCGGGACCCGAATTTTTGTTGAAGCGCACGAAAAATTCACGGAACCCTAGCCGTAAACAGCTTCACTGTAAAATGTTTTAGGGGAACTGAGGTGTCCATGTTAAAGAGGAGGTGCCACGACTTTAATGTTGCAAGTATCTGCAGAGTGTTACATTTACTCCAATTATCGTAGCACGAAAAGGCGTAGATTTCCCCCGGAATACCGTGATCCCACCGTGTAATCGCAGAGCAAACGCCCGACCATTTCCAGACCAGCACACACGTTTGGCGACCGAGCGACGCACGGCGCGACTGCGGCGCCATCGACCCGAAATTGACAAAACCGTTCCCTCTACGATGCTCCCGTAAAGAATGGGCTAAAAACGCGTTTAAGAATTGTGTTTCCTCGCTCATCCGAGAGTGGCTATCCAACACGAAAGTCGGCGATGCCGATAGTTCTGGTGGTTCTGGCGTGATTTAATAATTTTTTTGTTGCACTCGAGTGAATTGAAAGGCAGGGAACCCATGCACACTGTGTGCCCTCGCCACCCACCTTGGAGGCAATAGACCGATCTCACCAGCCAGTTTGACTACGCCACCGCTGCCGCAATGCATCGAGGGAACTTTAGTCTTTCTGCACGTGCGACAACCCTGCTGGAGCTCTGCGCGTGTGAAGCACGAGATGGCACGTGTCCTCCCGTGCACTGCCGTCTGCCTCCTGAGAACTAAAGCTATGGCAGCATCACGCATGCGTTGAAAGCTTAGTGAGATCGGTCTATTGGTAGATACAATATACAAATACTTTAAGGAAGAGAGGAAGAAGGGGGAAAAGGAGGGGGGAACACTGCTGATCGAACCGGAGCTTGAAAAGTGTTCCGCTACGAGGCGAAATCTTCCAGACCGACAGAAAGTTCACGAGCGTGTTTGAGAACTCAAGTGGGAGTTTAGCACCTGTGATCACGTTACTGTTCACGGAACTCGGAAGATTGTAGAGTTCAAAGGTACCACAAACTTAATTTTGTTCCCTTTTCTTTTTTAAATAAAAGTTAGGGCATGCACGCAAAAATATTTTCCTGCTTTTTATTAAATAAGTGACGTCAAAACTAATTCTAACAATTCATAGGCTAAATTTCAAAAATCGTCGCACGGCTCCTTTGAACTACAGTAATCCTTTGTTATAATGAAGTCAGTGGGACGGCAAAAAAAATTCGATAAAGGCGATAGAGAAAAAAATAAACGGCGCCAGCTGCCTTGAAAGTGGACGGGAACACTGCGGAACAATCTGACTGTATGTTCAATTAAACAAACCTTGGTTATGAACAACTTGCGGCAGCTTTACGGAGTAAAAAATAATTTAGTGGAGTTTTCTGATAATTTCATCTGGGCATCAGCTCTCAAACTGCCCCATGCATCGCAAAATGTTACCGGTCCTGCACTACATTTTGTTTCGAAACAGCCGCAGAAAGTTTTGCGTCTCCACAGTCGTCGGCGTTTCCCGAGGTGCCCATCCGACGTCACTTCGTGTTAAACCTGGCCGCACGTAAGCTCTACGATTGCAGCATCCGTGGCAGGAGCAACAACGGGAACTTCCGCGTCCACATCGACAAACGCGAGCAAATTAAAGTTATCCTCGATGGCTTTACAGACATGGTTTCACACACTCCTGCAGAGATCGTTGCAGCTATGGAAATCGTGCACCGGCTCGGCAAGCATGCTTGCGAGAGAAAATCCGACATGCGCAAAGCACTTGGCGATTTTTCATCGTTGGGTTGCGGATGCGCTTTCTCTTGCATGAAGAACTTCTCAAACCCGTCCAGTATCGAACAGCCGATGCCAGAATATAAAATTCTTCGGCGATTTCGGACTTGGGCCGGCCATTTTTCTCAACCTCGCAGAACTAAGCGGCTTTCAGTAAACACTCCCACTCTCGTACGACGCACGTGTACTGCATGTACGCTGCAGGCGTGCACGCCGGGGTGACCGAAGGAGTCATATTCTCCAGGCTCCATTGGCTCTATTGCTCTCTTGACCGATTCAGACAGGAGTTGGGCAGTGTTGACTGCGGGCGCCATGAGTAGTGTTGGAACGTGGACGCTGTTCCCTGGCCGCGTCGGTGCATCGGCATCGTAAGCGGTGCTCTGCGTGCAGAGCATGCACTGCCCTCTGTCACTCATTTGCTCAGTTTTCTTGTTTGCCGTTTGCATCAGTGGAGAAGTGGGAGGGAATGCAAGGGTCTCCATGCGCCTCCGTGTAGGCTTGCATGCTTTCAGCACCACGGCCTTCGTAATAAGCATGGCAGGCAGCCGATACACTTAGAATAAACCGGTTCCAAACACGCGCATTTTGGTTGGGACTACGAATATCGATAAAAGCGATTTTGTTTCATTGAGGGATTACTGTATGTGTAATGTGTCGCATGTTGTGTCAGTCGAGCACCTTAGAGGAATCTGACAATTTTTCCATAGAAAACGGCTGGTAAAATTTAGTCCGGGTTAAAAAGTCACGTGATGACCGTCATGCTCATGATGTCACATGAACGCACTCATGTCATCGGCATGTCATCACCATCGAGGCTACACGCCAGGGACACGAAAACCCCAAAGGGCTGGCCCTATAAATGCTGAGCATTTAAAAAACGTCCCAGCTTAAAACTCACCAGTTCGCAGATTTTGGACAGTGGCTTGGTGCCCTTGTCCAGCTCTTGCTTGACAAAGTCCACCGTCTCTTGGCTCGTCATGTTGTTCCTGAAACGCACACCACAAACACAACCATTTCCACCTTCAATTCCGCTTCTCTGTCTGCCACTTTTTTCTCTCTCAAGATGCGCTGGACACCGTTTATTCAAACGCAGTTACAAAAACGTACAGACAGTAGTTTTTCTTCACACGTGTGAGCATTATCCCTGGCGAACATCAAACTCAAATTGTCTGAAAAGAAACTGAGAAACTTCCAAACCAAATTGGTCTTGTCGGCAACTGGGGTGCAGACACTGCCAAAATCGTGTCGTTCTTCAATTACATTCGTCCGAGCTTGCGCCAATGCAGCGGTTCTCAAATTCTGTCATTGTCAAGGAACCGATTTACCAAGACTGATAGCCGAGGAAGTTCTCCCAATCTCGGCATTGATACAATACAGTTGAACCTCGATTTAACGAACAAATTTGGATTTCCCACGCAGCCTATGCGCGAGGTCTCCCTTCCTCGATTTTACGAAGTTCCCAATTTAACGAAATAATTAACGGGTCCCGGTGACTTCGTTAAATCGAGTTTCAACTGTATAGCGGTACAGAAGTATACAGACCTTGTAAACAGAGAAGCATGTGACTAGAAGTGTTAACGTGAAACATTCTTTGGCTAGGTGTTTGGCATTTCATGAAGCCCAGATAAAAGCGTGGCTGCAAGGCTTGACACTGGTTGGCTGACGGCTGGGAAAGGAGGAGTGAGGTGCTTGACGCTGATTGGTAAATGGAAAGGACGTCATGTGACCAGAGGTAGGCGAGGAGGAGCTCGACCACCTGTGCACACTGAGGGAGAAGAGCTAGAGAGTATGGAAAGCTCTAGGAGATCGCCAGGTTTATCAGCCCGATTAGCGGCAGTATCGCTTCATTCTAGGAACAACTGTCAATTGTGCAGCCAAAGGTCCATTTTTGAGCGGCAAAAATTACTTTTGGTGCATAAGCACACACCTCATTTATATTCATACAGTCAAACCTCGATATATCGAACACGGATATATAGAATTATCGCCTATATCGAACGCTTTCTATATCTCGCGGAAAATCGCGTGCATTTTTTATTTTTTATTTCGAACGGGGTCGGACATAAAATGGATATATCGAACTCCGCCACCCCAAACAGCCCTCGCTCTTTTGACAGGTGGCGAGCTTTCCCGCAACACCCTCGAAGATAGCGGTGGCGCAATGGGCGTTTCCGACTGCCTACACACACGCCGAGGGCGCCATTTGAACGTAGCGGCGCACGCACGCCGCTGCCTGGATAGTTTGTCGCAACGTCAACGACGCACTGTGATCGTAGTTCTTTCGTGTGTCGTGTTGCCTTGCGCGAGTGATGGCTGCAAACGCTAAAAACGGACGTCCCTGACATTTGCTGCAAAACTGGAAGCTATCCAGCGGCTTGACAATGGAGAAAAAAAGTCGAGCATCGCCGAAGCTTTAGGCCTACCAAGAAGCACTTTGAGTACTCTACTGAAAAACAAGAGTGACATAAAGGCCAAGGCAGAACAGAACCAGCACTCAGGCGCGCGGCGTGTACGCAAAGCTGCCTTTGAAGGTGTTGAGAAGTCGCTGCACAAATGGTTCATCGACGCAAGGGCCCGGAATATTCCTGTATCCGGACCGATGTTACAACAGAAGGCCAAGAACGGAAGTTACAGCTGAGCGGCCAAGCGAAGACGTTGCCGAGGTTGATCCCACAAGCGCTGATGGTGCTCCGCTGCCGACTTCAACTGAGGCTGTAGCTGCTTTGGCCCTTCTACGCCGCTACTGCGGCGCAATAGAAGGCACGAGCCTATCGCTTGTTGATCGTTTAGACTATGTTGAGGACGCCTTAGTTAAACACGGCTTTGCCAACAAGAAGCAGGCTACCCTGCAGCAGTACTTTCAGCCAAAATAAATACTTTGTTTGAAGCTTCAAGTGAGTATTTACTGCACCACGGTTGGTTCATTGATTGATTTGTACAGTGGGGTATTCTTTTTTTTTTTCCTTATTTTAATTCAGCCTTCGAGCGCGAGATTTCCCAGCTCCCGCAAGCTAAGCTGCTCCCGCCTCTGCGGTCGGTCGGCGCTTCGCGGAGCGCGACGGCCACGCGCTTTTAAGCAAGTTTTTGACGCATTTTTGATGCGATTTAATATATCGAATTCTGGCTATATCGAACTATTTCGCCATCACCGCGCAGTTCGATATATCGAGGTTCGACTGTACCACTGCAAATATTATGTTAAGATTACTATAAAACAACTAAAAGGCAATGTCTACTTTGCCTTCTCCCTTATTTGCAACATTTTGTTAGCATCGATTGCACACCACACGAGACTACCTCAGGCACGGAACTCGTTGTTTAGTCGCGTGTAGAAGCACCAGAAATGGTAACCAGAAGATGACTGATCAAGGACAGCACAAAATGCTGCGAATGGTTAGTTTAGGTATGGAAACCCACTGAAATAATGTTAGAATACAATAATTTCAGCACCTAAATTTATGTTTCCTTCAAGTTCTAGAGGTTGTAATAGAACTGCAATTCATACTTCAGATTAGAAAACAAAGCTTTTGTCAGTTGATTACGAATGTTAATTACATTTTATACGTATAGTAAGCTCATAAACAAAAATTGGCATGACAACTAATAATGTGCATTTTCTTAAAAACTATCCCGCCGAACTCGTTAATGTTCTTCCCAAGCTTCCATCCACTGCTCCTGCTAATTTAGTTCTAATTTACTCCCACATGTATAAAAGTGATAACAAGAGTTGGCATAAAGAATAAACCTATATATAAATATTCTTGCCAAAGTATCCTCGCTACATCTCAAATTGGAAAACAAATACCGGCAGGATATCGCAGTATGTCATACCGCCGTCGTTCAGCGAGCGCATACGTGGCCGAATGGCTGCCATGCTTGGCTCTCGCGCGGAAGATCTGGGTTCGATTCCAGGCAGTGAAATGTTCTTTTATTTACTCTTTCTACTTGGCATTCTCGCAAATTCGACAACTTTCTTGTCTGATCGAGTTACGAATGTTCTACGCGCCGAACGTTCCACAGACCCACACGGCTACAAAAGGTGCTCCGTGCGGCCCGCCAGAGTCAGTCTCGCCCCAGCGCTCCATCCTGCTGTTGCGCCGACTTCAACGCCCGTGACGCTCTGTTGTTATCTTCCGTTTCCTTTTTTTTTTGTTCTGGGCACAAGTTCGCCCCATTAAATCAGTTTCCTCAGTTATTCTTCGTTTCATCACCTCATCATTCGTGACAATACATACAACCCGAAGTTTTATTTAGAAAGTGTTCCCCGGTCTGGAGGGTGCACTGTGTCAAAGCGGGGCACGCAAAAGCATGATGCCTACTCTACGGTTGTCACTTCACTGCAGTACACCAGTGCACGGTGAGAAGAGCACTTAACGAAGCTACGTAACCCGCCAAAACAGACCATGCACGACCACGAGAAGTATTGCGAAACTTCCGAGTACTGCCAGTGTTTAATACGAAATCCAATCGAGTAGTATGTTATTTGAGGCGATAATTGAAAGTTTAAATACTTGCACAAGCCTATCGTAACAATCCAACCAGGTAGTGAGGCCCGAGCTAATACATTTTTAGTTTTATAAAAATGAAACCAAGTTTTGGCGCAATGTTGGCGCAAATTGCTCACATTTTGGTAAAATGGAGCAGGATGTAGCAAGCTAAGCACTTTCGCACAGCATTGCCTAGCAATTTTCTCATATACTTTTGGGCTCATGGTTTGCATCAGAGTGGCATAAAACTGCTAAAAATAAAGCTTAAACTGGAAAGAACGCTTCCCTTAGAGGCAGGGGCAATCGAGGAAATCTGGGAGTTCGGGGAAACCTGCGTGCCTAGGCACCCAGTTTGAGAACTCGTGTGCCGAAGAATTCATTGTAGCATGCAAAATGCAAGAATAGCTTCCGATCCACCGTCAGTCTGATTAAGGCGAGACTGGAAGCAGACAATGCCCAACAAACAAGGAAATGTCAGTCTATGAACATTCCTGTAACAACCGACTATACTGGGTAGACACTTAAGTAACCTACGAGTTACGCCCAATAAAAAAATACTTTCTTTTATAACACTTTATCGAGCTTGCGCCAAGAGACTGCTCCAAACGTGCGAGACGCCCAAGACGCTTTTTCTCCGGTGCCATTTCGTTTTACGTAAAACCACAGACCTACATTGTAACTAAGGTTTCATGTTCAGGGGAATTGCTTCCTCGAATACAGTACAGAATAGATATTTCGATGTCTGACAAACTACTCGGCATTCGTCGTGGGCGGAAAGGGACAAAGCACAGTTGCGGAATTCCCGAAACTCCAGAGATCACGGTAATGACCCAAGTGCAGGGTTTCCCCCAAAACATTTACAGAGTTTATTTCATTGTAAAAATAAACAATGCATCGCCGAACGCTCATTCTCCACCCAAAAGTAGCGCTAGTGATCCGAACCAGATGCCAAATGTTTAGCACAAACCGTTCTCATTTAAAAGTTATAAGAGATTTTCTAAAAATTTCAATGGGAAAATGGCGGACGATAGAGCTCTCGAATACATGAAGCTCTATGGCGCCAGTTACCGAAAACGGGTGAAAATGGGGCCCATGTTCCCATTGAAAATTTCAAAAAATCACCTTACAGTCAAACCTCATTATATCGAACACAGATATATAGAATTATTGCTTATATCGAATCGTTGTTAAAATGTCATAAGAATTCCATGCATTTTAAATTTTTTATAGCAAACTCAGTCGGTTAAAAAATGAATATATCGAACTCCGCAGCGCCTGAAAGCGTGCGCTCCGGAGACAGGCGGCAGGCTTTCCCGCAACACATCGAAGGATACGGCGGGCTTTCCCACAACACATCGGAGGATAGCAGGCGTTTGCGACTTTTAGAAGCGCATGCCTGCATAAAGCATTATGCCTATGGTGCCGGGAGTGCCATCCAGACTCGGCGGCATACGGGCTCAGTCGTATCGTATCGTCGTATCGCCAGCATCTCCTGTATCGCTTCTTTCGTGCGCTTGTTGCGTAGCTCCCGCAGTTTTGTTCTTCCGACGTTGCGTCAACCGCGTGTCGCGTACTGATGGCATCAAACGCAAAGAAGCGTACGTCGTTGACGTTTGCGATGAAGCTCGAAATCATCCGCCACGTTGAAAAAGGAGAAAAGAAGTCCAACATTGCCGAAGCGTACAACATACCGCGAAGCACTTTGAGCACGCTGCTGAAGACGAAAGGTGACATCAAATCGAAGGCTGAACACAGCAAGCACTCCGACGCACGCCGTGTTCGGACACCTGCCTTCGAAAACGTGGAAAGATCACTTCACAAGCGGTTTATGGACGCAAGGGCTCGGAACATTCCGGTGTCGGGGCCGATGCTTCAACAGAAAGCAAAGGACTTGGCTTTCATCCACAAAGCACAAAACTTCGCCGCAAGTAGCGGGTGGCTTCAACATTTCAAAGCCCGTTACGACATTGTCGGGAAGACGGTCTCGGGAGAAAGGGAGGACGCCAATATGGAGAGCATAAAGAAGTGGCTCAAACAAGGGTGGCCCAACGTTCTCGCAAAGTATCAGTCAAAGCCAATTTTCAACGCTGATGAGACAGGCCTGTTCTGGCAGATGCTTCCGCGACAAACTCTTGACACCCGCGGGGAGAAGTGCCATGGCGGTAAGTGAAACAAAGCACGCATCACGGTTCTCTTGGCTGCAAACATGGATGGCAGCACTAAACTTCCACCCCTTGTCATCGGCAAGTTTCAGACCCCGCACTGCATGTGCAACCGCCGCGATATTCCTGTAACATACACCTGGAACAAGAAGTCGTGGATGACGCGCAATATCTTTGAAAAATGGCTCGAGGACTGGGACACGGAGCTTGCAGACCAGGGTTGCAAGGCGTGCCTCCTTGTCGACAATTGTTCGGCACACCACACGAACGTGCAGCTCAAGAACATAGAGCTCAAGTTTCTGCCGCCGAACACTACGTCAAAACTACAGCCGTTGGATCAGGGTATAATTCGGACGTTCGAGGCTATTTATAAGCGCAGGCTTAATGAAACGTTGCTCCTCAAGCTGCGAATGAGCCGAGACCTCAAGATCGACCTCTTAGGTGCCATCCAAATGCTTAAAGCTGCATGGGAGAACGTGAAGCAAGAGATGATCGCCAACTGCTTTCGTCACGCTGGGTTTGTCGTCGGTGCCGAGGAACCGTCCGAGGAAGATGGAGCGTTTGACGATTTTGAAGAACCTGCTCTCAACAAAACGTGGAGCGAATTTTCACGTTTTGTGGGTGCTGTACCCGACAGCATGACCATCAATGATTTTGTCGGTGATGATGAAGAAGCGGGGACCACGGCCAAACTAACCGACGTGGAAATCGCCGCGGAGGTCAACCGCGAGCTGGCGAGCTGGCTCCAGAAGAGATGGCTACCGAACCTGGCCCTTCAAACGCCGAGGACCTCGCTCCGCTCCCGACTTCGGGCGAAGCTGTGGCCGCTTTGACGCTTTTATGCCGATACTGCAGCGCAATCGACGGTAGTGGTCTGGCGCTGGTGGACTGTTTAGAGACCGTGGAGCGGGCCGTAATAAGGCATGCGGTCAACTCCAAGAAGCAGTCTACGCTGCGGCAGTTCTTTTCGCCGGAATAAATAGTTCACCTTTTCACCTTAACGCTTCACGTGAGCAGTCATTTTTGCCGCTAGCTTTTTCGTGATTAAATCGCGCTGCACTTTCACGCGTTTTTTGTGCGATTTTGTATATCTAATTTTGGCTATATCGAATTATTTCACGGTCCGCGCACTGTTCGATATAACGAGGTTCGACTGTACTACTTTTGAATGGGACAACGGTTAGTGCTGAAACTTTGGCACCTGGTTCGGACCTCGAGCGCTACATCTGGGCGGAAAATGAGCGTTCGGCAATGCGCAGTTCATTTTTGCAATAAAAAAAAAAAACACAAAAAAACACTACATTTTTTGGGGGGACTCGCTGTACTTGGAAAATGTACAACCGACAGTAAGAAACAAGATATCCGGTTCCCAATGGAAGCAACCTCGGTGGCAGCACGGGCTGTGTTCCGAGTTGAGCAAAAATACAGCTGCACACAAAAATTCCTGCCCAAGAAGTCTGGGTTCTCCTTATTCGAGGCCGCTTCAATTCGAAGCCTTCCGGTTTTTTCCCGTTTTAATAAAACTGGCTCGCAAGTTAACTTTTGGGGTTTATCGGTTTATACGGTACACTGGCGTTGGTTCCATCTCGGTTAATTTGATTTATCGTCTCATTCGATTCTGTTTGCAAGTCCCAGCGGGCGCCAGTACATTTTTATGGAGAAAAAAAGTTTCCTCCTCGGAAAGACGGAGCATGCTAATGATTTGTGTAAGCTAAAAGTTTCTTTGTGAGCTAATAAAGCGAGTATTTTTCGAGGAGTGCAGCGTACAAAGAATCTTTATACGTGCACCAGGCTCTAGGTGCAGGACTATACACGCCGATGCAGAATATTTAAAGGAATGCCTAAATCAAAATTTAGAACATACTTTACTATATGTAAAGCGTTCGGAAGTCAAATAGGATCAATACCTGTAAATGATAATTGCAAGCTCGTATTCTCAGCAAATGGCAACGTTTTTCGTTTCAAATGCCAGATTCCGGCGAGCGCTTCAAAATCCGCCGCTGACGAGCGCGACGTGTCTCGGGACGTCCGTCGCACCTACGAGGTCGACCTCCGTGGGGCCTAGCGTATCGTAGTTACGAGCTCCGCCACCCGGCGGCGTCGAGGCGTTGCGACCTCGCCCATGTCACATACCCGAGGACCGGACGGCCGCACGACCGTAGCACCTCGTCGATCCCACCTTTCCACCGCCACGGCCAGCGTTTGAGGAATGCTTGCACCGCGGGCTACGTGCAGCCGTGCGCGTAAAATACCGCGTCGACACTAAACGTATTACTAGGACGACGACATCGGTCCGCTACGCCGACGTTGGCTCGCTCTCAGCGAGGTCGCAGTCGAGTGTTTCGGTTACTCGATCAGACCGTCGGTGGGTCCACCGTCCACATACTACTCGGTGCCCTTGCACTCCATTCGTAGTAAACGTCTTAGCAACATAAAGGACTGCCTCACGCGCAAGGGACGCGATGGGCGACCGAGACGGATGGCTTCGGCGGTTTCTTCTCGTTCGCAAACTGTGAAGAGGCACACTGGCATCTCGCGGCGGTCAACGCACCAGGCCCCTGCCAAAGCCTTCGGCCTTACAATGGCGCCGCATGTTACCGTAAACGTGCAAAATGTTTGCGAACGTTCGGTTTGTCTAGGGAGGCAAACAAACTGTTCGAAGGGGACTTTGACGACGCGAGAATGATGTCTCGACGAAGCTTGCCGGCCGCTGGCTCGGCGCAACGTGGCCTCCTCGACGGGGTAGTACGCTGCACACTTGCGGTGCGGCAATTTTCTTACGAGGCTAATGAAAAACAGAACCCTTCGAAGAAGCTTCGGAGGCATCTACGAGGTGAAATTTGGGAATCGTTTAATTCGTTTTAAATAACATTTTATCGCGTTTTTCGACAAACGACGGGTACTTTGAGGTCTTTGTACTCGACGGTCCATATATAGGCGAAGAAATAAGCGCTAAAATTTTGTTTCCGTACCCTTTAAAAAAAAAATCGCCCGGCTAAGGCGTTTCGTCAGATGTGTCGGAGGTACGATGGCATTTGACGGGGTGTTTAACGAGCAGCAGTCGCCGTCGGAATTTATCCGAGATATTCCTTAGTAAATGGGGAAACTGACGTCGTCACCGTGACAACCCATTTGTTATGGCTCGACACTGTCATGTCGAGCCATAACGACACTGACAACCCATTTGAGCTCCAGCTGGATTATCGGATGTTTTAGCTGAACCCAGTTCCATAATGCAGCCGACCGAGTAATGACATGGGATGCCACAATGCCACGTAACAGCGTGAAGTCACAGTCGGACCGACACGGGCAAGAAAGGTCCGTAGAAAGTTTCTATAGAAAGGCGTCCCTTTAGCTTTTTTCCAACCGAAAGTTTCTTCCGTGGTCTGGAAAAGACGGTAACCGACAAGAAGACACCGAGCCCCCGATGTAATCCCCGAGTTTCCCCGGTATTCTGTTCTCTGCCCCCGGTGCAGACGCGCGAGAGGCATTCAGCACGCACCAGATGCCGTCGCAGGCCAGGATCATGAACTCGTCCGTCTCCGGGTCCAGCTCCAGGGTCTTGATGTCCGGCAGGGCCGTGATCATCTGGTCCCGGAGCTCCAGCTCCGTGTTGCGCTTGTAGGCGTGGTCCCCTGCGACAGCGGAAGGGCACGCACGCGCACATTGGTGACGAATTTGTAGCCATTTGAACTATCGTCTAGAAAAGAAAAAGAAAAAAAAGATCATCGAGCTTCTACATCACGAAACACAACACAAAATCGGATTGTGAGCTCCGCCTTTAGTGGTTTGCCGTGTGCGTCCAACTTTGATGTTTGGACGCTCCTTTCTCTTGTGACGGAAGTTTGGCTTGCGGAAGAGCATTGCCGTTCGAGCCTATCGACCGCGGATCAGTTTTCCTTTGTACGTTCTAGGCTCTCTTTGCCGAGTGGGATTCGCGGAGCAAGTCTCATTGTAAGCAGCGTTTGTGTCGCCATCTTGTTTTCTGGCCGAGGAGGCCAGTCGCCATCTTGAATGGTCAGGTGAGTGAGAGCTGCATGAGGATCCCTAGGCCACGAGCTGCCCTTTCGGACTTTCTGCATTTCGAGTTCTAAATTCGGTATTTTGCATTTGTTGGTATTTTCCGCGAGTTCTTTCGGCATGCCCGCGCATTTTAGTCGACCTTCCAGAAAGGCAATTTGAGAAATTGATTTGACGATGTTTGTTTCAAACTTCTTTCACATGTGCTCGGATCAATTAAAAAAAAAAAAAAAAAACACTCCCCAGAAAAGAAAAAAAATTTCTGCAAAAAAAAAGTGGATTTTGTAATATTTACCGTATTTACTCGCAGAATGAACACACTTTTTTTCCCGAAAAATCGATGCAAAGTTAGGGGGCGTTCATTACGCAAAGTAAAATTTTTGCGTCCGTATTTACTCCCTTAATGAACGGTACTTTTATCCCGAAAAATCGACTGAACTTCTTATCTCTTTGCGCGCGGCGCCGCGCGATTCCAAAACCAAACTGCGATGCGCAAAAAAAAAAGAGAGAAGAAAAATGCTTCTCTCCATGTTTTTTTTTCTTCTTGCTTCCGTGTTTTTTTTTTTTTTTTTTTCGCCTTTCGCAAGTTGTTTTGTTTGCCCACGCTGCCCTTGCATTCGCGACCTCGGTGTACCAGGATAGAAAAGTGCGTTCATTTCGAGGGCTTCTCGCTTCTCTTTCCAATGTGCGAGGAGGAGGCGAGGGCAGGATGCCTTCATTATGTGCACTTTGGTTAGGCAAGGGCTTCTCCGTTTTTCTTTTTCTTTCTATCTCCTTGCGGGCGACGCGCAACCCCGGAACCAAACTGCGCTGTGCAAAAAGAAAAAAAAAAAAAAAGAAAAGAAAAAAAAAGCTCCTCTATGTTTTTTTCTTTTCTCCTGGTTCTGTGGATTGTTTTTTTTTTTTTTTTGCCGCTTTTCGCAAGTTGTTTTGTTTCGCTTTGCTTAGGCGAGGGCTTCTCGGCTTCTCTTATCTCCTTGCGCGCGACCCAAAGTCCAGACTGCGCTGTGCAAGAACAAAAAAAACAAATCCTCTCCATTTTTTTTCTTGCTTCCGTTGGATCTTTTTTTTTTTTTATCTTTTTAACGCCTTTTGCAAAGCGTTTTGTTCGCCGACTCTGCCCATGCATTCGCGACCTCGCTGCACCAGGATAGAAAAGTGCCTTCATTTCGCGCGCGTGGGGGGGGGGGCAAAATTGTGAAAAAAAAGTCGAAATTTTGAGAGCCGACTTGGGGGGTGCGTTCATTGTGCGAGTAAATACGGTACATCCACCAACATCTAGAGAGCATTCCCAGAAAGTTTCACTTGTTTACACTGCAGAGTTATATGAAAAAACGGTTAAAGTGCAGGCGAGCTGGTGTAAGCATCCATTCTGAGAGTCAATTCCCAGAAAGTTTCATCGTTTACACTGCAGAGTTATATATTGATTATCTTCGGTCCACCGATGCTAAAGGTAGAGGTTCAAGCACTTTGAACACATTTTTGTCCGTTTCCCTTTTCGGCATAAATTTCACTTTAGTAAAACTATCGTTTGGTAACGGGACAAAAGGAAAGGCTCATTGTTTTTTTCTAACTGGAATTTAATGGGCAATGAAACTGTGGAATTGTTGTTTTACTTTGTGGATGTCTTTTATAAAAGATGTTAAGATTTTGTTCGAAAACATAAAAAGCAAAAAATTCATTCAATTTTTCAGCGCGATGTTAGCTTAAAATAAATTATCCTTTGGAAATTATGTTTACGCAGTTGCACCTTCCAGGCATTCTGCTGCGCATCTAGTCAACAAAAATGTTCGTGTTTTAACGACCATATTTTTGTGCTTTCTCATTATCGTTGTAACGGAATTGCACTGCACACAGATGAAACTTAGCACCACATTCTGCCTTGCAACTGCGAGTATATACTGTAAATTTCATTCATATTAAGCCAAGGGTTCAAAAGTTAGCTTTTTTGGGTACTGTTCTTCCTTAATAGGATGGTGAACCGAAACTTGGATTTAAAAAAAACACAATGCAGTAAATGTAGGCGGGACGCTACAATCTCTACAACACTACTCGTGAGGCAATATCTCGAATGGACGGCCGTATTTTTGGAAAAAGAGGTCGAGATTGAACTAGGCTGATGAGGCGCGTGACGTCAACATATCTCGTTTCCTCCTCTCTTGCTTCGCTCCCCTCAAGGCGGCGAGGCGGAGAAGACGCGAGGCCGTTCCCTCTCCTTCTCGGAGAAACAAGACGTAAACGTATCGGTCAAATGCGCCTCCTTTTTTTGAAAAATACGGTCATCCGTTCGAGATATCGCTGCACGAGTGACGTTTTGGTGTTTGTAGCATCCCGTTGCACGCTTTTGCCGCCGTGTTTTGTGGAATACAGATTTCAGTTCAGCATCCCTTTAAAAAGGCACTGACTCGTCAAAATCTTTTCTTTTTTTTTTTTAATTTTCCGAAACAATGGAAAACAATGCCTGGACATTAACCTAAAAATTCAAAACTTGAGAATTCAGTATTTGTGAAGTAAAAAAAGCAATTTCCAATTTCCGAGTTTGAAGCTCCCACGCGATCTGCGCCAGTGCAGTGATGTCAAGTATTGAGCTGTCGTGCGGGTCAAGTTTCTCTGACACTTCCGAACCTGAAGGGTCGTGTTCGCCGGTGTCCCGCGAACAACTGGTTTCCTCCGTGCGTCCCGCCTATCGCTGCGAGCAGACAACGTTTGACTTTCGAGTTTGAAGTTCTTTTGGAGCCCTTTCAGCGATCTCAAATTCTTAGAAATGATGCGAGGTCGAAGAGCAAGCGCAGTGGATTTTTGAGAGCGACGTGAGGGGCCATGTCGCGCCGGTTCTGCGTGAAAGGCTGCCCCAGCGGAGTCACAACCGAAACTATGGTACACAGACGCCGAACCCAGTTGTTTTGACCGTTTCACGATTTCCTTTTTGAAGTCTGAGAGGTCGTCGGGCACCTAAAATGACCACTTCATCCGATTCCACGACTCACCGATCATCTTCTGCTACATGCGTCGAGCGCTGCCATGTTTTTTGAGGGAGGATAAAAAGCCAGGAGGCAGCATCACACGCCTCTGATTTTCGGTATTTCAAAAAGAAGGGCCATAGTGCGTTTGGAATTGCATTAAAAAACATGTTTTACGAATGTCGTTTTTAAATCTTATAGAAATGTCGCTTACAAAGCTTCCAAATTTCATAATATTTCACGTCAGAAATCAAAAGAAGCGAGGAGGTGAGGAGCGGGAGAGAAGGGCGCAAAAAATAAAAAGGAGCACGCGCGCGTAGGAAATGTTTTTTCGCGTCGTGGTATTTTTTTGCGCGTCCATGACTAACTTGTATCGTTTCAGACGACAAAAAAAAAATAGACCTTTATGGTGCCAGTGCCCCTTTTAAACTCAACAAGCATCGCATTCTCTTTCTTTTCTTTTTGTGTTTTTCGTTTTCTTCGGCGAGTTCTTTTGGCGCCAAGGTGCTAACGTTAATACAGCAATCCAGCGGGCGACGCAGCGAGTCGCTCTGGTTCAAGCAGCTGGCTCGAGCTTAGACTTTTCGCCAGCCGACGACTGCGGCCGCAACCCTGAGCGGGTAAGTACAGTGCATTGCAGCTCGCTGTCATCAAGGTTCCAAGACTAAATCGGTCGGCTCTTGATGTTTTTGCGGACGTCAAGGTCGCTCCCTAGCAACGCAAGTCCTGCGCGGAGGCCGCAATGTTTCTGTCGTTTCAAGAGAAGACATTTCGCCGTGGTCTACCACAATTGGCGGCGTCTACAGTCTCAAACGCAGGATTTTGACGTTCGAGGAGCGACTAAAGACAAAGGCAGCTGGCTTTGCGTCTGCCCACCCATGATTCCAACCAGAACTCGGTGCTCCTATGTCCCCAGTGCCGCCCTTGTCTCCTCTCCCTTCAATATCTCACCGTATAGCTCCAGTACGTTGTCTAATGCCCGTGTCCCACTAGAGCGACAGACAGAGACAAAAGACAGCGACAAGCCTCAAACCCATGCACCATGCTCGCAATGGTACCTTTGGCAGGCGTTTAGTCGTTCGGTGCTCGTGAAGTAAGCACGAGCGATTGCAAGCCTGCCAAAGATACCCTCGCGTGCATGATGGTCGTGTATGAGCATAGCCTCCTTTTTTCTACAAAGCCTCTCAAATCGCGAAAGACTGGTTTGAGGCTTGCGGTTGTCTTTTGTTTCTGTATGTCGCTCTAGTGGGACACTGGCATAATGGTTTCAGACATTTTTTTAAATTTTAATTCCATTCCTCGTTTGTTTTAGTAGTTGCGTGCTAGCAGTCACGCTTTGAAATTATGTAAATGCTGTCTGTTGGACGGCCCTGTATACAACTACTCGCATGCTTTCATTGGCGGGATAATGTACAATATACAAATGCTTGCAATAAAACTTACTATTATTATTGTTATTAGAGGTGTGCAGATACAGTCAAACGCTGCTACAATGAACGCTTCTACTACGAAATAGCCTGTACAACGCTTTAACAGCCTGTACATCTGCTTTATTGGGGTCATTAAAGTGCACGACAGATATAACGAAGTGACGTGTATAACTAAGAATTATCGCGGTCCCACACGCTTCGTTATACAGGCGTTTGACTGTATCAAAATTTTTCGAATTGAATAATAAAAGTTACGAATCAGATAGAATATTTTCGAATATAAATAGTAGTTTCGAATAAGAACATTTTTGAAAACAAATATTTTCTATTTGATGTGAATTAAACAAGAATGCTCAATCAAAATACAACTAGATTTTTTTTTCACAAACAGTTATGAAAAGGTTGATTCTATTGCAATAAGAAACATGTCACACATGTGACTGGTGTTGGGAAGCACTTTAAGTACATCATACTTAAAGGGGCCCTGCAATCATATTTAAGCGTCTGCCTTTTTTGCGGTTTCCACGTCTCTTGTTATCCGGGCAAACCAGCGGAGACTGAGAGAGTAACTAAATATCAGTCCGTCATATTTTAACCGGACGAAAGGAAACCTCCTCTGCCTACGAGGGCGACCCACGTTGCCGAAAGCGCGCGAAATGTGAAGTCTTTGGTCCTGGGCTTACTACTGGTCAGAGTCGCTAAAAGCTTTTTTTTTTTTTAGTCGAGATACAAAATATAAGTGTCGCAAACCGTTTCAATTATGTATGAAAGTAGTTTTTGGTCAGTATTTTAGATCAGAAAAGAAACAAATGCAGTTTGTGAAGTACGGAAACAAGAAATGACCCGTCGACATACCCGCCACCAAGCGGCGGAAAAAACGGCGCATACTAGAAAGGGCTAGTGGGATGAGGCCCCGACGAACGGCGAGCGTAGAAAAATCCCAGATGTACGCGGCGGCGCTGCGATTGTATACCGGCTAGTGCATCCGACCGCTTCCGAGCGTTCCGAAGGCCCTCGGCGCGGGCTCGGTTGGCGATTTGGCCATTTGGCGGTATGGCAGCGCGAAGTGGCTCCCGTTCTGAACTGATCTTTACCCCGTGTTTGCTGTCGTTTGTGGCCAATGAAGTGTTATGCCGAATTAGTCTTTAATCGCGCAGCAAATGCAATGCGAGCCGCCCTGGCCGCCCGCTTCATACAGCCTATCCAACACACGCTTTAGTGGCGCCCTCTCGAGCCGTCGACACGGAGTGCGGCAGCCGTGAACGCTCGATGAGCCCACTACCCTTCCTCTAGTTCACGGCCACTCAAGCCAGGACCTACGACGTCATGAAGGAGGTTATTTTTTGCCTGTTTTTGTAATTCTAATTTGCCTATAACTTTTAAAATAAAGCGAAATTTGAGAAAAGAAAAGTTTCATTAAGTTGCTACGTTCAGTGCGCTCAGGTTCGGTGCAAATTAAAAACCAGTAAAAAAGTCATTGCAGGGCCCCTTTAAAGTGCTACTTCAAGTAGGTTTAAAAAAAAACGTACTTGGAGTACATTTTCTGAGTTTGCCTTATAAGTTGATTGCGTTAAATAGTTCATCAGCCAGAGTAAAACAATTACACAGTGACCCCTTAACATTATCCAATATTCGCCGCCATTTCTCAAAATAACTGATGCACCTTCGATTACCCTTGGGACAATGCCTACCAGTTAAAAAAAGAGAACCACTGTATAGAGGATGGAAATGGCAACATGAAAGATTGTGTTAAAGAGTACTTGCACTTTACTTCAAGTACATTGCTCCTGATGTACTTACTACTTAACTTTAGGTACACAACCTCTCATTTACTTCATACTTTACTTCAAGTACATTTTAGGTACACTTCACCCAACACTGCATGTGACTGATAAAAAAACAGATGAAATAAAAGATCAGTCAGTGAAAACACCATTCAAGAAGTGAAGTTACGGAACGTAAATGAAAGTACACAAGTGGAGGCGGGTCAGCAAGCCACAACGCAGTCGGACATTGCGTCACGGACGAATGCAACCACGTAAACGTAAACGAAAGTATAAAGCGGTGGCGAGTCGGCAAGCCACAATACAAAGTAGAAGATTACATCACACAGCTGCACCGACTTTCTGCAAAATCTTTTTACGTGGGTGAATGCAACCACGTGAACGTAAACGGAGGTACACAAGCGGAGGCGGGTCGGCAAGCCACAGCAGAGTTGGAGATAGTGCGATCGTGCCGCACAGCCGCACTGAATTTGTGCCATCTCCTTCCGTGTGCAATAGTTCTGCCGATAGAGGGCGCCACAAAGAAGCAATAAATTAATAATACATTGTTGTTGTTTTTTAGGCGGAGGGAGCAATTCTCACTTTTATCAGTGCAAACGGGCAGAAATAAATAACAAAAGGAATACTGGCAAACTGATGGACCGGAAAATCAAGCGGGAAAATAACACGAGCCAGATATCGCCGATAGCCGAGGTCAGCCATAAATCCATATCCGAATCCATAAGACTTTTCGTCGAGTTTGTGCTCACGACGATGCATGTGGCCTTGCAAATTGTAGTCCTTCATCAAATCTATCGCAGCGTAAGCGCCATGACCACTTTGCCAACTCCGCAATCCAGAAATCATGGCAAGCAAAGGACAGATTGCGCTACCGCGTGCAAGTAACTTTACACCGCTTCATACAAAAAAAAAAAAAAAAGGAACAGGTTGGCTTTTTGGGTTTGCCAAGCTTGAAACCATACTGACCATATGACCATACTGCACAGTCCAAAAATAGAACAGGAAACTCGGCCGCAAGAACTCGAATACTTGGAACAGCAAAAGTGTGAAGCGAATCAAACCAAATAGTAAGTATTATTTGCGAAGTATTCGAAGTTTCTAATATTCACACACCCCTTATTATTATTCTTTCGCGTCGTGATCGACCGCGCCCCCATCTGCGACCGAGGCGAAGCGGGGGGTGCGCCTCACCGATGGCCCTGGACAGGTTGAGTCCACCGTTGACGCGGCCGTCCCTGGTGACCCGTCCGCCCGCCCGGCAGATGCGGCTGAGCTCCGTCGCATCCTCGGGCTTGTGGTCCAGGGACATGTCCACCGCCTTGCCCGAGCGGCACACCACGCAGCGTGAGTCCCCGCATTGGCCACCACCAGGGTGCGCCCACGCACCAGCGCCACCACCGCGGTGCACCCGCTGTCGTAGCCCACCTGCTGGGCAGGCGGAGACGTGCTAGTCAGCAGACAAAAGTTTTCCAGCATCTGCCAAACGCTCGCACATCCGGCGTCATTCACTAAACTGTTGTTTGCCAACTCTAGTTTGTTAATGATTGACGCTGGACATGTGACTATTTGGTAGTTCGTATAGTGCAACTTGAAAAGTGCCGTTTAGTGGATGATATTTGACACAGAACAGTTTGTCTGGGTTTAATAAATGGCAGCATGTAAGTTGACAAACGAGAGCTTGGAGACGCTGGACACACAACACTTTGGCAGACGATAGTGTAGCTTGCAAAGAAAAGTTTTGTGGGTAACGTGTGATACATGACAGCTTGCAAAGTTTTAGAACACAATGGACTGCAAGTAAGCAAACGAAAATTTAGTGAACGATTCCAGACACACAACAGTTTGGCAGACGGTCGTGTAACTTGCAAAGTGAAGCTTAGTAGGCTGGTTCTCGATACACAGTGGGTTGCAAAGGTTTAGCAGACGGTGGCATGCAAGCTAGCAGACGGAGTTCAATGAGCGACTCGGCACACAACGGTTTGGCAGGTGGTCGTGTAAATCGTGAAGTTTAGTGGACAACATTCGACATGCGACGGCTCGCAAATATCCAGCAGACAGCGGTGCGCGAGCTAGCTAACGAGACCAAACTCAACAAATGGGATATTGATACACGCACATCCTCGGAGTTTAATAGGGTCGGCACTTGTGAACGTAAAACAGCCAGGAAAGCAGACTAAGAACATATCGACAGAACTCTACCGCAGGCCGAGGGCCTATAGCAGCGAGCCTCGTCGCAATATTTGTACTTTTCAGCAAAGAATTTACGAAACACCAGCAAAAGCAAACTAACGTGGATACTCGATCGATATAAATACTAAGCCTCAAAAATATTTTAACTGCCCTTCATACGCAGAGCCAGGATAAGAGCAAAACCAGACCGACACCTGCACCAAAAGCTAGCAGGCGACCCGGGACATTGGCTAGAAAACCGGCGGGCACGCAAGAGGCTAGTCACCCACCGTCTCTGTCTCTGTGTCTGCGAGTGAATCCAACTGGGACAGGCGCTGCTTCAGCTTCTTGTCCCACGTTGCGCTGCAGAGAAGAAAACAAGGTTTGAGAAGAGCAGTTGCGTCAAACATTCCAGAGCATCAGCTGCCCATTTGTCAGGGTGTGCCACTTCTACCCTCCAGCCGGTAGGCTGTGGCTCTATTTGTAGCTGAAGATATCTTCCGGTCTCTATTTTTGGCGCCAAGACACTTTTCCGAGTCAACTCAGTCGGGAAACAGAAGTGGCTTCTTCCATGAAGGCTAAAGTCGGACGTTGGGAGACCACCGGCAGTGCTTCGCTCGAGGTAACTGCCTACCCACCGAGTGGCTACCCCATGCAGTTTCTTTTATCAGTTGTAGTATGGTGACTGCAGCGCGTCTTCGAACGCAACAAAATCGGCCCCGAAGCGGCAACAGATGATGTCGCAGAAGCCGGTGCTTCGTGCTGTCGCGATCCCGGTGGTCGGCATCGGAAGTCCCGACAAAATGTACGAGCTAAAGAAAGTGTGGCCCTCATTCGCGGAGTCCCAACCCCTGGCTGCCGAAGCTTCGACGGACTGCCAAGCTGGCGAGCAACCTGCGGCAGAACGGGCATTCGCCACGTCTGCCACACTGTCCGGATCATCAGCAGCCGGCGACACGACACATCTACGGTGTCGTCGGGAGGAGATCGAGGGACCACCGTTTAGGATGCGGCAAACTTGCCAGTCAGAGTCGTGCATAGCCTGCACTTAATGCCTAATCTGAACATAAAAGTTACCACGCATGGCCGACCTTGACAAATGCCTGCTGTATTAGCTCACAAAGAAGCTTGTATCATACATAAATCAATGTTAATATACTCTGTCATTCATAAAAACCTTCATGTCTTGTCACAGCGAATGATAAAAAAAAATACAAATCGTTGTATAGTCCGCACCGGGTAAAATTTAGACACGTATGGTCCGAGGATTATAGTCTGGAAAATACGGTAGTTTTGTCGCTGTTGCATTCGTGTACTTCTCCTAGTAAGCCTTGGTGACTCCAGCGGCGTAGCTTTCTTTCACGCGGAAGACACAAGGACGTGTTTAGGCTTACGACACAAGGCACTAGAGCCTTTGCCATAGTGAAGTAGACAAGCGGACAGTTTATTTCTAAGGTGCAAAGGAGACACATTGTTACAATGGCGACACATACAATGCAACTTTCAAGTTGCGTGCAGAAGATCCGAGATGCAGCAAAATAAAAGTTGAGCAAATGAAAGGAAATTTTGCGCAACAAATACAGGGTGTCACAAAAGAAAATTTACAGGGTTTTTATTTCCGCAAAAATAAACTAGGCATCGCCGAACGCTCATTCTCCGTCCAAAGGTAGCTCTAGAGGTCACAACCAGATGCCAAAGTTTCAGCCCGATCAGATACCTTAATCAAAAGTTATAAGTGATTTTTTGAAAATTTCAATGGAAAAATGGCGGCCGACGGAGTTTTCGAATACATGGGGCTCTATGGCACCAGAAACTGAAAACAGGCAAAAATGGGCTCCATTTTCCCATTGAAATTTTCAGAAAATCACTTTGGAATAACTTTTGAATAAGGTATCGGATTGGGTTGAAATTTTGGCATCTGGTTGTGACCTCTAGCGCTACCTCTGGGTGGGAAATGAGCATTCGGCGATGCCTAGTTTATTTTTGCGGTGAAAAAAACCCTGTCAATTTTTTTTTTGTGACACCCTGTATATCAATACCATCCTACATTTGCACTCAACCACTTCGTGACAAGGCTCGTTTATTAGTGTTCCTTTCACCAGTAGTAAAAAGAACGCTAATAAGTTGAGACGTCTTGCGGAGTCGACACTGCAGACATCAACTCCGCAAGATGTCTGCAGTGTCCGACGGATTGGGGGGGGGCACAATATCTATAGTCAGTTACAAGTTAAGAAGGTAGGAGAAGCTCCTCCCACAAGCGTGGTGCGCCGGTTTCAAATCCCTCCGCAATCGAAAGAAGAGTTCACTGGAAACGCTCCTTGTTCCGCTTCAATGGATAGATAATGGCCACAGAGTGGTGCCAACTTGTCTCCGACCCCCACTTTTTAAGAAAGCGACCTTTGTATTCATCGGAGAAGGAACCGAGCCCCTGAAAGCAGCCTTTGTATCAATCGGAGGGGGAAGCTAATCCCCGAAAGTCGTCTTTGTTTCCATCGGAAGGGGGAAGACTTAATCTCCCTCTCGTGGCTTCCACAATGCTAAGTCAAAGTCGAGAGATAAAGCAAATATGTACAGAAAGGCACGACCCTCCTCGCGCGTTGGCCGCAACGTCACGAAAATGATGGGACGCTATTGGATGCGGAGGTGGCGGAGGGATATATGATTCCCTTTGAGGGGCATTTGCCGCTACCTTCTTGACTTGTAACCTACTATAGCCAAGCACTTCCTACGCTCAGTGTCAGCTTTTCTGTGCAACATTGTCAAGACTAGCATAGTTTCCACATGGCTTTGTTTGGCGCTTCCCTATGCGCAAAAGAGCGTGCGAGTCAGACAGAAGGTCAAGCCACACACTCTGGCAGCAGTGCGGGGCTGCAGCAGCGTGGGAGCTATGCTAGCCTTGGCAAGGCTGCAAGACGAGCAGACGCCATGTAGAATGGTGTAAGGGGAGCCTGGCCATACACTATTGAGGTGACTCTCCCGGGCGAAAACGCCCAAACCGTCGCGCCTAAAGCACCCGGATAATATTCACGCTTCCCGTCTCCTACGCCCGAGTCCCACCAGAGCCACAAAGAAAAGCAACCGACACTGACAAGCCACAGGCACGTGAAGCATGCACACGAAGGTGTCCTTGGCAGGCTCATAGTACCTCGGAGCTCGTGAAGTAAGCACGAATGACTGCAAGCCTGCCGAAGACACCACAGTGTGCACGCTGCACATGCCAAGTTACGAGCGTCGACAATTGTACTGTAAGAGCGCAAGACACGTGCCTCCTGCATTGGCAAGAGCGCAAGACACGTGCCACGAGCGAGCGCCAAGACACCATTTGCTCGTGAGGGCCGCACAAGGAACGTGCCTCCTGCGTTGGCACATTTGGCACTACTTGTAGGACAAACGCATCAAGGGGCTTTGGTTGTGCCCACCTTTCTGCATCTCCCTCTCCCCCCTCCTCTTCCTCCTCCTCTTCCTCCTCCTCATCCTCTTCGTCTTCCTCGTCCTCTCCGTCCTCCTCTTCCTCCGAGGACTCCTCACTCTCGGAAGAATCTAAAGAGGCGTCTGCGTTTGCGACCAGCGACATGTACGGTTTCCAGGGGCGCCGCAAACGGCGCGTTCCGTCCGGCGTGTCTCCCCCCGACGAGGAACCTTCCCCGCCGTCCACTTCGGAGGCCGTCGACCTTCCCTCGTCTCCACCGGCCCCGGTGGGGCCTGCCACGTCCTTGCTGCAATCTGCACGGTCGTCCATACACAAAATGTCAAAGGTCACCGAAAGGAAGTTTGCACTTCCCTATGACCCCATCTGCCCCAAAAATATTTTCTACAGAAAGCAATAGGATGGATGGATGGTAATGGCTACAGTCGCCGACTGATTTTTCGGACTCCGATAATTCGGACTTGTTCGATATTTCGTACCTAAAGGCGGAACCGTGACTTACCCCATAGAAATAGTGTATATTCACGACCAATCTTTCGGACAGCTTGAAGTCCGAAAGTTCAATTATTCGGACAAAATCGTCGCGAGCGATCGGCGGAAAACACCATCGAGAAGCGGCCATTTTGAATTCTATGTTGTTGGCTGCAAATGGATTGGCTTGGCTTGGCAGCGCTACTTGAGTACTCTTGCGTTTTACCGCTAGTTGAGTCTATGCTAGCCCTTTTTTCCATTTAGCTGCACGTCATCATCATCATCATTATCGTTTTGCTTTGTTTTTCCGTTCCTTCGTGTCGCCAGTCGCCATTTTGCGCTCGTGGATGTGTGCCTCTCATCTTGTTGGGACAAAGCTGGCTTGGACGTCATGGCCCCATCTGTTGTTCTGCCACCGCGATGTGTCGTTAAGAAGCGCAGAAAGTACTCGACATAATGCTAGAAAAGAAGGGCAGCGATTCTCAAGCTAACAGAAAGTTGCCGAACGGAAACGGAGGTGTAACCTGAAACGAGGCACCATTTACGGCTTTTTTAAGCCCACTTGGAAGTAATAAAGGCAAGTTTTTCAATCTGCCGATTTTTCGGACTGCTCTATTATTCGGACGTTTTTTCGGTCCCCGCGAAGTCCGAATAATCGGTCGGCGACCGTATACCCTTTGTAACAAGCGGCAGCTTGCGCCACCTAGCCTAACATTTCATCAACCTTTTTTTTTTTAATTTCTATAAATTTTGTTTTTTTCTGTTTTGTTTATATTTATCTGTATTTTTACTCCTCTTTTGATCTTTTTCACCAATCTTCCACTCTCCAATAGGATACGGTGTTGACCAGTGTTGCCAATTTAAGATTTTCACTCTCGTCTAATGGGAATAATTGCAATTTTGAAAGCGGCAGAATTTTTAGCAGTTTTCAAGTTTGCGGTAAATTAAAGTCAAGGGGTCATCCTCTTTGCATACAGTCGCCGAGCGATTTTTTTCGCACGCCGATAATTCGGACTCATCCGATATTGTGGACCTAAAGGAGGAACCGCAACCTATCCGACAGAAATGGCGCACATTCACGACCGACATTTCGGACAGATCAAAGTTTGAAAGCTTAATTTTTCGGACAAAATCGTCGCGAGCGATCGGCGGGGAACGCTGCCGAGAAGCCGTCATCTTAGATTCTACGTGTGCCGCGCGTGGCTCAGCTCGGTTTGGCGGTGCTACTCGGGGACTGCCAAGTCCTACCGCTAGATGACGCTACGCTACTGCGTTTTTTTTCTCTAGCTCCGGGCCATTATCGTTGTCGTTGTTACCACTTTGCTCGTCCATTCGCCATTCTGCAGTCGTGGACTTGTGCTTTTCGGTGAAACATGCTCTCAAACTATGCCGGCTCAGACATCACAGTCACATCTGTTCTTCCGCCGCCGCAAAGTGTCGGCAAGAAGCGTGGAAAGTGCTCGACCGTACGCCAGAAAACAAGGCGGCGATCCTTGAGCTAATAGAAAATGGCCAAACGCGAGCGGAGGCGTAACCTGAAGAGAGGCACCATCGACGGCTTTTTTAAGCCCGCTTAGACGTAACAAAGGCGAGTTTCTTAATCCGCAGATCATTCGGATATTTTTTCGGTCCCCGCGAAGTCCGAAAAATCAATCGGCGACTTACTCTCGCCAAAATTGTTGTCAGTGTCACTAACGCTCGCAACGCCGTCGAGCTTTGAATTGATTTGTGCGTGAATGTGCGAATGCTTTTTCCGAGTCTGCCAAACGAAACGGGACCCAGTAAGGTATGCGCGAGAAATCTGAAGACTGGTCAGCAAACATTCCAAGCGACCTCGGACGGGTTGGATACCCCCACTGGAAAAGGAAACTTTCTGCAAACCGTGCAAATTTGGAGGTCGAAGCTACGAACTGCCGCCAAATGTTGTGCGGAAGATTGAAACGACGGAGGTGTATGTCGGCAGGTGCGGCGACACACCTGGCAACAGCAAGATGAAGCGGTGCACTAAAGCGAGAAAAGTTAAAGAAAAGGAAGCTCCCTTTTAAGGGGTCTTCTATTTACTGCACCGTTTAAAAAGTTATCCTTGCCCCGTATATAAAATTTAGTGGCTTTAGCAGTTCTTTGAGTTTTTGTTTCAGCTGGCAACTCTCGTGCTGACACGCCATCCGGCTAATTGCTCGCTGCTAGGACACGCGTATTTGCTGAAAACAAATGTTGTACTGAAACCGCAGGGCAAGTCCTCGGGAGGTCCGAAAAATTGTTTTACGGATTCCAGTACTTCAGCTAATGAATATGTGCCATGGACAAAATCTTACTTTTAAAATACATGGGCATCTTTGTTGCTGTCATTCTACACCAAAAACAAAAACATAGACAAGATACCAATTAGCCACCTTGAGCACTTTGTCTCTATTGCACATGAGCGAGATAAAAGAAAAGCCAAGGTCCCATCACGCGATTATATGTTATCAGGTCCCATGACCCCATTGTGCGACTGACGTGGACACTAGACCAGGTCACGTGACTTCACCGCGTCATGCGATGTTACCAGGTCTCGGATGTATGCTCCATTCGTGACGTTTCTTTTCAGAATCACCTCCCCGAGCAAAAAACCCAATTCTCGGTTAAAACAGTGGGGAAAGCCTCAAGCGCCCACTGGTGGACTTCGTGACAAAACAAGCGGATTTTGAGCTGCAATCGCTTTTTTCTTGGTTGTTGCGCACTCGTTCCTTTAAGTGGTCAGTTTCTTGGCAGCCAAAACGGGCCTTTTAAAACAGGCCAGGACGACGTCGACGGAAAATGGAAACCCAAACAAGCCAGTGATCTCACCCGCACCTGAACACATCTCAGATTGTGTTTCTTGAGTAACGTCAGGATCTACCTGTCATGCTTTCGAGACTCCCCAACACAAAAAATGGCACCAACAAAGAACAACTTCGATCCAAATTAACGGAGAAAAATGCCAGAAAGTGTTGCTCGGCAGATGAAGGGCAATTTGTAAAATTGCCTCTCGAAGAACACGGTAGAACATAAGTAGAAAGACATTGTAAAAGAATTCCTAAAGAGCAAAGTATCGACCAAATGAAATGGAACGTTTCCCCAAAGTGCAACATCAGTGGTGGCGTTTACCAGCCAAATGATAACTTCATCTTGGTTCAGCAAACTTCTAAACAACAACAGTCCACTAGAAAAACCAGGTTTGTTAGTCCTCTCTTTAAGCCGAGATGGACTCAAAACCAACCAATCCGATACACAACCGTAAAGATTAGGGAGCCTTCATGTCCGCTTTGCTAGGGTGATGCCACCCTTCGTAATACTTCTCGCTGACAAACCAGCAGCCATTTTGGTTCTCGGCGATAATTTGTGGGGCTTATAACCCTCCCGGAAACAAGCACCTTATCTCACAAGTTCGGAGCAGCGTTGTGGAACCCACGGAGGGAGGATTAGCATTTTCCCCCTCGGATGGGAGGACCGATGGACACAAAGGCCACTTTCCGGCGCACGGGGAAACAATGAAAGGAACAAAATGGCGGTGGAAGAGGGTGTGAGAAAGGGAAGCAGGCAGTTGGCATCACTCTATGCGAAGCGCACATGAAGGCACCCTAGTAAAGATAAGTCAGTTTTTGTCTTTAGGAGCCGATTCCTCGAACTTACTTTCAGTCAAAAAAAGTGGCGTACAACGCACATATTCCGACACACCTGACTGCAGCCAAACGCAACAACAAGCGATCACCTTTCTCGGCTGCTGCTGCCTCGACGTCCCTCGACGCAGCCGAACAGTCCCCGTTGACCAGCTTGTCTTCGTTAGGCTTAGCGGGGTCCTCCTCTCCCGCATTAGGCCTAGCACCGTCCAGCTTGGCCACCTCCTTGGCCAGCTCCTTGGCCTTGGCGCTGTAGCGGGCCAGGAGGTCCTCGATGGGCATCTCGGCCTCGGCGCTCAGAAGCTCCGCCTCCCCCTCGTCCGGCGACGCCTCGGCCGAGTCATCCGAGCTGGCGCCGGCCAGCATCTTGAGCTCCGAGAGTCCGTCAGGCGTGATGAGGGTGGCGTCGAACTGGAGGAAGCCCTCGCACAGCGCCTCTGTCAGCTCTCCCTCTGCGTAGCTCTTGAGGGACTTGACGAAGTCGGGGAGCTTCAGGGCACAGTATTTGGCGACCTCGGATCCTGGAACCACACAAAAACCCATCCAGAGTTGAAATAGCATTTCAAAACGGGGTCTAATGGACTGTTGGAAGAATGTCAATTCTGCACTTAGAGGAAGGGCTGGATTAAGGGGTAAAGCCATAAGAAACAGCTAAGCGTCAAGTCATCCAAGACCCATGAATTCTAGCTATTGCCGAAAAAATGATAAGGAACAACAACGCACCAAGTCCTCCAAGACCCACGAATTTTAGCTATTGTAGAAAAAATGAGTTCCTATAGATTTTTAGAAAAACAGAACGAAAGACAATATTTTGAGCATGAATGTGAATGCTGCACAGAAACCGGGCATCCTCCTTGTATGCCTCCAGCACGCGCTCATTGCCACTCAAGTGTTCTGTACAAGTTATGCCACGATTGAAACCTGTATGGGCTTGGGATCTCTGTCGGGTGTCTCCAACCACTGTGTGTCCCTGCCACCCCACCAAATGGATTACAAATATGAAATACACAATGTCAACTGGGCTACCCTTGAGCTTGTGATGAATGCGGCGTCTATCCCTATGTTTGTGGTAACTCCCACAAATTAAAGCAGTGTCCAATTTAACTTTAATATTTTGAGTTCAGTCAAGATTACACGACACTTACCCATAGGCACAGCTTTGAACGAACCTGCCCGTGTTTCCCAAAACTTTGTAATTGGCATTAGTTCAAAGGTGCAAGTTTAAAGGGCACTAAATCACTTCTTACGATAGTCTATTTATGGACACTAGAGGTTGCCATCGAACAAGGACTATCTCGGACACCAGAAGGCACCATCGGACGAAAAAGAAGCACTTCTTAGAGTAACTGTACAGGCTCTGCTTGCAGAGCCAGAGTGTCGTATTCATTTTCCTTGCACCGTCAACTCCGTATTGGCAGAGAAGCGGGCACGTGCACAGAGCTGGATCCGAGCTTTGGGCAGAGCATGTTTCTTGCTTTGCAAAATATACATCCTACACAACGAACTGTAATGTTCATTGAACATTATGTGCAGCCACTGGGTATTGGCCCCAAGCAGGACCGATTGGAAAACTGCGATTGCTCGATGGTGGCATAGTGACCAGTATCACGTGACGAGGCCAGGTATTTTCTTTGCTTTGGTTGTGTGCTTTATGGCGCACCGTGCATTCACGAGGGCGCCCATCAAACCACTCTGGCATCGTTACCGCGAGGCGGCTGTGCAGTTGCCTCGCCTCAGACACTATCATATGGTCGTGTCGCCGCGGGGTCGATTGGGATCTCGAATTCGGCTCCCGACGTGCCGCTTTCTCTCCTACCCACTGGATGGTGCTGCAGGCGCCCCAGGGCGGGCGAGGAGAAATCTCCTCGCCCATCGATCGAGATATAGTCGGGGGGACCGGGGGGCAAAAGTTTCTTAAAACTCCGGGCGGTACCGAGAACAGGCAAGTGTGTGCGAACGGATCTCAAGTAATTGCGGGACACGAGGCCTGGGGGCCCTCTTTGTGTTTAGCCTTGGCTTAATGTGCGTTTGTGAATATTTGTGTAATGTCGCGGGTATTTGTAGTTTAGATTGAGTGTTGTGTTTTACGTGCAAGTAAAAGGGGAGCGGAATCCCGCTCCAGTGAAGAACCAGGCTGGACTTGGGTTGTTGACGGATCACGTGGGAAATAGCGAATCGGCGGCGGTACGCGACTTCCTGCAGCTTTTAGCGCGTTGGAGCAGAAACTGTTCACCAAGTGTATTTTGTTTTTCGCAAGCACACAAAATGTGCGTAGTTCCATGTAAGTTACGATGGAATCCTACGATAGCTTCATGGCCGCCAACACCACTCGGATACTTTGCCGTAGAGACCAATGAGCATACGTCTACATGCTCTTTGCATGCTTCCCAACTTCAAGCAGAAAACAAAAAGAAATATGTAATCGAAACTACAATTCTCGGTGAAGGCCGCTCGATTCACGGATTCTGGAAGCAACGAAAAAAATCCCAACGACTTCAGCGGCCCCTCAAATCGATGGGAAAGCCTAGCAAGGTGGGTCAAACGGCTTAGCAAGGTGCTCGTCACTTGCTGCATACAACAATCAACCTTTGCGCGATCCTTTTCTTTTTTTTAAGTGGACCCATTCTGTTTGAATAGTTTGAACCTCGACCTAGATCTTCCGGTTAGAAAGTGATTCTGATCTCTACGTCGTGTCCCCTTGTCATTTTCGGGGTGTTGTGCAATGGTGGTGGATGTTCTCGTCGCAGTGATGCACTCGTCAGCTCTATTTGCTGTTTCCCTTGACAAAGCTAAAATAAACACACTATGGATTACCCTCGCACCATGTGGTATGTACACTTTATTTTTCGTGTCTCTCTCTAAAACCAAACAAACAAATTGAAAAAGAAAAGAAAAGGCGATCTGAACGCCAGATTTAACACCTGCTTGGCCATCCTCGCGATTGGCTTCAATTTTCTCTGTGCTGCCAGTTTCTGACAGGCTGGAAAAAAAAAAAAATTAAAAAGAGAAAACTCGTTTTGAGAATCATGTTGTACCAGAATCTAACTGTTTAGACACTTGACAAGCCTTCCGAAGCCACGACGACAACCGATTTGGTCGTGGTCAGTACGATAACATGAAACTGGGTAACCGGGCCCCGTCCTTTCTCCTCCTCCTCCCCCTCCTCGCACCCCCCTTTTGGGGAAGGATTACGGTCAACAAAATGGAGGTGCGGGGTGCTTTTCTTTTTTCCCCCCGCTTTTTGTTGGGTAAACTCAGGGTCGCCAGCAAGCTAACGAAAGGAAAGAGTCGCTGACTCTACTACATGCGACCCTGTCATGCGTCCACTCGCTTGGATTTTCTGCACCGCCTTCTCCTCCTTGTGGCCTTTCCTGCCCGCAGCTCCATGACGCACAGAGTTTCCTCCAGACATACAGATTTGTCGTGCGAATACACCATTACTGTTACCAGGTGTTATAGGTGTGTTGTACGGAATACCCGCCGACATACACTCCTATCGTTCCGACTTGGTGGCAATTCAAAGCTTCAGTGACCAAATTTACGTGCTTTGCAATAAGTTATATTTTTCAGTAAACTCGAATAAGGTCGCTTGGAACTTCCAGTAACCTGTCTCAAAAGTTAGAGTCCTATGGGCCGCCCCCCCCCCCCCGCCCCCCCCCCCCCCCCCCCCATTTCTTTTTCTTTAGATTGTTGCGCATAGTTTACTGAGTCCATTTCATATGGCAGACTTGGAAAACATGCACAAATCACTTGAAAGCATGTCCTAAGGTTTGTCACTGTAATATCTCAATGAGGTTGCAAGCGTCGCTCTCAATGATAACTTTGCTAACATTGAGCAAATGTGAGGCCAAGACTAACTCACCGCAGAAATTAAGTTATTTGTGCTTCGTAAACATAAAGTAAAGACATTTTAGACCGGCAGAAAAATGGCAATGCAGGTCTGCCATCTTGAGGAAAATTTCCCAGATTAAAGTCATATTCAGCTCTATGTGGGAATAAGGGGAATCTTGCTAGTTTGAGGGAAATTTTGGGCACCGTATATATCTGTAATTTTATACGCTAATTATGATATTTTTTTTAGATAACAAAGAATTTTAGCAGTTTTAGCTATGTTTGGGTTATTTCCTCCAGCCGTTTGGGGGTTTGTGGTGCGACCATCTGGCAAAACTGAGTACTAGGCTAGGTGCGGAGGCATGCGGTTCAGAGAAGCTCGTTTTAGCGAACGCCGTTTTACCGACCCCGGTTTATTGAATCCCTTTATAGAGAACCCAGTTTAGAGAAAATGGCGATGAGCCTCCTTTTAGCAAATTCGGCCGCCGCGAAGCGGCGTGCAAGGGAAAATCAGGTGAGTTAACATTTTTGTAATGAGCCGCCGCAGACTGCCACCACGAAGCGGCGGGAGCGCAGCGGGGGCCTGAGTTAACATGTGCACCAGTGATGCACGCGAGAAGTAGGAAAGCTTTTTTTTAAAAAGCGTCCCCTTTTCAATAAACGGCATTTCTCTAAACTGAGCCTCTGCTTTCTCTAAACTGTGCTTCGATAAAATGTGCCCATTCTCTAAAACGTGCTTCGATGAAATGGCATTTGATCAACTGTAGTAAACCCGGCTAGGTGGCACAAGATACCGTCTGTCATAAAGGGTACAGCTGTTAGCATCCATCCATCCCACTTTTTTTTGTCAAAATCAGTTTTCATCGCCCCCTGAAAATTATGGAGGAAGGTACCAGCCAAGTTCAAGCCTTCTCGAAAGAAAAAAAGCTCGAGTACAAGAAGAAATACTGCAATGTCTGGTGATATCGACTTAGCATGACTAATAATATTCGTGAAGTGCCGTCGTGTTCCGTGTGTTCAACTCTCGCTTGTGTTACACCTTTCGTTTTGGACAGACTATCATAAAAAGCACTAATGAATTTATTAAAGCAGTATCATGTACCGATGACGTGCATAACATCTAAGGCAAAGATAGGGCTTCTTTTGTCAGTTTGGATCTCCAGGTAACGCTTCCCCTTGCTAGATTAGCTTTGGCCACAGGTTTGGACCGATAAACTAATTTATTGCGAAATGTAAGCGAGGCGTGAAGGCTATGCATAGAGTAAGTCGTCTGCTTCTTGCGCAGGGGTTGCAGTGACGTCAAAACGACATCGAGCTACGATTGGGTTTGGTGAGAAGGAAAGTGGGTGGACCTCAATGCTAGATGCCTAGAGGTCTAACCACTATTTTTTTTTTTTTTTTCAATCAGCCAATAAGAGCTTGGCATTCTGACAGTATCACAACCCTTGCGCAAGAAGCAGACGAACTTGAGCTCCGCATATCAGGGCTGGGCAGAGATACTCCAAAAAATGTTAGAGGATACAAATACTGAGATACAGGTATTTTAAGGCCCAAAATACAGATACTCAGATACATTTGTCTTTTATGCAATGGAATATCCCTGAGATACTTCTGCGAAACCGGCAAAAAATCTATTCCGGAATAATACAGATACTTGTAGAAATACATATGTTCCCGAATGGTGCTACGTGGGGAGGGTGCAGTTCGTGGTGAATGCAAATAGTAATGTTAGCTTGGGCTCCTCTTTTTGTGTCATTTTATGCACTTCCTCTTGCCTCAAATTCTCTATCATTAATGCCACTAAAAAAAAACAAAAAGTCATCCCCGGTGAACCACATAGTTACTGAACGGGAAATACTGCATGCCTTGCTTGACAAAAAGGCGTCTGCACGAAATGAACCCTGTTTTGCCGTGACGGCGCAACTCAAACTATCGTCTTATATGCTTCTGAATCACCCACAATGTGGGGAGATCAGACAACAGAGCCGTACCTTTTCTACACTCAGCTCCTTTACAGCGTTCACTCTACTAAATTGGAAAAAGTGGAGGGCTTTGTAAGAGGAGCTTACTCTGTAATTCTTGCAAGTAACCTTCTTTAAACCAGATTTTTTTTAATGTTGGCGACGGTGATGGATCATGTTATAATAATAGCTTTATTTCCAACAATGAGGTACAGTGTTGGTGGGAGCCTGAAAAAAAGCTGTTAAAACAGCTTGGCTGGTCCCGAGCCCCCAGAAGTCAACAGCGAAAAAAAAAAAAAAAAAGTTAACAGAAAAGTCATATGATACATCGAGATGTTCAAAGCAGAAACAGGGCGGATTCATATAAATTTTGAAGCAACTTGCACAAAACATGTTCTTATATTTTAAATTTATTGTAAAAAACAGCAACAAATATAACGAGATACCTAAGTCTGGCAAAGTGTCAGAATACAAGCGATACATAGTAAATGTATTTCACTACCGAGATACAAATACATTTTTTGAATGCACCTCGATACAGAGATACAGATACTCTATCGCGATACCTGCTTAGCCCTGCCGCATATAATATATTTCTCGTAGTAAAAATGGAAGTGATGCAGAAAACAATGACTATTTAGTATTACATAATTATTTGGACAAGCGAAGGATATTTCAGGTGTCCGCTAGGGAAATTTTGACTCTCCGTGTTGGCAGCCCAGCTGCAACGTGACTTTAAAACCGCTCAAAAGTCCTGCTGGCAGCAAAACTGCCATTTCTCTCGCTAGATGGCTCGGAAAACCACTGACGACAGCGTTTTGTTGATGACAACGTCTACAGCGACACCGTTTTGTCAACGTCATCATGGACCCAGAGCAGTTTGTACTAGGAGCCAAATGTTCACACAGAAAGAGATGTAGGTGAAAACCACTCAATCTGTGGCCCGTAAATGTGGTTGAGATGGGGAAGGAATTGACTCAAGAACCCAAGAGGAACAAAATGAAGGATTTCTAAGCAATGCGGGCTGATGATCAACCAGCTAGCTGGCTCTCCAAATTTTGGTTGCCTGCCCATCTGTGCATTGTTAAAAAGCAAACAAAGTCATGCCACTATTTGCCGTCATTAATGACTAGTTCACCAGGTAATAATGCTACTTTTCCTCGACAATGAAGAATAGCTTATCGGGTCAACATAGGTAGTTTAAACTGGTTGCCGACAAAAAGGTGCTCGCTACCGCTAAACTGTGTTATGACCAGACTGAGTAACCGATGCCAACTGTAAGAGAATACCAATAACAAGCAGCTTTGATCACATATAAAGAGGGGCTCTTAAGGGGCCGAAGACGAGTGCCAAACTTGCAGCTAGGCAGTATGAATCGGCCACAGCCTGATTCAGAGTGTTAGGTCGAATTCATTTCTAGCGGACGTTTGTCCAGGCTGGGCGTTGGTCCGGCAGTTTTAGGAAGCAACACATTGTTGCTATTACATTTTTGAGGAAAACTAGAAAGAAAATGTAGCTAACGAGGTACGTATAATTATATTTTGAATAACCACCGTCTGCTGGCACTCATGTCCGTTGGTCACTCGTGCAGGGAACACTCTTGAATCTTCTTGACAAGTTTCGGCACCGTAGCTCTCCCAGCAACGACACACCGGTGCCGAAAGAATCCACGTCAAGTTTTTCGAGGTTTTCCATTACCAATCTGTTTGGCAAGCCGATATTACCTAGCTACAACGTGTCCTTATAAGCACGGTTTCACTTGTACATTGAGAGGTTTGGCGACAGGACACACTGACTTATGCGAGAACAAACTCCAGGGCCTCGGCCCTCGAGTGACAAGGCTTCCTCACCTCCGTGGCCATCGTAGACTGCGAAGAAAGAAGTGTCCTTGTCATAGTTGAGGATTGTGTTGTGGGCATCCTGCGTGGAAAAGAACACAACATTTGATGAGGCATATCTGTCATATTTGTCAATATTTCACTGACAATGACAAGGCGAGTATTTCAAATGCCTCCAGCACGCGTTCCACGCCTTCCACCTGTTAAAAGTAGGAAGCTGGTGCTGGAGGCAAGACAAGTGAAGCCCCACCTAATTCCCTTTGCCGGTGACTACAGTGCTCCACTCCCACACTGCAACCACCTTCCTGGCTCAACTACTTCCATTACGGACTCTGAGCATTTTAAATCTGCGTTAGCTAACCATGTTTTGACGAGTGCATTTCGCTTTTCATCCTAATTTGTTTCAGTGCTTTAATTGTTTTAGTATGTTGTTGCTTTCCCCCACCTAATGCCTTTCGGCCCCGAGGGAACAATAAATAAATAAATAAATAAATACAAGAGGCAATTTGTCTCCAAAGCAGCCAAAGAGCCGTAAACTTGGAAATTATTTTGTCGAAAGCCGGGTCAGGCGGATTATCTGCATTTTTCACTCTGTGTTTTTGCGTAACTGCACTTGCCACTGCATCCTTGCAAAGCTCCAATTTTCGTCGCTGGGAGATATTTCGGGCGAGCTAAAGAGCTTTGGTGGGCGCAAAATTATATCGTAATAAAAAATTATAAAATGAAATTCAATATTCTCAATCAAACTTTACCGCAGAGCTCCCTTTATTTGTGAACATGAACAGCAAACTGCTATTTTATGCATTCGTCCTCAAGTAACTGTATTAAAGATTTACCGCTTTGTTCTCTATTTCCTGGAAAGCCGCCGGCCCATTATAAATCTGCGAGGTCTGTAATAATTGGCACGTAATGCATACGATAGGATTTGGACCGGTCTGATAAGCAGGAACTGGGAGATTGGGTTACGGAACCAGGGATCTTTGGACTACAGTGCTCCGACGAAACCATACTGACGGCTATCGTTCCGTCTGCGCTAACTTTACACGAAGCTATCCAGTTCAGACGCAACGCTAGAAAGCTCCAATTTCTGGAAGGTCTGTTTACGAGCGTTGTGGGCGGAGCCATAGGCCGTATTGGCGGTACTACAAAGAGGTCCACTACAGAGCTTACGCGCGCGGGGATGAATGAACCAAACACGGCACACGGCAAAAGACTACAAATGCTGGCGACGCCGATACTCAATAAATTCCACGAACCGGTATTGTTCGAGGCGTTGTCAGGATACAACTGACAAGCAGCTCGCGACTACGAGCTCGCAGCGAGACCGTTTTATCAACATTGAGTGCCGGTTCGTCACTTGTTGCAGACTTGGGAGCACGATCGACAAGAGGGCGTTCGAGAACCGTTCCGAAATGGAACGGTTTGCTTAAAGGGTCCGGAACGTTTGCGCGGCTTCGTACATACCTCTTGGGTCATGCGCCAGCCCTGCATCGAAGAGGCTCCGTAGGACACTCTGGGTCCGCTCTCGTCCGTCGAGCATTTCTCGGTGATGGGTTCGGAGAGGTAGGCGCCCATTGCCGGCTAAGGAGGGTCGGGACAGTGGCTGCGTGTCCCGCGGGTCAGATCAGGTCAGGCTGCACGGATTTATCCCAATCGAACGTATGCAGCCATTTACACGTGCCCGCTTCTGTGCCGCTTTGTGGAGGCGAGGGCGACGGTGGCGACGTCGCGCCAGTCGCGCTCCGAGCGACCGGCGAAAAATTTAACAAAAGTAAAAAGGGTCAATTTCTAACGACGACGTTAGATCAGAAACTACAAAAATGAAACAACTAAATTAATGCTAAAACAGTTCAAAATAAAAAAAAATTGCAAAACATTCGCAAAAAAACAAAAAACAACGGTACATGATAAATAAACACAACCACTGTCCAATTTGAAAACAAAAATAGTGCGCAAAACATTTTAACTTCTCTGCACAAATATTTTATGACAATCTGTTACGGGTCAAGGAGATATATTTTAAACAAGAATTTATACTATTAGCCTATTACATTGTTCTATTCGATGTCATAAAAGTGCTATGATCGTACAATCGGAGTGATATTGGACTTATTAGAGTTACGGACCACGGTAGATCATAGTGTTGCGTCTTGAGAATTTCGGTGTCTGCCCGTCTGTGATGTGCCTACTTGTCTGCGTCGTATTTCGAGCCTATCTGATCCGGAACTGCTTGAGCTGGTTGGGCGCCTGAGTCACTGGATCGAGAACTGCATTTCGTGTAGTACAGTCTGTACAGTTTCTAGTGTTCTAGAGCTAAGCAAGCTCACTCGGATTAACCCCACAGTGGGGTAGTGCTGTGCAGGCTCTGGTGCTGTGGGACTACGTATGTGCTGCGTACTTCTAGCGGCCCGAGTCCCTTTGAACGGAAGCCGGTGATTTACCGTTTGAGGTCGGTCGCGACCGACACTCTGCCAGGATGGGCGACAACAAGGACGGCAAGATCCCTCAGGAGTCCAACGAGCAGCGGGGCAGCGGTGACGACTCCGAGGACGAGAGTGAGGTCTTGGAAGAGAGCCCCTGCGGCCGCTGGCTCAAGCGCAGGGAAGAGGTATTCATCCTTCGTTTCCCAAATTGCGGTCACTTATCCCGCTCAAAGGTTAACCGCGCCGTCTCGATCGATAGGGACCCGTACCACCGCTGTCCCGAACCGGATGGATGGTCGGCATGCGCTGACGGTTGACGTCATCCGCCATGCTGGTTGTCGTGCTGCCGCTAGTGTTGTACTTTCTTCAGCTTCAGTTGTACCACTGTGATTGTTGGTGATTGTACGCAGTAAACTTCTACAACACGTGCGATTGCGCATTGACGTCAAGCCATGCGTGTTTCGATAGCGTCTGTTTACCTTGGGAAGTATTTATAATTGACCCGGCCTATGCGAGTCGCTGTCACTTTTAACAAACATCTCCAGGGCCGCAGAAGCTTGCTGTTCTTGCGCAAAATGTCGGCAGCTTGTATGTTCCGTCTCACAAGTTTTCGTTTCCTTAGCGGCTTCTGCAACCTTTGGTCTTTGTTTGGCTGCCACTAAGTGTCACCGTCTGCTATGACCGTTTTCGCTGTTGATAAGTCTAGCGTGCCATGCCATTTTACAGACACGCATCTGTGGCATAATAGACCCTTTCCGAAATTCAGTGCCATCTGGTGGTTCGTAAAGCAGTTTAGGTTTTGCCATATCAATGGCGGATATGAACTTGTATCGGCACCGTCACTTTCGCAAGTCAACCGCACGCGAGGAATTGTTTAGTGCGAGTTCTTTCTCGATCACTTTCAGTTCGATGGTGACCAGGAACCTGCATTCAGAACAAAGCTCGAACACACTCAGATGCCTCGAGAAAATTCTATACACCAAAGTGCTTTAAAGCCGATTGTGTGCCGCCCACAGCTTGACTGAATCTGAGTTATTAGAAATAAACGCTTACGTAGCTCTTGTATTCTCTTCCTACGCCGCGTCGTACTGACCCCCCGAATGTACAGGCCTCGCATCATCCGCTTAGGTGCGTCTTCAACGTCTTCCTTTATCAGTCATTAGAAAGCCGCCATTGGTATGGCACAGATGCCGTTCCACAGATGATGATAGTGATCAAAGTGGCCAGACTGAATTTCGGAAAGGGTCTATTTATATCCGAGCTTGAAGACTGAAGTGGCATAGACACACACAAAGCCTTCTGTCACTCGAGTTCCTATTTGTTCCGGAATCTTTAGCTTGTTTGATTTTGTTACATAAACACTTGCAGTCTTTTTATCGCCTACACAAAGAACTGGAAGCAGTTCTTTGTGAGTGTGACGAAGCATCACTATTCTGTTGCTACTTAAAGGCTGGTTCAAACGTCTGCATTTTGAGTACAACTGACTGCGTTATGACTGCTTTCAGCTTCACAGTGTGTGTCATAGTGGAAGTTCAGGGCTTGTAGCGCAGTTGGGCCTACTCAAATGGAAACGTCTGAATGCTCCTTTAAGAAGCCCACTGCGCAGCCTGGGATAAAACGTAAAGGGCCCATGAAACGAATTTTGGGCTGGGATAAATCAATTTAGATTGGGATTTTACTAATAGCACATCATTGAGTGGGCCAAAAGAAAAAAGGTAGAAAGTCAGAAGCCTGACTTTCGGTTCGAAAATTGGAAAACACAGTGGACTATTTCGTACCTCCTCCCCTTCGTAAGCTCTCTGCCTTTTCACTGTGATACATCCACGGTCCCCAAAGCGCGTCACTGGGTTCAAACGCACGTCACACGACACCGGACCTCACTTACTCCCTTCACCCCTATGCTGACATTGTGGTGGAAGCTACACTTTTGTCGGACCAATCAGCCGCCTCCCTTTCATCACCTGACCTCATTCTCTGCGCGTGGGTATGTGCGAGAGAGCGTGATCACGTGGCAAAAGTGTGGCTGGCCCAACGAGCACGTAGCTTCCACAGCACTGTCAGCTTCGGGGTGAACGGTGTGGGGAAAGCAACTTTTGTCTGAATTTTGAGCGACGGACAAATCTTCTAGGGGGAGAATGGCTGTATCCGGGTGCACAAACGAGAGTCCGAGCAAGAGGGGACTCCCCCCTTTCCGTCTTCTTGAACTGTTTGGTAGAATGCGCGATTGATGGGTTGAGAAGGAGAGCTAAACAGTAAAAAGTTGGCAAAGCGTTTCATGACCACTTTAAGATTTCTGCGGAACCTGTCAAAAATGCCATTTTCTAGAGCCCATTTACAGGCTTCATTTATATGTTTGCAAAAAAACCTGCAGTGCCATAGTATTATAGCAGAAGAGTGGGTTTGGTTAACACATTATTACACAAAACTACCAAGGTATATTCACTATGGTTGTAGCATGAATCCCTCGTGGCAGTTCTCGTGTCTCAAATGCCACGCGCCTTTTCCCCGAGTGTCAAAAACTCCGTCGACAAAATCCCCGTGTTGCTTCCCCCGATTATCAATTCTCCTGTGCCCAATTTCCCCTCTATGACAGTGGTGCGACCTATGTTTATTTATTCATTCAAGACGGACTCTTCCCCAGTGATTCTGTGTCTGCTTAATGCTCATCAATAAAGCATAGTTGTAGGATGTTTATTTACATAGCAGTGTCCAATGTTTCGTAGGAACAATGTCTATGCTACCTAAATACCGCAAAATCGCTGGATCAACTTCAAGAACCCCTCAATATTCAGCTTGCCGTTGGAGAAACTTTGTGTGTTCTGAATGACTTTTCCCCTAATGCCGTTTTGCCAGTTTGTTTTTTTTCTCTGAATGCAATATTTGAATCTAGCCTGCTGCTTCAAGCAGAAATGTAATCCACTGTGACAGATGTGTGTGTCGCCCATTGCTTGGGAGAGATTGAGATCTATATGAGATGGGGAGAAATTGATGGGTCCTTCTTTATTGCCAGCTGTGGAAGGAGCATGCGTGTTGCTGCCCCGTCAATGGCTTTAGGGGGTGACGCGGTGGATTTTATCGAGAGGTGCGTCAAGTCGGTGTAGGAACGTGTCGGCATGCTGGGGGTGTTTCATCGGGTTGATTGTTTTGTTTCTTTCCCGTCTCTTGTTTACTTTTTGTTTCGTGCAGAAGTAAAATTTTCAGTTGCCAGTCAGCGCTGTGCTTGTGTGGAGCACACAAGCGCAGTGCGAAAAAAACGAGACTAGGAGGAGGAGCTTCTTCTAGTTCTCAGTTTTTTTTGTGTGCTGTTTTCTTAAGCTATGTTAAACCAACTAGCATAACTTCAGTCCTTGTTGTAGAAATGGAAGTCATGTGTCATGTTTTTCGACTTCAATGTTTAAACAAATACACAGAGCTGCAGTGTTTTTGACTTGTCTGGACAAGGAAAGCGAGGGAATCCAGTACGTGGGTTGCATATGCTTGATTTTTGAAAGCCAGGGATTTTAGAGATGGGATAGATAACATGGGGGTTTTGGGATTGAGTTATTTCGTGCACCACCCTTCACTCACTATGCATGGTCATTCTAACTAATTACTCACTATCAGTTAACTTAGACTTGCCTGCTGTGACTAAACCTAGTCATACATTTTTAAGGTAGGAAGGCAAACTTATGCCAACAGTCTAGCCCCATTATGTCATTTCAGACATTTTATTTTTAAGGACAGAAAGTACCACTCAACTGCATGCAGAAGGCAACTTACAAATCACGTGACCTTTTTTGCATCTTTTCCAGAAGCGTTGCACAACTGCAGAGGTAGTGAGGCACCCTTTCCTTTAATCACATGCTTTGTTCCTCCATTCCTTACATTCTCATTTGTAGATCGACAATTTCTCTATAATTTTCGTATCACTCTCATCATGGTGCTGACAAAATAAAAATAGTTTTTATACGTTAGTTTTTTTTTTTTTTTTTATGAAGGGTGATTTCGAGACGGAATTTCTACCGTCTTTTGTTCGAAATTTGTGAGAGTTGATTGAGGTAATTAGGACTGACTCGTCATAGGATCTTGAGCATTGAAGTGGAAAACTGGCAAGGCCGACTTTGGACGAGCGATTTTTGCTGCGACTCCGCAGGTTTTCGACGAGTTGTCAGTAATTGTGACACAAATCGCTTGGATCGACTGGGATCGAAACCAACATTCAATTGTCGCAACCTGGGAACATTTCATGTGGACAGAACTTGGAGAGCGCCATAGAGCGCGCGACACTAGAGCGCCGACATTTGAGCGCGCGACACGAGAGCGCTGCGACAGTAGCGCGCTTGACATTAGAGCGCATGACCAGTTGAGCGCACCCCAGTTGAGCGAACACCACAAAATGTGGGATGTACCCGCGGCTTCCAAAACAAAATTGTGCGACTCATCGGATCGAAGCATTGGTGATTTTTGATTGACTAAATATGCCTTTCATAAAAAATAAAAATAAAACGGGTACGACTCTTTCTAAGAAATGAAGCCATTCTTCTAGGGTTCAACGAGAATGTTCACGATCGAAAACGTAGCATCAACGGAAAGCAAAGTACGGACAAGAGCGTTCTAAATTTGAACTATAGACAAAACTTCCACCCGAGTTTCAAATGTTAAAGTTATATGGGATTGCTAGATTTCGAAGGTGAGCTTTTCTTCGCACCCGTTGGTTTTCCGGTGAACTTCTTTCCGCTGCCCATTTTGAATAGGGTGGCAGAGACAAAAGTTGAATTAAACACCATAACGTGTCCCTTACCCCATACATCTTTTAAAGGGAGAAGCTTTGCTAGCAGAATCCAGACTGATTAAAATGCAAGATTGTTTTTTGGAGTAGAATGTTCGTGGAAGCTTTGAGACTACTGTGCCTGCCGCACTGGAAGCTGTCGGTCTCGCCCCAGCGCTCTATCCCTTTGCAACGCTAACATCGACGCATATTTCATTCTCATTGTCAGCACAGATTCCCAGATTAAGTGTTTAGTACAATTGTCATTCGTGAAAATATGAATGGTTGGCGTATGACACTTGGCACGAGATTGATCTTGAAAACCCCATAATACGGGGAAGCATGCTACATGTTGCTTCTTTCCTTTTGAACGTTCTAAAATAATTTAAAATAAAAATAAGCGAGGTCGGTGGTGAACTTTATCAATTAACGTCAAAGAACTAATGAAGCTAGGTCAGCTGCAGTGTTTTTTTTCTGCAGAAACGGACGCTACAAATATTCATTTTATTTTTATTTTTTCCGCTGTCCGCTTTTTGTAACATTTCTTGTTTTGTCACACGCAAAAATTTCGTTGACTCATTCGCAATGACCTTGCTGAATACCGCGGCGTAAATCCCCACCAATATCACATAAAAAACGTGATGTCCGAACAAGTGGTCGGTCGGGTCGGGCCACTCGCGCTGGACTGGTTGTGCGCTCTTGTGACGGGCGCTCTAATGGATGGATGGATGGATGTTAATGGCTATACCTTTTGTAACGGGCGGTAGCTTGCGCCACCTAGCCTAAGTCTAAAAAGACAAAAAACATGATTCTTCCCGCCCTTTTAAAACCAATTTTCTTTCCCTAACTATCACCAGGCAGTGTGGGATATCACCAGAATGACCTTCGGGGGATCGGGCAAAAAAAACTAAAAAACATCACCTCCCTGCCTCTTTTCCCGGCGAGGGAGTCGCCAATTTTTCCTCTGGTCAAACCTTGTCGGCGTTACCCCAGCACCGGACCCACTGGGAGACAGGGTTGAGACTTTGGGCCGGAGCCACGCGGGAGGGAGTCCCAATTTTCCTCTGTCCCTCCTGTCCCCAGCTGTGCTAGTTAGTTGTTCATCATTTAATTTCCCCTAGATAATTTCCACTCTCGAGTTGCGCGCGCTAACGTCGCGGCGCTCTCGTGTCGCGCGCGCTAACGTCGTGGTGCTCTATTGTCGGCGCTCTTGTGTCGTGTGCTCTAGTGTTGTACAGCCGGCAGGAACCAATCGGGGTCACAGTAGTGTTAAGCGACCCCCTGCAGCGGCAACAACGATAACTGAAGACTGCATAAGGCTTTGTTCCGGTTTGCTTTTTTGCTTGTTCCAGTTCGTTTTTGCATACTAGTGACCTTGGGGGGGATCAGCGAGCAATCAGAATGCTATTTGAAGACATCAAAACACTGTTACTGCCTAATTTAACATGTACATAGTCAAATGAAAATGAACTTCTGACGATGATAATTTGAACACTGCACATTGCTGTTTGAGCGCTATCTGCGTTGAATGTGGGAGGCATGGGGTTCCACATGCTGCAGTTTGAAGAGGTCATGATAACTTGCTGCTTGTGAAGCAGGACCAAGCATCTAACTTTCAGAGAAAACGCAATGCTCAAATAATGACTAGAACGTCGTAGTGTTGTTGAGTGATATCTGTTTTGTGCACGTTTAAAGGGATGGTGAACCGAAATTTGGATTTCAGAAAAACAGTGCAGGAGATGTAGGCGGGACGCTACAATCCCTACAACACTACTCGTAAGGGGATATCTCGAATGGACGGCCATATTTTGGGAAAAGGAGGTTGAGATTGAACCAGGCCGACGAGGCGCGTGGCGTCAAGATACCTAGTTTCCTCCTCTCTTCGCTTCGCTCCTTCAAGGCGGCGAGGCGGAGAAGACGCGAGGCCGTTCCCTTTCCTTCTCGGAGAAACATGACGTTAACATTTCTCTCAAATGCGCCTCCTTTTCTTGAAACATACGGTCATCCATTCGAGATATCGCTGTATGAGTGACGTTTGGGTGTTTGTAGCATCCCGTTGCTCGCTTTTGCAACGTGTTTTATGGAATCCAGATTTCGGTTCAGCATCCCTTTAAATGACACACTTTTCTTGGGCGGTTGGAATGATGCTAGAACTGCAGCAAATTTTGTACGAGAGTATTTGCCTCGTTAAGGCAGATGCATGTTTCGACGCGTTGATTGTTTTTACCATTTCAGGTCCAGCAACGTGACATCCCAGGCATCGATGCCGCCTATCTTGCCATGGACACGGAGGAGGGGGTGGAGGTGGTCTGGAACGAAGTCAAGTTTTCGGAACGAAAGAACTTCAAAGCCAAAGAGGTATATTGTCTGCAACTCCGCTCCAGGGGGCAGTCCGCTGTGTATTGCACGAGAGGATGTGCTACGTGTTTGGTAGAAAAGAGAACTATTTCTTTCTGTAGAAATGAACCACGCATTGCCAACTGCTCAGTCCCCGCCTAAATAAAGCACTGGCGATCGGGACCACATGCCACAGTTTCAGGGCTTACCGGTAACCGATTCAACTGATTATCGAAAATTTTTGAGAAAATGGTTTCCAACGAAGCTTGAAAATGCTGGAGGTGAATGGCATCTTCTACCGGAAACTGGCTTCATTTCCTTTTTGAGAAGTTCTGAAACTGAACCCTCTCTTATCCACCTGCAAATCACAGTTTTCACAAGCTCAACGGAGGTCCTATTTATCAGTCTAACTTAAAGGGGCACTCAAGTGGTTTTTGAGTTTGTGTTTTGATGATGACAGCTGAATTTAGACACCCTAAGTATCCCTAAAAACCAAAAAGTATAGTCATACGATGATTATTTCTTTAATAAGAATGTAATTGAAGGCCGCCAAACCTCGGATCCATTCGAAAACGAAACCACTCTCATTGGTCATCGCATGCTTATCAAAGGGATCTCGGGCCGATGGCGTTGGACGACGTTCCGTCGCGCAGTGATCTCGAGGTAGCTGCATCGGCCGAACTTCTTTGTCATTCGAGCTTCGATCATGGCGAAGTTCTCTACGCTCGAGGACCTGACGCCGTTAGAGGTTGAAATTCTTCGGCGGACAGCCGACCTGGGGATGATTTCCTATGACGCCACTCAGACGTGCGATGTGGACGATAGCAGTGCTTCGGAGTCGTGTTCGGGTTCCGAGGACGACGAAACGCAGACCTTTTTGGACGTTCTTCGATTTGTGGTTGGGGCAAGTCGTAACCAAAGCAACGTTTGACATCGCAGCGTTACCTCTGGAAAGTGATGTCAAACGATGTCGCCACATTGACTTTCGCCTCGGGAGGACTGGGGGAAGGCTGGTTCAGACATGTGCAACGAGCGCGTACCTACGACTGCGTCCGTTGCAACCGGAGCGACCAAAACGACCGCTCTGCGTTGCGCATACACACACGTGCAACCACTGCAACAAGCGCAACAGGTCGTCAGCACGGCGACCGCTTCTATACGCCGCCGTCAGCTGTTTCAGCGGCGCCTTTAAAAAGGGGACGCACTGCTACTCAATGCCGTAACAGAATATAGACGGACAGTTTTCTATAGCCTAAAGCTTTATTATTATTTTTCCTTGATAGGCTTGCAGGGTACAGTGGATGAAAAAAAGAAAAGAAAAAGATGCAGTACGCCGTCTTGAATGATCACGACTCTAATACACGACATTGCCAATAGTACAAATATCGCAACACGCCTTTTCTACGATTATAAAAGACGATGTAATCTTAGCAGCGATATAGCAACGTAGAAATACCATTTCATGATCAGATAGACGTTGCGAGCGTTCAGGATTGCTAACACTAATCACTTTTCTCCGGTGATGAAAATTCGCATCCTTTATACGGTACGTGCCAGTAATACCTTGAATGTGAGCACACGCATGAAATGCGCCAAATAAGAAATCCGGGCGGTGTTCGAGGACACAAATGTTTAGAAAGCACCACTGTAGTCGAAGTAAACAAACACAACGGCACGGGCGTTCCTGCTGTCTTGAGAGTGCTGCACGAGTAGGTGGATCTTCCCTTCTAGTACGTGCTGGGTTATCATAGCGTCACACGACGAAAATTCACAGTCAAGGATAGCGCTTTTACGTGGAACGATGAGCTTTCACCACGTCGTCCACGTTGACGATCACCACCGACGCCATGTTTGCGGATAGAAGGATCCGGCCCGCGACTGGCACGACCGGCATGCAACGCGCGCAGATAAGTGCGCTTCCGCTCATCCCAGGGGAACGGGAAATTCACCCCCCACAGAGGAAGGCAAGGAGAGAAACATAGTCCCTTGTTTGTGAAACGATAATTGCAGTATAGCGTATTCTAAACTAGAACTATTTTACGTCTTGTGAAATTATCATGCACAACATATCTAAATGAACTGAAAATTGTTTCTTTAGCGAAACTTTACAAAGGCCGCCAAAATTTTCAAACATACGATAATTTCATTGGTCGGCGCAGGAACAGAAAAGAGTCCGCACGTATTTTATTCCTGCGTGATTAATAGGCAGTTCTGCCTTCTAAAACTGAAGATACTCATTCACTGACACTTCCTTAACGCCATCGCACCAACCAAAAGTAGCTTCCCCAAAAACCGCTTGAGTGCCCCTTTAAGGTGCATCGAGTGTTGGCAGCACATGTCGGTATTTTTCAATTCAGTGAGAAAGAGTGGGATAGGTGATCATTCGAGGGTGAGCATTTCATTATCATCATCATTTGTGTGTAATTGTACGACAGGAGCAAACAGAAAAAAAAAAGAAAAACGGACTAGCAGATGCTGTGTCTCGAACTTGGCTACTGTCAGTAGCCGAGTAATTATGAAACCAGTTAGTGAACTCTATTTTTGTTGAGAGCCGGTGTGTTCAGGGAACATGGACTTGAAGCGTGGCTAGACCCGGAGTCAATTCTTATCCGTTGTGTGTTTCAGGAGAAGATTCGCGAGGTGTTTGACAGCCTGGCCCAGCTGGAACACCCAAACATAGTCAAGATCCACAAGTACTGGATGGACAAGGACTCTGAAAAGCCCCGAGTCATCTTCATCACGGAGTACATGTCCAGCGGCTCCCTCAAGCAGTTCCTCAAGAAGACCAAACGTAATGTGATCAAGCTGCCCCTGCAGGTATGCCGTCTCTGCCTGCCCTCCGACGGATGAGCGTTTTCGACTCTCTGCCGCAGCTCCTTATGGAGCATGCAGAGAGTGTGTCATTGCATTTAAGAGACTCACAAATGATGACATATGTTCCAGTGCAAAGCATGTTATTTTGCACTGGGACAAATACAATTTTTCCCAGTGCAAAATTTGGGCCTCTACGCTGAGACAAACGGTTTCCCCCCAGTACAAAAATAAAATGTACGCTTTCGAACTGGAACACACATGGTTTTTCGCTGTGCTGGAACAAACATAATTTGTCCCAGTGAAAAACCAAGGTTTTTCTAGTGTGACAAACACAATTTGTCCCAATGCAAACAACATATTTGCATCAACAAGATTCTGGTTCTCGTTGCTTATTGTGTCGGTGCTGGTGCCTGCAATGATGTCTACTTCGCATGCTCTGCACAGTAGTAGACTCGTGTGTGTGTGCTTGTGTGCTTGTCAGCATGTCTTACTGTGAACCCACGAGCCTCGCATGTGCAGTGATGGCAGCGGCAACGCATGCCACCCATGCATGTCCCCATCAGTGTATTGTGAGCTATGTGTTGTGTTTCGTTGTGTTTGTTCTTTCTAACCTTGGTTTTCACTGCGCCATTTTGGTCCAAACGTTCCTCGTTTTCTTGATTAAGGTGGCACAAACCCTTGGCCACAACTCGTACCTGCGACTGCAGCTATCTCGACAAACCAGGTGGTTAGGAAGAGGACTGCCAAACGTTTTGAGGAGGCAGTTCAAGGTGAAGCTGAAGTGATGGCATTAGACCATTAGTGATAGCATTGGACCACTCTTTCTGCGTACGCAAGTGACATATGGCAGTCACTGTGCTGGGTTTGCTAGTTGACTGAAAGTTATTATAGCGCCAAAGCATCGGGGCTCCGTCGCACCGCAGTTTATTTTGTACTGGATATAGTGCACACCGAAATTGGTGTTTTAGAGCACACTATGGCCAAGTGATCGGTGAGGCATTTTGACTAGAGATCTAGAGCTGCGTGTAGTGCTTCATAGACGTTGCATGTTGCGTCATTGTCTACAAAAGGCACCAGCCAGTAACCAGGGATGCAAAATAGAGGATGCTTCTGTGTGTGACTGCATCCCAATACTCCGGGGAACAAAGCCCTTCCTTAAATGGTGTGTTCAAAGGATATATTTCAATAGTGAGGTGGAGAGAAGCTCAGATCTTTTCACCCTATCATCTTCTATTGTGACAGTGTGGAAATGTAGGTTAGGGAATTGGAATTCTCTCGAATGTCGTAAATGTAAACGAAGCAGCTGGTCGAAGCAGGACAGGGGCAGTGTTGTACACGTTCCTCCAAACCGGGAACGAAGGCTCGTTCCTCGTTCCTTCTCAATCTTGGAACGAGTTCCCATCACAAGTTCCGGTGGTTCGAGAGGAGCGAGCTCCAAATGGACCAGTGGAATTCGCCATAAGATTGGAACGGGTCGTTACATTAACGTTACATTTGCATATTTTAATGAAATATTTTGCCGGATAATCCGTAGATAAAACAAAGCGAGCAAGTGAAAATATCCACGTCAAACTATGGGTCAAGTCGCCACAATCGCGTTTGTTCCAGTTTTTTGTTTTCTTTTATCTCTGGGGACACTTTCCCATCCCTTGTAGACGGAGGAATCGCTCATTAAAAGTCTAAATGCCTATTAAACTCGGGTAAAATTGCAAGAAGTAATGCCATTCTGTGCGACACTGGAGGGGGTGCCTCAAATTGGTCTTCATTACGTTGTCTTCCTGTTCTGTTCCAGTTTGTCGAGATTTCTGCTGTCACCCATTTGGTTCCAGGGCTGCACTTCGTTCTGCATGTACTCTGGTTGCTTTTCAAAGCACGTTATCGTTCGAGGGCACTAGAAACATTAAATTTTATGGGACTGCAACTATGTAGGTTTAAGGTACCATGTATGAGGTACCACTTGTAGATTTGGGTTGGGCGAACGAGCTTTGTTTGTTTGTTGGTCAATTTATTTGTATGTTGACCTTGTGCCAGGTGGCAGCACTTTTTTGCATGCACACTATACAGCAGGGTTAGCCTAAAGTGCGATATCGGGACTCTGTTACGAATCTTAGAATTTATGTGTGCGGTTTATTGTGGAAGCTTCCAAGATTGTCTGAATTTGTAGTTTTGATAGTGCCCTCCATCTTTAGTGTAGAGACACGACAAATTGGTGTTTGCATGTTTGGGCTAGCGTGGGACGTGCATGCACTGCTTGGTCACTCGGTGCAAGATCCAGGCATTGCGTGGCTTTCGCTGCATTCTTGGGTGGTGTTGGTGTTGTTAGACTTGTCCGCTCCTTTGCAACGAATCTTATTAACACATCTTTTGCGAGATATATGTTTCTAATAATGACAACATTCGTTTGGGAGTGGTAGAGATCACGATGATGGAAACACAAGTGGTGTACATAGTACGTATTAAGTGGGCTGATATTTACGTAGGGGCTGTTTTCTTAATGTTTTACAGATTTGTTTTAAGAAAGACGTGAGAACTACACTAATGTGAACTGCGGAGGTGAGTTGTACGGCTAGGGGGGGCATAATATAAGGGGCTAATCGCAACGATAAGTCCGATAACTAGCCAAAATTTGTTCATTTGCTTTTAGATGAGTGAAAATAAACAGTATGATTCCAGTTAGAAACTTGCTGAGCATCATAGTAAACCACTAAATCAGTCAATTTTAATAAGACTGTAAGGTGAAGTCTGGCAGTGCAGAAACACGAAGGATAAGGTCATCACCCACGTTCCTGCATCGCCTGCCTTGTGCCCATTGCGCGAGGGGTAGCTTTTGCAAACCATCGAGTTTCCCACACACTCCAAGTCTTTCTAAATTTGACTGATTTAGTGGTTTCCAGTGACGATGAGCAAGTTTCGTGTTGAATCATACTTTTATTTTCACTAATTTAAAAGTAAATAAACAAGTTTTAGTTAATTATCCGACTTATTGTGAGGATTAGCCTGCCTGCTCTGTCCTCCTGGCTGGATAACTCACCTATACAAACCGCATTAGTGTAGCTTACTTTTTTGTTTTTTGTATATGAAACCTGTTTCAGCAGGTGATGCTTTTGAAGAAACTGTGTTATGACGCAAGTGCGTTGTGTAGGTGGGTACCGCCACAGAATTGGAAATTTGTGTGCAAGTGTTCTTAATTGTTGGTTTAAAACAAAGCCTTCCTCTGACAGGTGTTGAACCGAGACAGTATTGTTCAGGGTCCTGTTGAGCTGGTCGAGATATTTTTTGCAATGGGCCAAGCTGTTAATTTGTGCACAGACGCTCCAATACGGAAGTTGTAGACAGGAAACACCCTATCGTGTCCTTTTCATAGAGGCAGCCTTTGTGTGTTCAAGTTTTTCAAACTTTGAGGGGGGACATGGGTCTATGGAGCCAAAAACTTCCTAAAACTGCACTCTTTTGAAAATGGCAATGGCTGTTGTTCTTCTGAATCTACCAGGCTTCTAATTTCATAGATAAATATTTGAGCTATAAATGAATTTATAATGTCTATGCAGGCTGAATGCGCATTAAAGTTGACTCTAAAACATTGTTTTCACAAAACGCATTGTTTGGACTCGTTAAAAATTTGCAGGTGGGATATCTCAGCATCTAGAGCAGACAGAAATATAACCTTTCCTGAAATGTGTTGCTAACTGTGTGAATCATACAATGTTGAGAGCAGATTTTTTAATATAAGTCTAGAAAATTTTGTATTTGATCTTTTGTTTTATTACTTGTTAGCCATGCATTGAGCACTGAGCTTCAATGTGTGGTAAAATCGCTAATAATGGGTTTATCTTAAAAGTACTTCCAACATTGTATTCTCTACACTTCCTAGTACCTGGCCATATGTTAAAAATGATATTTTGTTGAACAGTTTTTTTTTCTATTGTTCCTCCAAACAAAGGCAGGCAAGTTTTAATTATTTTGAGGACAATTCTACTGACAGAAAAAATGACCAGACATATGAAATCAGCACAGAAAGCTGAACAAGCTTGTGCAGTTTCATTGGGTTTGGTCATAAAATAAGAAAAAAAAGCTTCAAGACCAGTGTTCCCCCTTAAAGGGATACCGTAGTTATTCGAATCTAGGCCGGCCCCTATTTTAAGCCGACCCCAGAAAGTCCGAAGCCAGGAAAAAAAAAAACAACTTACCTCGAATGTAGGCTGAATGAAAAACCGAGGACAGCGTTCACAAAAAGAAGACGTTTATTGAACATGAAGATTCCGTGCTCATTCTGAGTCATCATCGCTGCTAGCCTCGTCGCTGACTTGTTTATCACTTTCATCTTCAAACAATGCGCTATCCTCAGTACCATCAAGCGCGTTTGATATGCTGCACTTTTTGAGAGGCGAAAGCTCCCTCGCTTTCGCATGGAGCACTTTTGTCGTTACTGAAAGGGCAGCTGCTCGCTGCGTCCGAACGATGTTGGCTAATGCCATCTCTATTTGTGGTGACGGCCTTTTCGTGGTCCGGTGAATGCCATCCTCGTTGCGGCGCACGCAAATATCCTCTCCCGTTGCCTCCTTCAATGACGGACATTTCTTTCATCCACGCTAAAGTGCCGCCCGGCTTCAACGTTCGATGACAACTCCGCGGCTAAAACAACTTTACTTTTAAGAGCGGAACTATAATGGCACCGCCTGTTTGGTGCCATTGCGCTGTTGATAAAGAGAAAACGCCACGCCGCACGCAGGCCACTATCATCGCGAGTCAAAATGGCGGCACCGTCCGTGTACTTAAGTGGCTACTGGCTTAGCTAGTATTGGCTACAATACTTTCTTTTCTAGGTGGCGCTAGCTGCGCGCCACTTTCTTCAAGTTCACTTGGAAATTGGCGCGTGTTTCAGAATCCTCGAATCTAAGCCGACCCTAGAGTTTGATGTATCGGTATTTTAAAAAAAACTATCGGCCTTGATTCAAATAAATACGGTACTACAACGAAATTTCGGCGCTTATTTTTTGGTCTATATGTGTTCAAAGAAGCAGTATCACATCGAACTCACCAATATCTCGTTAAAAAAGTCACGAAAAGGAATTTTAAAACAAATTAAACGATTAGCAAAGAGCACCTGGTGGATGTCGCTAGCGCCTCGTTTGTAATACCCATCTAGGAACCTTGAGAGGTAGTGACGGCAACTGTCTCGCCTCCGGCCACGACGAGAGAAGAGGGGAAGGAGGAACTCCCCTCTTCCCGAGAATCCCTTTTGTATGTCCCAGAAGTCGCTAATGTCCCTCTACAAGATTATCGAAGATTAACCCGTCACTCAAAATTAGTACAAAAGCAGCCGCTTCGGTGGCTGGAACGACTAGGCCATCCTCCCGACGTCAGCCTCCTCGTAGCTTTGCTCGTCCCGAGACGAACTACGTCACGATTGCGTTGGATGTCACGTGGTCTCCGCTGGCTGTTCTCCGAGCGCTTGCCAGAGTGGGCCGTTTATAACGAAAAATGCAGCCACCAGGCTCAAAATACAAATGTGCGATTGTCATTTATGAATATTGTGGATCATATTCAACCTATTTTTGAACACAACTGGTATATTTCAAATTTTGTTGAAGTATCCCTTTAAAGAAAGAGTGTGCGAGTTAAAAAATTGCACGTGACTACTTGCGAGGGAACGCTTACTTTAAAGCTAAAATAAAAAATGTGGACACATACTGACTTTTTTGGTGAAAACGACACAAGAGGGCATTTTTCGATGCACTCTACAACTTTTGTACTAGAGGGTTTGGGCACAAATTATTATTTAAAAAGTGGGCAAATTAATCTCTTTATTGGGAAGTCTGGCATATCACAAAAAATGTATTGACTGGATCGATAGGACCAAGCAATGCACTCTAAGCTTATTATAACAGACCTTCATTTTGACCAAGATTTCAGTCTGTTGTATGCAGATATGAAGTTGAGTCAATGGAATGTAGAAGGAAACCAACCAAACTTTACGAATCGGTATGTTATATCCAAATGTCTGTTCTAACCGGGTCTGTTGTAATGAGCTTAGACATACTACATTGGTTTGATGCGCATGGTGAGCACCAGCGTTTTTCTGAGTCGTGGCACGAGTGAGCTGAAAACCTCCGTAAAGCTCTTCATATTTTGTTGGGAAACTGGAATTTTGTAATTTTTATGTCTAGGTTTTCTATTTTATTGAATCTCAAATGTTTGACTCAACAAATCTTTCTGCAATGGGAAGGAGCTGAGCTAGTTGTTTGTACATACTTAGATTGTGGAACCAGCTGAACTTACAGAAAATGTGTGAGGAGAAAAAAGAGAAAAGACGTCCGATCGGACGTCTTTTCTCCTTTGTCTCCTCGCACTTTTTCTGTAAGTTCAGCTGGTTCCACAATCTAAGGATCTTTCTGCCCCAGTGACCTCCCTTGAAAAGTTCAGCCTTCTCTATTTGATAGACTCTTTTTCAGAGTGGGGTACCGCTCGGGCCTTTACGATTCTCGATTGTGCGAGCGTTTTAGTGTGCCCGAAGCTTGTCAGTGTTTTTTTTTTTTCAGTGTGCCGCTTTAACTGTTGGCGCGGATGTGGTTTTCGTTTTAGGCATGGAAGAGGTGGTGCAACCAGATTCTCTCAGCTCTAAGGTCTGCCCTGCTTCCACTTTCTTTCTCTTCCCGCGGGGAATTAGTCCCTCGCGTCGGACATTTCGAAACGATCGGTCATCGATGCGTGCCCGACCGATCGTTACATGTTCCGAGAGAGGGAATCCCGCGCTCACCGCGGCCCCCTTGGCTGTCCTCTCTCTCTCGCAGTTACCTCCACTCGTGTTCGCCGCCCATTCTGCACGGCAACATGACGTGCGACACCATCTTCATCCAGCACAACGGGCTCATCAAGATCGGCTCAGGTTCGAGCTTGCACCGGCTCGTCTGCCGTCGGTTTCGCCTTTTGCGCGCAATGTTTTTGTCGGTCGCGGTGTCTCGTGTCGCCACACGCGTGGCAGAGTTCGCAGCACGTGCAGCTCCCAAGTGGAGGTTGAGGGTTCGAACCCCACTAATGTAGTTTTAGTTTAACCATCTGTCGCTCCTCCGAAAAGTCCCGTCTCCTTCCTTGCAGTTCTCGCGTGTTGTGCTTAGGACCTTCCCAAACCTAGAGCATGTAGGAAAGCAGCCCTAGCGCGCTGCATCGGGCACATCTTGCGCTAGCGCTAGATCTCGCCGTTACGCCGACATCTGTATCTGCAACGTCGATTATTGCATTCGTTTTGGCACAAGTTTGCCACAGTAAACCTTCTGTTGTTTTTTGTAAGTTCTTTTAGAGCAATATTGAAGGTGCGAGACTCTATTTAGTTGGTGGTCACCTCCTTTCTGCTTGTTTTCTCTTTCGAGAAAACAAGTAGGAGAGATAGATTGGTTTCGCCTTCACGTTGAGGTGGAAAGAGTGAATGACCATTTTGTGATGTGACTTTGCACGCAGAATTTAAAGTAAATCTCTCGCCGTCAATATTGCCCTAAAAGCTTTTTTTTTTTTTTTGCGTAAGATATGTTCATACTGTGGATTATGCCTAAAAAGAAGAGTGCCACGCAGGACAGGGTGTAACTGTCAACTGAAATTTATTAGCGCGTCCTCTTTGCGCACGTGCAGTTTTTACAATTTTTATACGTGCATTCTAATAAATTTCGGTTGAAAGTTACAAGCTGTCCTGCGTGTCACCCGCCCTTTTGTCCTCGTTTTTTAGGCGTAATCCACGGTACGAATTGTCACCAACGAGCCCAACTTGCAGTCTTAATTGATATGTTCTACCTGGGTCCGTCGACCCGAAGTTCTGGTTCGGCTTGAAGTCACTTGACTAGCGTCTGGCCGAAGCTCGTGCAATGCGGTAGCCCCGACCGCGTTGCACGTATCCCACGAAATGGTTTGGTGACATTGGCGAAGAGTCTCCTCTCTGTGATCCCTTTCACCAAAGTCACTCTTGTATGTCGTTGTTTTTCCCTTTCCAGTGGCACCCGACGCCATCAACCACCACGTCAAAACGTTTCGGGAAAACATCAAGAATGTGCACTTTGTTGCACCCGAATACGGAAGTAAGTCATGTACGTGTCGGGTTCTCCCATCTTTTCTTTTTCTCGCGCTTCTTGGTTGTCTCTATTTGTTGAAGCTAGACGACGGTGGAGCGTGCATTGCTTTGCCACTTGTTGGTTTTTCCCGGTTAAGTGAAAGATGACGCGGACCACTCTCGTTCTTTCTTAAAGGGCAACTCCGGTCAATTTGAATTTGGGATTACGACTGTTTTCAGCTAAAGCGGTGTTTCTGAATTAAAAGGTAACATTTTTTTTTCGTCCACGGCAAAACTGGGACGTCAACATGGTGCTGCGGTACAGCCAGTCAACTGCAGCTCCACTGCAACGTGACGTCGGGAGGGTGCTGCGCCAGTGTTCCTCGACTAAAAGCCAACCCGCTTGCTGCCCGTTAAAGAGCAGCCGGTCGCATCTTTATAATCGGTTTAAGTGGAGTAGTGTGGCTCGAATTTGGCGTAATATTTCGGTGGTGATCGTATTTTGTGCCACCGGAGTTGCCCTTTAAGGTATGGTCCGCAATTGATGGGGAGGGGCCCCGCTACGGTTCGAGACGAATTTCTTCTAGCGTCGCTCTCGCGCACCTTTACATTGACGGCGGTTACGGTCTCTTCCCCCAATTGCAGTAATGTCTGTCGTCCGTCGCGCGACATTACAATGTAACGTGACGTCGAGGCGACATTCGAGACCGGAGCATCTCGCGACACCGTGTACGTCGGAGGGCTTTAGCGAGTAGAAAATAAGCCAGCGTCACTCTCAGAGTACGCATTGGCGACGATTCCTCCACGTAGGCTGCGATGTACTCGAGGGGTACATTAGGGTTCGATAAGGCGTCGAAGCTGTTTCTGCGAGCGTAGATTGACACAGCACTGCACTTTATGTTTCTCGTAATTCCTTCCCCGAGTGTTTCTTGCACCGTCGAAGACGATATTGCGGGTCTCTTTTTAGTCGCCACTTGTTACGAGAAAAATGCTCAGTGGGAATAGCTTTTGACCGTGTCACTCAGTTAACCCTTTAAGTGCCTTGGACGAGCTGAGCTCGTCGGCCGCTTTTTGGCTAAAAATGCCGTGGACGAGCTCAGCTCGTCCAGTGGTTTTTTCGGTAGCATTCAATTCCACGGATGAGCTAGGCTCGTCCAAGTAGTTTGCGGTGCTGATTATAGATGGCAGCACTCATTTTAGTTGGCACATTTTTTTTTTTTTGTTGCCGTTACTAGAGGAATAAAACTTCAGAATAAAAAAAAATATAGCACTTTTAGGTTACTTTCTGAAAAAAAAAAAAAAAGGGGGGGGGGGGGGCACTTAAGTTCTTTGGCCTCGTAATTTTTGCAATTATTTTCTACTAGTGGAGTGAGTAGTCTGCTGTGTGCCAGATTGAATGGCACGAGCATTTCAGACCAGGGGTGAGTTGGCGTCGTGCCGATTGCGCAGCGACGGACTGTGCGGCTGTGGCGTGTTTTGCGACGCAATGTTCACCTCACAGAGTTGCACCGTGTGACCGTGCATTTCTCCTCTTCCTGCAGTCTCTATGGTGACCCCGGCAGCCGACATCTACTCCTTCGGGATGTGTGCCCTCGAGGTGAGGGGTGAACTGAGTCGGTCTTGCTTGACCCTTTTGCGGTCGTCTTTCTTACTTTAGAGCGCAGCCTTAGGCGCCCGTTACCGTGTTTTGCGGTGTAGCCGTCGGCCTCGGCGTAACCGCGCTAAATTTAGCGGGAAACTTGACGTCGCGTGCCCTCAACACAAATATAATTCCCCGCTAAATTTAGTGGGGAATTTTGTGATGTACTGGAGCGTGATTACAATTTTCCCGCTACATTTAGCGGGAAAATTGACGTCACGGGACCTCAACACCAAGTAAATTCCCCGCTAAATTTAGCGAGGAATTGAATTGGTGTTGCGTAAAATTGTTAAATTTTTACATTTAAGCATCACCATATTTTTTTTTATATTTTTTTATCGGAGATTTTATTGGCAACATAGAAAATGTGACGACAGGTGCTGGGATTTTAGTCAAATTCAGGCAGTAAAGGCCCGTTCACACTCTTGCGACCTCTTAAATCTTGGTTCCTTGCAACCTCTTAAACCTCTTAAAACAAGAGGACACAGTGGCGCCATCTATCGGGTTGCAGTGTAAACTTGACGGTCCGGCATATTTTCCATTTCTCCCGCGCATTATCCTTTCTTTCTTGCCTCGAAAAACTTTTCCAAACGTTATAAACGAGCCTTTCTCATAAGTATTACGCACATTCGACCTCGGAAATGCCGCAAATCCGTCGCTCTTGTGAAATGCAGTTTCACGATCACCGCATAGATGGCGCCATCTATGCGGTGATCGTGGAACTGCATTTTACAAGAGCGACGGATTGCGGCATTTCCGAGGTTAAATGTGCGTAATACCTATGAGAAAGGCTCGTTTATAACGTTTCGAAAAGTTTTTCGAGGCAAGAAAGAAAGGATAATGCGCGGGAGAAATAGAAAATATGCCGGATCGTCAAGTTTACACTGCATCCCGATAGATGGCGCCACTGTGTCCTCTTGTTTTAAGAGGTTTACGAGGTTGCAAGGAACCAAGATTTAAGAGGTCGCAAGAGTGTGAACAGGCCTTAAAGCTGGTTCCCAACGAGTTACTAGAAGCTTGATGGGGTGAAATAAATGCTGGGAAAACTCCCTTCGGTTGAACGGAAAAAGTGCACGACATAGTGCGTTTTTGAAACTGCCTGCTTGTCCTGGAACTTCTACGTTTTTCATCACCCCACTGCGGACTGCTGGGAAATTTGAACGCTCGTTTTGGTAAAACCTCCATTTGTCGTCTTCTCAACAGCTATTATGAATGTAAGATGATAAATAGATTGAGTAAAGCCCAAGTACTATTCTGAGAATATGTTTGAGTAGCTGAAAAAGCTGCTGGAGCTCCCCTTTAAAGACACGACCGGTGGAGTAATGCTTGCAACGGTGTTATTGCTACCACCAGTGTTGTCTTGCATTCTAGGTGAGGACGTTGTTTTAATTTTTTGTTTGTATATAGAAATTTTTTGTTTGTATATATATATTGTTCATATACGGACAAAAAATTATTTTAATTTTTTGTTTGTATATGAACTTGATGCTGTTTTTTGTGGAGGCCCTCGTTGCTATGTTGTTGGGCACATACATAGGAACCTTGAAACAAGGACATGCGAAGGCAGTGCTTCCTCTGTTTGTCTTGGGTTGTTGTACACATGCACCACTAGTGCGTGTGTACACTCGTTGAGACTCTGCTCGATTGCCCCACAGATGGCGGCACTGGAAATCCCCGGCAACGGCGACTCTGGCACCCAAATCACCGAGGACGTCGTCAACAAGACGATAGAGTCGCTAGAGAACGTCCACCAGAAGGTGAGTCTGCCAATGCCTCAAACCTAATGACGCTTGGGACTGCTCCGGCTTCTTGCTGAGGAACCGTTTGGATCTGTGCCTCTGCACTATCTAGTATTGATAGCTGATGTCTTAAGTGAATTGTAAATAGTTAAGATATTGAACTCCAGTGCTCTCCACATTTCTTACAAAAATGCAGACCCACATAGGACAGTTCGATAGATGGATTGAAATGCAGCTGCGAATGTTTCAGCTAAATGCGGTAGAATTATTGCGAGACCCATTCGACGCTTTTAAGATGTGAACCGTAATCCCTGTGAATTGAGTATTGAGGCACAATAAAGCATCGAGAAGTAGGGTTGAAAATCTGGGCATTATCTGGGTATCGTGGTACGTACTCGCAAATCATGTTCAGAAATATTTCCGAAGGCTGAAACTTACCTTCATTCTGGGCCTAAAGTTGAGAGATGCAGAATGCATTGTGCGTGTCTTAGCCTGTTTGACTTTTTGGCGCTTCTATACTTTCAGACGTATAGTTTTGGCATTTTGGCAATTTTGGAACCCTTCCTCGGGTGTTGCTTTCTTCGTTTTTTCGGGGGCTCTAGATTGGTTTCAGAGGCACACAACGCATTCTTTGTTTAACTGTCCCGAAACATTTGGTACGAAAGCCGCGCGTCAAATTTCTGTTACCGTTGTTCTATAGACAGCAAAATCAGCCTGCAAACACATTCTGCTTTGAAATGTTTTATACTGTCCTATCTTGGCGGTTTTTTAGAAATATTCTTCTCATCACCGGTCTCGCCACTCACTCAGAACATCCGTTTTTCTGGGCTCGTTCGCTTTATCTGCACCAGCCTACACTGGTGCACAAAAACCCGGGGCAGTTTACTTCCGGTACGGAGTTTGAGACAGGCTGCGCTCGTTCAGCTGCAGCGGAAAAAGATTAGCACAAGCGACCAACGACCGGAGTGGCGAAATCGCGACACGTGGTGCTATTGTTCCCGAGCACACCGATAGCGAGAGTGAGTCATGTTCCATTTCTCAACGCAAGGGTGGCTGGCAGAAACTTGAGGGATTAGATAGCTTTCGAAATGCGAGCTTTAGGACGGGGTGCTTTCTGCTGGCCACCCCAGCGTTGAGAGACTTGAGTGTGACTGGCACTCTTGCTATCGGTGTGCTCGGGGACAATAACGCCGCGTGTAGCAATTTTGCCGCTCCGGTCGTCGGTCACTTGCGTCAATCTTTTTCTGCTGCAGCTGTACATCGAATATGCCGTAGGGCACCTTGTGTAGAAGGTGCAGGTAAAGGAAACGCAACAAACGTTGATTGAGCAGTAACGTGGCAGCCTGATTAAGGGGGGACGCGGGTCCTAAAAATGCAAACAATCGCGAAAAAGTTAATTTTTTAAAAATCCTGTATTTGGGTGCCTTTTTAAAAATCCTGTATTTGGGTGCCTTACATATCCAAGCACCTCTCTCCAAAATATTATAGCGTAATTCAAACTCAAAGTATAAAAAAAAACGATAATTACGTCGCATGAAACGCGCCCAAAACCTCCCCGAAAGAGAAAACCGACGTCGAAACGCGCGCCCTCCGCGCTCCGCAGGTGCGCGCCCATTCGCGGCCATTTTGGTCTCGTTCGAAAGCTTGCTTCTTTGTCTACATTTTTGGCGCCATAAAAAATGGCATCCGCCCGGGGAAAGCACAGAATACCGCGTTTCCCCGGAGAAAGAAACTGAGCTACCGATTGGCTAAGAAGCACGGGCCGCAGCGAGCGCTGTCGCTATTGGCCGAAGCGCATGCCTCCTCTCCTGAAATATGTGATTCTCCTCTCCCTCCTCTCCTTCCTCGTGGCGCGGAAGGAGTCGGGAGCAGCCGATATCGTTGTTTGTCGTCTGCTAGCGGTTGCGTTTTCAGTTCAAGAACGTTATTTTTCGGCGTTCGCCTGCTTTGTTTAGCTCGACGTCTTTAGGAGACATCGGTAGTGATCGCAATGCCTAGCGTGAAGCTTTCAACGCAGCGTGCGTACGGCAAGCGGAAGCGTCGGGCGTAGAACAAGAGGACTTCGCTCGCATCGCCAGCCGCGTTGCTTGCGGCGGACATGCGGCAAGTTCAGCTGCCAGCAGCCGCATCGTGTTCCGAGGTGCCCGCCCCTGATGTGAGCAATGAAAAAGACGACGGCTTCGGCCCTGGTGCGTCACGACTCGACTCGCATTTCTACACGGCAAGCGAAACTGCTCAACGTGTGGTGCGGGCTGACGAGATGAAGGAGGATTTGGTCGCGAAGTCTGCCACACAACGGAATTTAGACCTCCTCAATGTCACTGTCGAGGATAAAGAGACAGATTTCGGCACGCAGTTTGTGATTGTGGATTTGAACGTGTTGAACATGTTCTTCGCGACCACCAAATGTGAGCAGTGCGGAATGGCCGCGGCCATTCACAAGCTGGTGCTTTGAAAACGTCCCCGCGTCCCCTAAAAAAGCCCTTTTGAGGGCTAACCAATTGTTGCATATGGGGCTGATCCCTACCCGTGTCTCTCCCTTACTATAAAATTCAAACCAAAGGCATTCCACCCATCTAAAGCTTCAATGTTGTTAGTTATGCATACCCAAATTTCAAAGTCCATTTTCTCAGCTTTGGTTTTTTTAGCCTCTTCTTCGGCCAGGAAGGCTTTTTGATTCACTTGCACTCAACCAATTTTCATAAACTTAGTATTATTTTCTTTGGAATGAACTAGGCTGCAAGCTAAAGCTATTTTTATTATGATATTTTGTGGTATATAAAACTGGCATTTCATTATTAGACATTGTTATAGCCGCTATTGTATGTCTTCTATTTACTTTAATTTTTTTACATGATTATATGCTGCTAAAGAAATAAAAATAGCTTTAGCTTGTATGGCATTTCTTTGAGAATCGATTGATACCCTTTTTTCATTAAAATTTTAATAAGAAGGTTTTTTAAAACTTTTCCTAAAATTAGCTAATTAATATTTTATTTTGTTGATAACTTTTGACAAAGAAGAGATATCTGAAATCTGATTGCAGTTATGAAATCGGCACAATAAACTGCATGCCTGTGCAGAAAATCGCCGAGATAGACCAATAAACAAAAAATATTTTTTGAGAACCCACTTCCTCCCTTAAGTAATCAAGTCACAGTTTTGCCTTGGAGAATCAAAACCTTTTGGGGCATTGTTACGTGGCTCGGTGAGTGACGTTTGGATGGCGCCGCGCAGGACTTCATCCGCAAGTGCCTGCGCAAGAGCCCGCAAGAGCGGCCGACGGCGCGTGAGCTGCTCTTCCACCCGGTGATCTTCGAGGTGCACGCGCTGCAGGTCCTGGCAGCCCACGTGATCGTCAAGAGCGCCTGTGAGTTTGGGATGGCACCTCGCATACGTTCACCTAAGAAGACACGCTCCGGGGGGAAAACTTTTTTTTTTTTTTAATATTTGGAATGGAGTGCAATTCGCTTATAACGATAATGGGAAATCCCGAAATTTTAATCTTTATACTCGATTATCGTTGTATCTGGACTAGATACTGTAAAACCCTTTATTTTCGCTGCCCCTATATTTCGCGAATTGGTCACAGAGGACATAATCGCAGCCATTAAATTTCGCGAGTTCCATACGCCTGCATTGAAACTCTTAAGGACCGAAATTTTCGCGTGGCCTTAAATTTCGCGAATTAAAAAATTCGCGATATTCGCGAAAATTAAGGGCTCGCGAACATTGAGGGTTTTACAGTACATCATTTCCAGTCTAGAAACTCTAGAAACTGATCGTTATAAGCGGTACATCATTATCTGCTGTATCTTTGTAAGTGGGTTGCGCTGTAGCTTAATGAAAATGTCACCGTCTGTAGGACTCGATTTCCTCTTTCTAAATCTTGCGTTACTTTCGACATGGCTGCTCTTGGCAATGTCCTGCACGCAGTACACATATGAAAGAAACTGCATCCTCGTGCACTCGTAAAATAGGCCAATTTGTTCCCTGGGAACCACTGATTGCGAGTAACAACGAGAATAACGTGTGTGAAGTCTCCTTTATTTAAAAAAAATTGGAGATCACGAAAATGCCACATTTGAAGGGAAGACAAATATTTTTTGCAACTTGTACGACTATAGTGATATACATTGTAACAGAACCTTGACAGTTGTATTCTTCACACCTCGGAGCATACCATGGGCGTCGGCAGGGGGGTGCAAAAGGGGCAGTTGCCCCCCCCCCCCCCCCCCCCCCCCCCAAGCCAGTGTGCCTCCCCCCCCCCACCCTCTCCCTTCCCCAGCTCTCAAGGGTACGGGGGATCGAATGACGTCGCGCCATAGCTTTTCCAGCAAGCGGAGAAACCGAAAGCAATCCTAAAAATAAAATCCACGCACTTTTGTCTCCTTGGATCCTTCAGCAATAAACACAAAAAAGAATAAGGTCTCCCCTCGGTCAGTTGCGATCAACCGCGCCCAGCTGGCAAAAAAACAAAAAAAACATAGGGAGGGGCATTTACTTCCGAGAACACCGCAGTCCTGTGTTGTGATGAATCACAGGCATTCGAGTGAAAGTCAGTAAAATGCCCCCAAAACAGAGCGTCTTCTACACATAGCGGGATTCTTCCAAAAAGCCCAACAGAACAAATCGGCGTAGCTACTATACTCTGTTTCAGCTTACGGTGGACCGCAACGGACGTTACAAGTCATACCAGCCAATCCAGCGCATGTGAACGTTCACGTGACCACGCGCTTCGCTGCGTGTATCTCAAAGGTGACGTGACGCTCATGCGGCATTGGAATGGCTCTGATGGCTCATAGCATCCTCCGCGGTCCATCGTAAGGAGAAACGTGAAGATTGTCCGCGCTTCCCCTTCGCTCCGTTCACATCGCAAAACCGACTGCGTAGAGCGAGCGGGCCCCAAGAGGAAGAGAGGGATGGGGGGGGGGGGGGGGGGGGGGGTACTTTGGCATTTTGAGGAGGTTTCGATCCCCCAAACCACCCCCGTCTACGCCAATGCTCACGCCAGTGCTCTGTTTTGTATATGTGCCTTTGGGTTTTTCTTCTCCTTCGCCCGTAGCATGTTGCGGTCATGGGAAAGGAGAAGAGGGGGGTCAAAATCGGGGCCAGGCGTCCTCTTTTGGACAATGCAGTTCTGCGAAACTCTGTTCGCACCATGTCAACGACGATACTCCCCCGGGCCATAACTCACGCGGGAGAGGCGTGTCGGACCGTCCTCGTTGACACCATCGTGTTCACACACGTGAAACCGTCGAATATCTGTGACAGGGTGGCACACTTTGCTGTTGCTGGCTCTCTCTTCCTCGCCCAGTTGCTTGAAAGGGCCACATTCCACACCCAATCCCACTTTTATATAACCGTGGGCTGATATGGGTCAGGAGTGAAAATGGACATCAGAAGCTTTTTTTAAACGGAAAGCTGACAGTGATAATGACAATCCATCTTGTGCAAAGAAGAAGCACGTGACCTCAGTGCTGTGTCATTACCTGCAATCTATCGATGTACCTGCTGTCTCCGTCACTCCTGAGCATTCTCCGGCTTTAAAGAGCCAGCTGAACATTGGCCTTGCCCTCGACTCTCACAGGTATGTCAGACTCGTCTTTAACTGTGGGAGTATTCATGCAAAGCTGAGCTTGATCATATATATAACAACCAATATAAAGATAAGAGGGCTAAAGTTTACCCCAGTTCTGAAATGAGACAGAGCGAGCATGGCAAGCTAAGGGAACCCGCGTCGAGGAAATACGGAAAGTTAGAATGGCAACTAACCCTCCAGCGGTAGCCCTGCCGTGCTAGCTTTCCAACACAGCTAACGCAGCTTTCAGGTGTCTTCCACGAACCACAATCCGGGAAATGCTTCGAATTAATATTACGAGCGAAGACAATTTTGTGCAGAAAATTAGAGCTGTAAATTGGAACATAGGCCAACTTGGGGTAGCTTTTAAAAACTTGTATAAACATCAAATATTGTTAAATATGAAAATAGGGTATTGTTTTTTGCTGCGACAATTTATTATGTGAGCGCGTGACTTACGTGCACTGCCTTGCTATTTTATTGTGTACGGTACCTATATAATGCCAATACTTAACTAAGTGGACTAAGTGGACTGTTTTGTTGTTTTGCCGCGTCGTAGACTAAATTCCTTTTTTTTTTTTACTGTGCCAGTACATATCGATGAAAAAAAATTTTTACTTTGAAATTACTGATGCATTGAACTTTTTAAAATAATTATTTCATAAAAACTATGCTCATCTTGCAAGCTGTATTCAGCTCTTTCGTATTCAGCCTCCCTCCCCCCCCCCCCCCTTTCCCCCTTGACGCACACGCCCAAAAAGGGCTGTCAGTTTGCCCCCCCCAAGACAAAATCCTGCCGACGCCCATGGAGCATACCGTAAAATACCGAGCAAGCGCCCACTCAAACTTTGGAGATAATCGCAAAAAAATGGGGGATGGGCTCTTGTCCGGTCATCAATTTTACATATAAATGTACTGTGCGTATTTTCTCATATCTCACAAATTTGGTAATGGGCTCTTAATGTGGAATGGGCGGATGCGCGGTATTCTACGGTAAGCATGCCACATTTGGTTGGGATGGGACTACGTGAAGTACAAACATTCTTGCGCACAAACTTTGGAGATGACTCAAAAACAACAAAAGGAGAAAAAACACGTTTGAACGTTATCGTGGATGTGCACTAGTAAAAGAGGAGCCTAGTTAACGTGAAATTTGACCACAATGCGTGCCAGGGCTTGGCATGACGGCGCAGAAGTTTAGAATTGTCCCGCACCATATGTGGCTCCTTCACAGTCCATGTAAGCAGTGTTCTGAACACAAGCCCGCTTCACCATTCGGCAGCGATGAGATCTTGCTTCAACAGTCCCTTTGGCGGTTGTGCTGGCAATGTGTTTCTAGGCACACTTATTGCCGAGCGTGACGAGTTCCTGAGACGGGAGGATGCCAAGCTCCTGTAGCACCTGCTCGAAGCCCACGTGTCCCTTGTTGAACCATAAGGTTGCAATGGCAGAGGCCATCTCTACGACGATGCGCTTATGGGTCGTTTTTGATAAACTTCTGCTGTCTCATTTCCAAAGATCACCCATCCTATATTTTTTTCTCTCTTTAAAATGGGTTTTATGGTAGCTACGCAAGGGGAAATGGTTTTCTGTTCTTTATTTTATGGGTGAAGCGGGCTAATTCTCTCAGTTAATTGGCCAAAGTCTGAAAAATTGTTGCTGAGAGTAACATCGTAATCAACGTTGAATAGTCGGTTCAACCTTCAGGGGTGCTCTCACCTCCTAATGAATTTCAAAAATATTTCTAGTCCTACACATTTTATGCTGTTTCTGGGTAAATACGAGGGCCAGAAGCTTTATGTGCGTTGTCAACTCAGTAAAAACCTAAGCTCCGCGCATAATTCGTACGCTGCAAGAAGTAGTTCTTATACGAGATTTGTTTGTTGGAGGCAAAACAATGCATTTTGAGTCTAAACGTGTATGTTGCAATAAAATAAAGCTGATCTTAGATGCACATACTATCTTAATTCACTATGTAAAGTGAGCAATTAATAAAATGCTTCGGGAGGAGCCAGACGTTTTTGTACCATTGTTCTCGAGGTAAAAACAAGCACGTTTTTCTCTCTACGTCACATGCACCTGGCCTTATTGCACCATGCGCGTAGTCAATCCTACCTGTTGTTGCCGAGGGAGGCAAATCGGTGGTGCGGCACGTGGGCTGCCAAAGGTTTGCGCCCATGTCGCTCGATCAACCCAGTCTCGGAGCTTCCGCAAAGCAGAATACCCTCTCCCACTCCCCCTAAAGTCTGGCCCCCGTTGTTTGAAGCGCCATCTAGAGACTGCATTTCAAAAAACTGTGTATTCTGTAGAGTATGGTGAAGCGCCACCTTGACGCCACCCTTTGAAATCTGCATAGCCATAGTTATACCGTAGCGGCCGTCCCCCTACGAAACGGCGGCGCATCGAACGACGGGAGACAGAGCTTGGGGGAAGAGCCGGGGTACTGCTGTGGGCGGTTCCGTAACCGAGTCGATCTAGTAACTCGGTACGCGCTCGGCTGCGGGGATACCACAGTGGTGGAAGATGCGGTCGATGCAAGCTACGCTTAAAGGAGTCCTTTCGCCGTTCCCCGTTGGAGACTATGGCGCGCGGTACCCCCGGGGGTGTTTATTGCGTCGATCCCCCGCGTGTGTTGCGAGCAGCCTACCACCCGGACCAGCTGACGGACGAGGCGGTGGTGTCGCGCTACAGCCAGGCGGACGTCATCGCCGAGATCTCCCACCGGGACGGACGGGACGGCGTGGCACTGCGCAAGAACGAAGTGCCCAAGCTCGAGCTGGAGAAGCTGCTGGAGGACGTCAGGTGCGTCGCGCGCGGGTTGCCGTCTGCTTCGGTCGGGGGGGACTGCGAAAGCATTTCGGGGTTCCTTCTCACGTATACTTTGACTCGGATTAGGGTTCCTTAACTCTTTCCATACTAGTTTCTGTATACCGTAAAATTCCGAGCAAGCGCCCCACCCGCACGCAAGTCAAAATTACCTGCAAAGTGGGGGGGGCGCTATCCCGGAACGGCACCAAAATTCAAGATGGCGACGACAAAAATTTTCCGCTAGAAAAAGAAAAAAAGCACAGTGCACACAGATTTAATATTTTATTTATCTCTGAGAACATAGACTTTATTAGGCCAAAGATTTGTCACTGCTATATTAATGCCTTTCAAAACCACCTAAAGATTCCTCAGAGTCGGCCGCAAGAAAACTGCATGCCGTTGGCTATTTTGACAGCCTCTTCAGCAAGAAGTCTGTTGCTAATGGCTCATTCTGCACTTTTTTCGCGCTCCAGATGTTCAAAGAGCGCGTCGCCCACGTATTCACTGAACACCGCGCGCCGTTACTTAGCTTTCGTCGAACCTTAGCTTTCCCGTAGTTTGACTAGCGAATCGTCAAATTCTTGTCCCATTCCCGTATCCGGTTGAGCTTGATGTGTCGAGACCGTCTGGTGTACGTCTTTCCCGTTTTCACAATGCCATTGGACGACCTCGATTTTCTTTGCCACTGTGTAAGAATGCATAGCCGACCTGACAACCCCGAAACAAAGCGGGGCTGATCGGGCTGCAAAGTAGGATTGGATTGGATTGGATTAAATTGGATTCTTGGACTGAACGTCGCAGGCCAGTGTTGCCTGGGCGCGGTCGGCGCGGTGCGCGATGCGGGTGCGGAGAGAGGAGGGGGGCGCTTTCCCGGAACGGCGCGGAAATGTGAAATTAGCGGTAAAGTTGGGGGGGGCTCTTGCTCGGGTGGGGGCGCTTGCTCGGAATTTTACGGTAGTTCTTTTTTGTTCTTGCAAGATGGCGATTTATCATAACCAAACACGCAACCGCGCTGCGAATATGGCATCTTCGCCGCTCGGCACGCCTCCTTGGAAGAGTCTGAAGCCTCGCGATTCGAGGGCGCCTGCGGTCGATTTTGTTGCCGATACTATGGTACGAGTGAGTCGTGGGACTATGCAGGATCATCAGATTTTAGTTCCGACAGCGGTGATTTGTCAAATGAGCCCGTAACACCGAAAACTGCGCATCGGTAAGTCTTGTTTCGGTTTCGGTTTTGGTTTTCATGTTTTTTGCCGGTCTCGCGTGAAAGTTCGGGCAGTTTGTACTTGTTTTCGATGCATCCGGTGGCTAGAGTAGACAGTCTATAGTCGGTTGCAACTCAAGAACGAAGGGTGGGGGTAAGACGGGCCGGGGAGGAGGAAGCAGACGGAACGCTAAAGAGAGAAGGAGGTTTCCCCCTCTCTTCTCCAGCGTTCCGTCTGCTTCCTCCTCCCCGGCCCGTCTTACCCTCGCCCTTTATTATTGGGTTGCGATGGACTCTAGTTTAAGTTTCTGTATAGTTTTTATTCTTCCCACAAGGTGGCGACTTATCGTAATGAAATGTGCGGCCGAGGAACAGCGTAGCGTACTCCTCGCGGTGCGCCTCCTTGGAAGCGTTTGAAGTCTCACCATTCGAGCTCGTCTGCAGTCAGTTTTGTTCACGACACTAGCACGAGTGAGTCGGAAGATGACGTCGGACCATAATATTTTAGTTGTGACAAAAATGATTCGTCCAATCAGTCCGGAACATAGACGACTGCACGTCGGTAAGGCTTGTTTTGGTTTTGCTTTTTGCTTTCATTTGTTTTGGTTGGTCTCGTGTGCCGGACGATTTGTGCTTGTCAGTGCATTAAGTGGTTAGATTACCGTAAAATACCGGGCAAGTGCTCACTCACCCACTTTACATATCAATGTACCGTGCATATTTGCTCAGATCTTAAAAATTTGGGTATGGGCGCTTAGCGTGGTATAGGCGGATGCACGGTATTCTACGGTGGACACTCTAGTTTGAGTTTCTTTATAGTTATCTCTTTTCACGCGAGATGGCGATTTATAATGAACAAATATGCATTCGAGGAGATAGTGCTCCGTGTTGCCAACGCAGCGCCGAGGCGAGAAGATTGTGGGGGGCTTCCCATCTGGGTTGAAGAATTTCAAATGCGAGAGGAAGGTAAAAAGGGGGCGATGTCCGGTGGCTACGGGATCAAAATGATATTATATCTTCGATGGAAAGACTGGGACCTCCTAGACGCTATGAGCACTATGTACTGAACAACTGCATCACGAGCCTCCCAAAGAAATGTAGATTGAGCATGAGACAAATGTCTTCTGCAGTACCTGTTACATATACCCATGTTTTACCACATCCAGAAACTGCGTCACTGTATGACATGCATGCCACGATGGTTGAGGCCACGTGGTAGAACTTGATAAGTTTGTTTTATTAGAGCACTGCAATGCGCAGTTTGTTTTGCTATTGAAATTTTTTAGGTGTCATTTTTTGCCAAGATATCTTTATATCTTTCTCATTTTTGTTGTGTTGGCCACAATAATTTCAAGTTGCAGAAATAAAATTTCGCACAATTTTTTAGACTGCTATTTCATGCTTAAAGTAATTAAAAAGAGCATTTATTGCGCTACATTTTGACAACAAATTTTAGAAGCAAACATTCTTCAGAAATGAAAAGAATATTGGGGCCCTTTAAAATGTGCAGTTTTCTCGTGGTAACGAAAAAGTTAAACTTTGCGATCTCGAGGAACTCCTAAATAGCGAGCTACCTGCCTTGAACGCGGCGAACTAGCGTCGTCACCATGTGCCGATCCAAAACAAAGTTTGGACTTGGTGCACGCACAGCGGTGACGACGCCATTTCTTCGCGTACGCAAATCTTTTGGTTGCACTATTTTAAAGCTCCCTAATGGCAGCCAAGGAACCCCTGCTGGTCGCAGTACAGAAGCTTACAGCCATTTTAAACAATAATTCAGATTGATGAAGGAGTGTTTGGCCCATAGTTATGTGCTGCTCGAGCTGTACTTAAGCTGGAAATACACTTAGAGGCAAGGCAATTTGGGAGTTTGGGGAATTCGTGGGTGTAGTCTGCTGAACCCTCTAAGATCCCACGAACCCACTAGTTCTCCGAGGAACCCCTGTGAGTTCTTTAAACTCCTAGAGCTCCCAATTTTTTTTTCTTGACTGTCCCTGCACCCAAGTGTACCAGATAAATACGACTGCGAAGATCTGAGCCCTCCATTGTTGCGTAACTATGTGGCGAACGTTCCTCGTGAACAATAAATAACGCTAAGGACGTACAGAGACAGAAACACGAAGCATCTGGCTTTATCTATGGTTCTAATACTATTTCTTCATTATGCTTATCCAACTAGCCCCCCTTACTGTTCTAAAACATTTCTTAGTATGTGCATTTATCTTTAGAATGTCTGTAGGCTTCTGCAGCGCTTATTACATCAATGCCGGAGACTAGGAGGAAGTCCTTGACTGCCATTCAAGAGAGAGAACGGTTCCTCGATATCATAAAGTTTAAAAATCCCTCCGATTTAAATGATGGTTATTTAGGGGAAGTCACCATAGTGAGGAGGTTTATTAGAGTATAAACCGTGTTTCTACCTGCAATGGAGCATAACTTGCCCCTAGGCGTGCTCCTGAAAAAACCCTTCTGGTCTGGGCTTCAATGCTCGGGAACTCTCAAAGACCAGTGGGATGCTCTACCAAACCTCGCTACCAGGCCTTAGGTGCTAGTCGAGGAAAGAAATGCTTGCTCTGCTGATGCCTAGAGGGCGCAGGTTGCGCCGCAATTTAGCTGGAAGTACCGTTTATTTGTTTGTGTAGTGTCACCTGGCAGCCAGCCCCGTTTGCATTTGGCGTGCATAGTTTTATGATACGGTGGCATAGGTAGTGTGCATCATGCTCACGAAGGCTTTTTTGAAGATTTCCGGGAGTAGCATTCGGCTTGGTCTCACAAGTGCTTCAACTTCAAAGTCCATTGTGCAATCATATAGTATGGAGCCTACCTTTCTTTCTGTTGGGATAAGCTCTCAACATGTGGAATTCTAACATTCTCTTCAATATTACCTCATTCGCTCTGTTATAACCTAAAAGGGACACTGACAGTATTTATGCTCGCCGAGGTTTTTACTTGTACATGGACATATGAGAGCCCAAGTACCCGGAACACAATTTGCGGCTCGAAATTCGGTTTCTTTCCCCCCGAAAACTGCCGATCCAGAACTTCTCGCTTTGAGTCGCGCTCACTCTCTTTTCCCAGGGGCCGTTTTCTAAGGTTTAGACACAACCACCAAATTTAATCAAAGTCGTGGGTCATTAAGGCACACACTCCATGTTAAAAATAGAAAATAAATATGAAACCCATTTTTTGTGGCTTTAAGAAGCTGCAAATACGTTGACTGAAAAAAAAACAAAAAAATGATGATTGGGGCGAAGCTCTGGTGGTGCTCGTCTGCGTAGACGCTGAACTGCAGCATGCAGTTCAGCGTCCATGTCAGAAAGAGAATGTGTGGTATGGAACGTGGTTATATACGCATTTGAGCATCTGACCGCAGCGCCCTCTCGTCTATAAACGTTGAGCGGCTACATGCAACGTTTCATCCATGACATCCCCAGCTCTTGAGTCACTACCACATCTCGGAGCCCCCTACTCGTCCCGCAGTCGTGGCCGAGTGGTTAAGGCGATGGACTAGAAATCCTTGGGAGAAGAGCGTGTTGGTTCAAGTCGAGGATGAAGAAAGAATAAAGCAATTAAAACTGGGACAACACGACACATCTTTCAACTAGCAACGACAAGTAAAAATTTCAACAGCGAGCAGCCGACTATACCCAGGAGGGAAAGGGAGGAGAAGGGGAGAGAAGGGGAGATAAAAAACGCGAAAGTGCAAGTCAGAGATGGGGGTTTATCTCGGATTTTAGAAATTCAACCTCAGTTTTCGTCAGCAGGAGGGAAGGGTTTGACACGTTGTTAGCTGTGGTCATGGCGAATGACTCTATGATCTCCCTGCCAAATCTGCTCTCATGCCCCCCAGGATTTTTGTTTCATCAAAGAGGGGATGACAAAGCGAACACGAACGGGCATGTATGACTATGGGACGATGGGAATCTGGAGAGGCCTTAGATACCTCGTTGTGATGTTCCCGGAGTCTGTGATTGGTGCATCTGCCGGTCTGACCTATGTATTGATGGCCGCAGCTCAAGGGGATGGAGTAAACTTTCTTCTCTTGGCATGGTATGAATTTCTTTTCGTGTTTAACAGTGCAGCTAATCAGAATCCGTTGTTGACAGAGTTGCTTAAGACGCATGCGGCACGAGAAGACAACATTCGTGTCGAACTTTGAGGCAATGGATTTTGAGGCAATGGTCTCCATGCACAGGTTCGAATCCTGTCGACTGCACAAACAGATTTTTTTTTTTTTCATCTTTTTTTTTCATTTTTTCATTTTTTTTTTATTTTTTTTATCTTTTTTTTTTTGCCCTACACGAGCACGTGCTCACGTGCTCGTGAGCTCGTGAGCTCACGAGCAGGAGCACGAGCACCGGACGCCAGAGCTACGGACACCTAAGGACATGGCTAGCCCCTAAGGAGCTTCGCCCCTAAAAGTTGCACAGAGGACCGGTAGCATTTTGTGCGTTCGCTGCGTAATTCTCAGCATGGCGTTGTATCGCGTATCGTGGGACTCGCGGGCTGGATGGCGATGGCGGCGGACGACGGGAGTGGGACCTCTACCTGAGAACTGTCGTTTGTGGTACCGGCGAATCTGTCTTCCTTCGAAAGAGAACACGTCCGATTACCAAACCAATCACGAAGCCAAAAGACGTCGCCGAGTCGCCTCCCCTTCTCGTGGCTGAAGACATCGCTCGGGCAATTGTCCCCTATTGGGTCTCGTATAGAACGATTTGTCAAAGTGACTCTTTCAAAATTGTACTTATTTATTTATTTATTTAAATACCCTCAAGGCCAATCGGCATTAAAGAGGGGAGTGGGAGTAACAAAATAACACGCAAAAAAGAGAAAAAAAAGGGCAGAGTACATAAGGTATCATGGTGGCTCAGGACAGCAAAGAGTGTTTATAGCATTTTTAAACATTTGGGTATCAACAATATAAATTACGGAAGTCGGAAGGTGATTCCGTTCCAAAGAAGTTTTAGGGACGAAAGATAGTAGAAATGCGTTGGTATTACATTTGCAAATTCCAACTTTGAGCTGATGATCGATGCGAGGTGAAATGTAGAACGGTGGGATGAAAAGACGTTGCTTTAATTACGGGTTAGCACGATAGATCTTGCGAAAAAGACACAAACGAGCAACTTTACGTCGGAGAGAGAGGTTGGGCAGGGACGAGGGGATTTTCATGGAGCTTACACTGGCAGTGCGGTGATAGTTACCTAGAATAAAACGGGCAGAGCGGTTTTGGACCGCTTCCAGAACATTAATTAGATTAGACTGACTGGGGTCCCAGATAGAAGAAGCATACTCTAATTTGGAGGGAACGAGAGATTTATACGGCGTTAATTTTAAGGCTGACGGTGCGAGACCAAAGTTTCTTTTCAGGGTAACCTAGCGTGCGGTTAGCGTTGTTGATGACATATTCAACGTGCATTTTCCGAGAGAGGTTACGAGCAATGTGAACGCCCAAATATTTGCAAGAAGAAACAGGGGCCAAAGGGACGTTGTTGAGATGGTAGAAGGGCGCATTAGGACTAGTACGTGATATTCTCATAACTTCACATTTAGTAATGTTAAGTTCCATATTCCAAAGTTCACACCAGTGGTAAACAGCAGCGATATCTGTCTGGAGCTTTAAAACATCAGAGCCGTTATTAGATTTAGTATATGTTACACAGTTGTCAGCGAAAAGATTAATTAATGATGAGACGCAATTAGGTAGGTCATTGATGTAAATGGGAAACAGTAGAGGGCCTAGTACGGATCCTTCAGGAACACCGGACGTGACGGAAGTGAGAGGAGACGTGTTCTCATTAGCAGTAACAAACTGATAACGGTTAGTTAGAAAACACGCTATCCAGGTAACTACGTTAGGATCTATTCGCGACTCCAGCGACCTATAGGGGGCGCCACCACCAAACAAACATGGCGGCTGGGTCCAGGTCGCGTCGGCTCGGCCGGGCGGCCTGAACGGGTGGCGCATTCAATTTAAAAGATTTTCTTTCGTTTAATGCCCAATTTTATAGGTATTTGAACTTCGACGGTTAAGTGTAGCCGGTGCACATAAACTTGCAGAGCATAGTTTTGTTTTCCCGGTGTTTTCTGTTCTTTTCATGTCAAACTTTCGTTTCGGAGATTTTGTTCAAAACCGAAACTAGGGGCTCCGGAGAGACGGTAATAGACTCTAATCAGTTTTGATCATCTAAGGAAAGCGGCGATGACTACAGAATTTTTCCACCGAGAGTAATTTTCAGGTAACTCACATGCCTCAACTATGTGACTTATCTGTCCACGAAATCGAGCTTTTGTGCGTATCCGCGTTTAAGAAACAGCTCCAATCGTCTGCTCGGTCAACACCAGGCTGCAGGAAAATTACGAAAATTAAGCAAGCGCTTCTCGAGCCAAGGAACATGTTAACCCGCTGTCGCCCCACTAAGCAGCTGATACTCGTATTTCAATTCAGGTTTAAGTAGCAATCGAGAAGTCATTTTGACGAGCGGGTCATGTATTATATTGCGTACTATGTCCCACTAAAGCGATATTAGTATATTCTTCGGGTTGAAATATGAGCTTGGTTGACTAGCTATTAAGTGAACTGCTGAATAAAAGTATATTTGACAGACAGAGAGATACTACTTAAACTCAGCCAAATGGTCCTAGCCGGTAGCACGGAGACGAATGCGGACAAACAGAAGAGTCTTCATCGGAGATTCACGCAGAACCTCTCTTCATCGAACTTGACTTGGAATCCTGGACGGAGAAAATGAGTATTTTTTGTGGCCGGTCAACATGAGCAATGTAGACGTATATTGCTGTTGGCTTCAACGGGGGTATAATATAAATATTGGAGGCGCGATAGATTATAATGCCGTGACAGCTTCTAACTTTGCGAGACGCGTCCCCCACCTTTTGAAAGCAGACAATTTCCCTCGTTAATCGTATGCAGCGAGCAGGTTTTCCTGAATCAAATAATTGTGAAATCAGCCCAACTCCTTCGGTGTGGTTCACAGCCTTTTTCGGCGAAAAGCAGCCAAGATGAATAGCCAACGCACCGACCGGCGTGGATGGCTCAAACTTGAAGCTAATCGAACACAACCAAAGTCAAGAAAAGCAGCTATCGAACCTTCCCATTTTCTTGACTGCAACATTGGTGTTCCCTCCAGTGAAACACCTCGTCTGTCGTCCTCAGTCCACTGTTCTACATCCTTATAAAGAAACCACGGATCGGTTACCAAGTAGTCGTCACTTTAAATGAGATTCGAGACAGACAAGAAATCAAAACGTTTTTCCGTGATTCCTTCCCATCCAAGAAATCGAAAGCACGCGACCGTGTGTTGTGGAGTAAACGGGCTTTCAAACACGTGATGGAAGGAAACAATCTGCTGAGGCTTCACCACACTAATGAACACTCACGCAAACTTTAGAACTTTTAGGGACCTTCGTCAAGTTACATTGTTCGCCACCGCGCCGACAACACGTGTCCGCGAAAGCCACCAGAGACGCGGAGGGGCGCGGAGCGACCTGGTCCGGCTGGTTCCCGGTTTTCCCGCTTGGTGGCGTCCGTTTTGCTGGAATCGCGAATACTTAATTTGTTAAGTTTTAATAGAAGCAACTGGTGAGGAACTTTATCAAAAGCCTCGCTAAAATCTAGAAAAACCCAGTCAACTTGGTACCCACAATCAAGCATAAAATCAAGGATAGAAAGGAGAGTAGCTCAGTGGAAAGGTGTCCGCTTCACATGCAGCAGACCCAAGTTCAATCCAAAACGTGAAAAAAAATTCTTTATCCTTTTTTTTTACATTTTGCATTATTAAAATTTTTTTTTTACAACAATTACTGAAAAAAGAAACGAATGTTGTGGACGAAACGTTGCTGAATTAAATGGTATAGGACTCCCTTTTTGACACCTGCGAACTCAATGTAGTCACTTTCCACAAAATGCAAGGAGCATATAAATCGGGTAGCGTCCGCTTTCCGAGCTTCGCGTAACTGTTCTACAGGAATTGGAGCCAGCCATTGGTCCCCATCCCGTTGATCTTTCGGGAACTTGTGCACTCTGCCGCACAATGCCACTTTTGGATGCAGAACCTGTGAGGCAACATCTTGGGGTATATTATTTTCGGAGCCGATCACGTGCATTTACCACGGGCACCCACTACTCATTTCCAACTCTTCAATGTACAAGACAACTCATTTTGAAGCACAGAATAGTGAGCGGAACAAACATAACTGCAAAGCAATCGCACGCCAAACAATACCCACAACGCTGTAATGCCGTCTGCTGCGCGCGAAAAAAAAAAAAGGGGGGAAAAAAAAATATGCGGTCAAGTGTAGCCACATGACTTCCGGCACTTTAAATTTCATTCTTATTCAGCCAAAGGTTCAAAATTTACCCTTTTGGATAATGTCCTCCCTTAATTGCTGTTTAAAATTTTATTTGTACAATACCACTGTATCATTATTACTACGGTGCCACGGGCCTTCACAGTATGGGCGACTTGCCTTTCTGTGATGCCGCGGCTCTCCTGAGCCAAAATGAATGTATCGTATCAAACTCCCAATTAATCGAGCATTGGATTTGTGTGAAGGGAGGGGAGCTTCAAAATAAATACAAAGAAGAAAAGAGAACTAGTTTTCAACAAGGTGGAAAATAATTCTGTATGTCGGGCTCTAAAGGAGTTGCGAAACAATTCTTTTACTTTCAGTAGCTTGTGGTACTCATAATAAAGACTTCACATTTATGAAGCATAATGCAGAATGTGTTTAGGGACTGCAATTCCCAAGGAAAGTGTGTTGTGGCATTACGAAGATGTATAACTACAAATGGAAATCTTTAAAACAAAACACACGATTGAGAAAAAAAGAATAAAAATTTTTCAAATGTCCTTCAATGAGAATGGCCACCGCAATCCTAAGAGCTTGACTTTACTACTCTGACTAGGAGAGACTTGGGAAAGGAACCGAGAGATAACTTTGGTAAATCAAGGGTGTGAGCTTGTGTGTAACCGTGTGGCTATGTGGTATAACAGTAGCACATGATTTGCTGCCACAAAAAGATTCAAAAGAGCTGCGCAAGTGTGGGGAAGTGTTTAGGAACGGCCTAATTACATAAAAAATTCAGGACCGACCACGGAACAACACCTCTTCTATCTAACGACCTTATCCTTTGGATCAGGGTTTTGCGTACATGCCGTGACCTTTGTTAAGAGTGCATTAATGATAGAATATTACTTTTCTGCCTTAAGTTTTATTTAGAAATTGGAAAACAGTTTCTGTTCCGCTATTCTTCCCAAAGCGGCAGTTCTTCAGCGGAATTCTCTCTCTTCCACCCCAGAAACGGCATCTACCCTCTGACGGCCTTTGTCATGTCGCACCAGCCAATCGTGAGGCCCCGTGCCTCCTCCCCCGAGGTCTCCGAGTCGGTGCAGTCGGCGTCGCCGGAGCCCTTTGACGCAGAGACGCGGCGCATCATCAACATGATGTGCAACATCAAGCAGCAAGAAGAGTCTCAGAACTTTGTGGTGAGTCAGGTCATCCTCTTGTAGTTCCTTTTGAAAGTTTCTTGGCAGGTTTCATTCAGTTCTTCGTTTACTGTAATGGTTTCCTGCTATTGGCTGTGATTGGTATTCGTATAGTCCTATCGGACATTTCAAGGCTCGAGTATGGATGCAGTATGTGTTATAGGGCTAGTTTTTCAGATGGGTGTAAAATTACGAAAGAGCATCACGAAAAACTGCCGCGTGGCCGCTAGAGAGCTAACTTTCCAGTAAATTTGGCGAGAAGCAATCCACTAAATTTTGTGGATGAGACATCTAATAGAATATGGTTCGCAAGTTAATAATACCGTGCTTACCTGATTCTAGTGCACACCATTAGTTAGGGAAACATATCCATAAAAACCACCCACGCAGTAGAATAGGATACGACACAAAAATTGGAGGCACATTAGAGTAGTTATTCTCGAGCATAAAAAGGAAATCGGACAAATACGGTAATTAATTAAATACGAGAGAAATATATGCATCCTTTCATGGGGGCACTCTGCCTCCCGAATTTGTGGTATTAAAATGAATTTAATTTTTGTGTTTTATTACTAGCTTTCGGTTGTCTTTTCTTGAGAAATTGCTGCAAAAACAGTGCTTGATGTGTTTGTGGTTGAGTGGTCATTTTGGAAACAGCCAGTGACCATTGAACAGTTCTTTGGGAGCTTTTGCTAGAATATAGTGGAGTGTACTGAAGTGTTTTGAAGTGCAGGACACTTCAGAAGAATCGTGAAGCGACACGACTCCGTCGAAAATTGTGGAAGTCGTAGCGTCCGGCAGTCCGATGTCTGTTTGAAGCCTACCGAGCAAACATCTTGATTTTCCTTCTTGCTTGCTCCGCTTTTTGGTGACCTTGATGCTCGTCAGACTTGACGTCGCATGCCATTTGCCAATGCAGTTGATCTGTTCTGCCGTGCCCTCGTATCTTTGGACGTGTTCCGAAATCTACTCGATCTCAATTCAGGCTAAGGGTTTTGTACCTTTGCGTTCGAAAACCTACCCGCATCCAGTGTCGCTCTATCTGCATTATCACGTGACACGACCCGCCGAAGTAGCTCGGATTGTTTTGAGTAAGATTTCGAACATGGCCCTTCCCTTTCCCGTTTTCGGGACCTGAAGAGCAGTGGAGGCCTCGAGCGATTGGCCGACAGTCAACAGAGCTTGTGAGTGGCTGTCCGGACCCACGTGATGAACATGGTCAAGGCCCCCGTGGAGGACACGGGTGAAATTTGACAAAGGGAACCCCCCACCCCCCCCCCCCCCCCCCCCCCCCAAAAAAAAAAAAAAAAAAAAAGAATGGATGGGAGCAAACCACCACACGACTATGTCGGAGTTGTGTCGCCTCACGATTTCTGAAGTATCCTGTCTCGGCGGGCCATTAGACTACCTTATTTTCTCTTCCATGTCAGCCCCCACAACGGCAGAATTTGGCTGAAAAAGAAATATTTTTATGGGTAGTCCTTATCTACTGCATAGTTTGCACAGAGTGCCTAGTCCAAATATCAATCATTTTCAGACACGGCACCTCTTGACAAATGCCCGCTTTATTGGCTCGCGAGAAAGCATAAATAATAATCATTAACATGCACTGCCTTTCACGAAATCCGGCAGATCTTGTCGTAAGGAATGATCTAGAAAAGCAAACCCTTACGTAGTCTGCACGTGCAGATAGCCCATAGCACATAAATATTCAACTTTCACACGTGCAGAGTTTCTGGACTCCACGTCCGGGGCATGGGGTAAATGCGTATCAACGCTTCCTCCTTTTTTTACGTTTAAGCTCCCCAAAAATCTGCATTCAATGGGGAGTGCGGACAAAGACTGGGGAGTGTGGAATGTACCCCGCACAAACCACACTCCACGTGTGGTTGGTGCTAGATCTTTTCCCCCCTTTACAGCAATAGGTCTTGTGGGCTCTTCCCACCACTGGAAATGACGTCTGTTGTTGATGTTGTGGTAGTTGTTGATGCTCTAGTTGACGATGGTAGGGCATCTGTTGTCGATGTTGCCGAATCCTCGAAAAAGATGGCCCGCCGCCCTTGGGAATCGAGCACACACTGTCCAGAAGAAGAAAAAATTGGCCGATACCAAAATGCCGTCGTTGCACTGTCAGTGCCAAGAGCTCGTGCCTGGAGACGTGCTTTCATGCGCTGTGGAACAAAAAAGAAACAAAAGCGTTCGGAACAAAATGGCCGTATGTCTATTTTGTTCCGAATGCTTTTCTCCACAGCGTCGGCGTTTCGGGAATGCAACGCTGATGCCCAACGACTTCGCCATGACGTGCAGCTGCGATCGCTGTGGCTGTACTGTGGATTAACGCGGGGCTGCTAAATTTTTTATTATATTTTTTTTTAAATATTTTATAATTTTATTTGTGTTTGATAAGTTATCTATTATTTTAATTGATTATTTTGGTATATATTTATTTTTACTTTAATAATTTTACTCAATACCTTCCGCTTTCACCATTACGTTTGCATCTAAATATGATTCATTTCCCCTTCCAGACCAGCTGTGCTAGTAGCTCAGTGGTTATAGTATCCGACCGCCACGACACCGACTTAGGTTCAAGCCCCGCCAGGGCTCTGACTTTATATATCTATATATAACCACAATGCACGTAATGCTCCAAGCCCATCGATCGTTCATGACGCTTATTCTGACGATTTTCTCGTAGGTGATAGCCCATAAAGGACATCCTGCGTTAGAAATTTGCAACGGTACTTTCGTCAAAGTATACCCGACAGAATCGCCATACGTAAAATATGTTTTGGGATCAGTAAATCTCGGTACATTCACTCGCACCATGACCGACAAAAGAGCGTCGGTTGTCACCATGCTATGGTCACATGATTGCTTGCACTAGCCGGTGGGAGCGATGCACCACCTGTGAGGAAGCCTCGCTGCAGAGGTGACATTATGGTTTTCTCGGTTGTAACACTTTTACATATTGTTTTCACTAGGTTGCCCTCGCTGAGAACATATTCTACACTAACAGCAAACATACATTTTTTATTTCACCGGAGGATTTATCGAAGCTACATAGATCCGCGCGTAGCATCATTTAGCGTCGCTAAATCGGCTTTTGTTTCACAAGCAGCAAAGTGACCCTTCCTAGGGTAGAGAACTGCGAGTAGTAATTCAGACTGTGCCATGGTTTCTAATATCTCTCCCGAGATCATTTTCCACCTCAGACACACCGTGTTGGCCTCGGAGGCTAGCTGCGTGGGACGACCAGATGTCTGCATAGCCATTTCTTCATTCTCAAGCTCAGCTTAGAAATAACTGAAACTCACTCACCCTCACAGCCATCCACACCTTCAATTCTTGACTCACAAACTCTTGATTTGACCAAGCTTACAAACTCGAGAACTCGCCAAACTCGGGAACTCGCCAAACTCGAGAACCCGCCACACTCGAGAACTCGTCAAACTCGCGATCTCACCGAGCTCACATCTTTACCAAACTCACACCCATCAATGACCTCACGCCTTTCACTCAACCTCAAACTCGAGAGTTTTCTAGGCCTCCGAACTTACCCAACCCTCGTGCCGGAGGGTGAGGACAAGCGAGTGCACTCACGAGCGAGTTTTGCTCACGTATTGTTAAGTAGCTCTTGGTAGGGTCATCTTGGGGCCCTAATCTACGCGCCAAGTCTGAGTGAGACCAAATGCGATTGGTCGGCAGCACGGCTCGGACCATTCGCAGCGGGCATCAATGTCCCGGTCCCTGGGTCTTGAACGGTCCCGCTGCGTAGATTGGGGCCCTCGGCGTTTGTTTTCTCCACCCACACTTGGCTGCCTGGTCTCCAGATGACCCTGCTGCTGCGGATGGATGACAAAATGAACCGGCAGCTGACCTGCGAGCTTTCCCTGAAGGACACGCCGTCGGTGCTGGTCACGGAGCTGGTCCACTACGGCTTCATCAACAAGGTGCGCTGCCGCGGTAGAACCCGCTTATGGGACGACTCGCTACAAGGAATCAAATTACTCGTAATTGATTAGTTTTTGGAGTAATTTTATAATCATTGGAATACACATATATTTTCACTTCGCTCTCTAATGGTGCCCTTTCTTGGCATTTCCTGCCGAGAAATTTTCTAATCAAGTCTCCGGGAGGAAGGTGGTTTACCAAAATTGGTGGATTAAGATAAGTAGGCTATAATTCTGTGATTCTAATGGAATAATGGATGGTACGAAAAACCCGTTTTCAAGCCGGCAAAAATCTCTGTCATTTTAAAAATCTCAAGTAATCGGAGAAGTAACGGCTGCTGTTTCAAGTAACGGCCAATTACTCGTATTCTCGGGTAATCGAGTAACCTGATTGAATACTTTATAACGGAGTCTAATTGTAATTAATTACTTTTTCTGAGTAACGTTTACGAGACTGCTCTGGGCCGAATGAACGAGTGCATTCGGTTGGGCTCTCTCCAGCTGCTGCAACGGGAGACTCGCCACTACGGTTGTGTGAAGTAGCAAAAAAAAAAGGGAAAAAAACATCCGCACCCGGTAGCTATGGTGCCAAAGCGTGTATTTATAAGTGAATGCGCCGTTTGCAAACAAGCCCGCATTTGCTCGCTCGAGGTCTGGCCACTGCGCACGTGCAGAAACCAGATTCGACTGAGGCGAATCGTCTGCGCATGCGCTCTGTCGACAGCTGCACCGCCGCAGAGGCACGACGTCAGAGCCGCGTGTTGGCATCCAGAATCTTGACTCCTACGACGTAATCAAATAATCTGAGCCCTGCTTGCCATTGCCTGTATATCCACGATTGCTACATGCTGGTGGATTACGAGTAAAACTTGTAAGAGAATTAAATTTTAGGGCTGATTTTTTTGCCTAAATACGGACTATTGAGTACAAAAACCTCAGAAACACCAATTTTTTGTTATGAAATGTGAGAAAGATATTTTAAAATGAATATTTGAGACATGGACAGCTTTCACTCACGTGGACATAGGTTGGCAAGTAATGGCACGCATCATCGCATGCATTGTTTAGTTGACGAGCAAATGGTAGTGAATAATGGGTGGTTTATAGATGCCTTTCGTGCATCAGTTACTCGGGCCTCCATTGCCGACCTCCAAATTTGACCGTGCCGGCTCTTCCAGCCTACTGGAGACGTCATTAATGGCTGCTGGCGTGCATTTGCGGCCACAATTGGGGCGGCAAATGACCGTGGGACGTCAAAACTGTGTCTTGCGGTCAAGATGCGCGTAGTGATAGCTTGTAAGAACTGCAGTGGCAACATAGCCACGCCGTGTGCGCTAAACACGTCCCGCTAGTGCCCACGGACTGTCCAAGTTTGGTGCCAGTTTCGATCTACCGACATTCCCCAATTGAAAGAAGAATGAAGAATGGCATTGACAATGGTTGCTTCAATACTTGGATGGTTGTGCCATCCAAGCACCGCCACTTTGATGGAGCGGTGGCGGTAGTTAATCTCGATCGGTACGCCCAATTCACGCAGTTTATGCTCGACATCTTCGAATCGCTCGTTTTTTCTGAGCGCAATAAGTCGTGTGCACAAAAATATGTCGCGCAAGTTTAGGTGGTATGTGCATTTATTCTAACGCACCAATAGTTTTCATGTTGGGTCGAGCCGTGCGAGCAAACGGGACAAACCGAAGGTCCCCGATCTGTAAGCATGCTTGCAGCACGGAACACACCGCTCGTCCGTCTCAGCACGAATGCTCGATGACCGCTAGATTTGCGCAGATTATAGTGACGCGATTGCTGCAGTGTTAGTGCCAACTTGCTTACTCTGGTACATTCTGCTACATTTCAGCGAAATGTGAGAAATTTGCACCAGCATGGCGCCTAAAGTTGATTCCTTTTTATCAATATGAAAACTTATACTTCAGCCTTCGCCTCATGGCCGTCCTTACGCTAAGCTTTTGGAAATTTTCAAGATGTCGGGTTATCGCTTAGAATAACATATTATTCAGGCCGTATTCTTGCGTCTTCGCCGTGCTTGCAATCTAATTCGACTGAATAAATTTTAAAAAAGAAGAAAATATTAGATAGGTTTAGAAAGAAATTAAATGATTAACCGGAGGCACAAAATATAGCAACAACATATACAATCCACATAATTTCAACGTAGATAGGGAAAAAAACACGAAAATAAAGCTCCGGTTGTAGCGGGCACAGCAGAAAATGCCCCGCGCTGACGAAAAACTGGCGGCAAGGGCGCGCGGTGCCAAGACGGCGGCTCCCATCTTGGCGTCAACAAAATAGACTGGTTCCTTCCGTCCACTCTGCGGCGAGGTCGCGGTCTGGATCTGAGAGCTCATCGACTATTTGGTCGGTGCGCGGGTTCTCGACCTGGAAGCCAAGCGTCCTCGATGGTCCATCGCGACCTGCATGTTTACTTTACGTCGAGCCGCTTAGAGGCTGCGAGTCCGGACTCTCCAAAAGATGTTTACGATTTGCATGGTTGCAAGCATCTCTCGCACAGCTCTGTTGCCCGGAATGCAACCAACCAGATGCACCTCCGCTCGTGTCTGGTTTTCAGGACGACAGGAACATGGTGGAGGTGCTGATCCAGGATACGCTCAGCCGAAGTCACATTCCGGGCATCCCCAACCCCGGAGCGCCCCTCTCCGTCGGAGCGGCGTGACCCAGCGCGCAAAGAGGCAGCTGTAATCTCGACCAAAAGCAGACGGGGGGCCAAGCGTCTTCGACCGCCGTGACTGACAAGGTCGTTCGAAGGTCGCGATGCGCACGCTGGTTTCTCCATTGTTCCTCTTAAATTTTTTTAACCTCGGTGTGGCCAGACACAGAATGCATTTAGTTTTTATGTTCTGGCCGTTCTGGCAGCATTGGGACAGTCAATAAATTCGGTAGCGTAATCTGTACCCACCCTTTTACTCTTTGTCGGCATACGAGGCAGCGTATATGTTTGTCGCGTCTGTTTCCTGCCATTCTTGTAGCCGCATGTATGTACAAAGCTAGTATCGTCTTGATTATGTGCTCTCTTGTTCTGCTATTGTGTAGCTCTGATAGATATGATACCGAATGTGATATCACTTTGTAATTTATATGGTAAGTGCGGTGGATTTTTTACGATTGTCAAGCACTTTAGGCGATGTTTTCCTAGTGATGTGCTTGAAGTGGGGTGGAGAAAAAAAAAAGGCTATTATTCTCTATTATCTTTTTCTATATGTTATCATATTTCTTTGTCTGAGAAGCGTGCATATGCTATTTCAAGTATGCAGATGTATATTGGTAATGCAAAAACAATGCACCAAATTGAAAAATTTAAATTTTTTGGTTGCAAAAGCCACGAAGCAGTATTATACGATTCTAATTGAAAATAAATTCGATGTAATCGTGACATTTGGAGTGGCTCCCTTTTATGAAGAAAACAGCCATGGAAGTGTGAGAATAAAAAAATGTTATGGGGAATGAATAGTTGTGTGATGTGCATTTTTTTAGATGGACATGCTTCTCTGCAGGATATGGTTTCTGAACATCTTAAGAAATAGTCACTCTTAATAGACCGATCTCACCAGGAGTTGCGCGACGCCACCGCTCCCGCGGTGCATGCTGGTACCTGTAGCTCTCCCCAGTTTTCTGGCCGCGTCAATGCGCATTGTACACCCGCCCGGCGTTTGGAAATTTTCGGGTTAGCACGAGACGTTTAGCCGGGTGTTTACTCATGGTTTTCAATGAGTGGCTTCACCCGTTGTATGCCACGGTGCTACAATAACAGCACCAGGCAAAAAGGCCTCGGATATTATGTCTTCCCGAAAGAAAGCAGCACGGCAAAGAAAGGTAAACAGAGCCGGACAGAGCGGCAGGAAAAATAGCGTTTTTCCATTGTTTCGCGATCTGCTTCATAATTTATATCCACCTACTGCACGTCAGCTAAAAAGTGTAAGATTACAGGGCACGAGACACAGAGCCTGCCGAAGTGTTCCGTACGTTGGAATCTCTCTGAGCATTCGCTCCGTAGCGGTCTATCCGTTGGTCTATATCCACTAAGTTTGGTGAGGCCGTTTTGAATACACTTTTTGCTCAATGAATTTTGGTGGTTATAACTGTTAATGTGACAACATGTTTTAAGCACAACTGTGCTTCAAAAGATCAGGACAATCACTCGAAAAAAAAGGCAGCGATTCTTGATATGCATCACTTGAAATAAAACAATTTTTTTTCGGAAGCGGTTTTCATTTTTTTTTTTTTTCATACAAAACGTAAAAAACACTACATAATGCAATTTAGAAGTGCAACACTTACCGGCAGAAATGTAACAAACGAGCCTAACCTATTTTGTGGTGGTCTATTAGGCTGGCGCTACTGATCCAGAAAAAAGCTTCCAACGTCGGGCGACTCTTAGCGTTCGGAGCTTGCGCAAACAAAAAGAAACTGAATAGAAACTCTACACGAAAAGTTATCTCCACCCCAAGTTTTCAGGTATCTTGCATGGTTGCTTCTTTTTGAGAGATGACAATTGTTACGGCGCATCAGGCATGGCCTTTCTGTAGATCATTTCTTCTCTGTGTGCAGGCTTGTCCCTGCAGTTCATCTGTATCCTGTCTCGCAGGCTGTCAACCAGAATGAAACAACTTTTAGAAAACTATCGCTCACCACGAGTCTATTTAGCTCCTCTTACTTCATTGCTGATTAAACGTTATGCACAAGACTGAACACTACCAAACTCAGCTTTTCACCAACACATTTGACGCTGTTCCACGGTGCTACACAAAGCCGATGGTCCCTCGAATTTTCTTGTTCTTTGCCATTCAACTAGATGTTCAGTTTCCAAGTTAATTGAGACATCCGAGCAGCCGGAAAGCTCGAGTAGTGGCGTCGTTGGTTTTTTCCTGCGGCCGCAGTGGGACCACTGCGTGAACGGCAGTGTGCTCACACGTTCACGAAGACGAAGAAGCAGACGACGCCGAAGCAGACGACAAAGCGATTCTAAAGCGATAAGACGACTGGAACTGCTTTATTGCGCTTGCTGACAAATTAAGACATCACAACCAACACAATTTTACGAAGTACAGACATGCAGGAGAATCCAAGCTGATACCGGGGCGTTCCAAACGATAATCTACGATGTACGCGCAGCCCTATGAAGCCGGGAAGCCGGAAAGCGATGACTACAAGTAGCATGGCGGCGGCACCACTTCCGGAATGCGCGCGCCTGCGCAGTTCGCTTGGTGACATCGGTCTATTAAGGTGCTTCCCAACGCTTGTGTGTGACTGGGCTTCTGATTGCCTGTTTGGAACAAAACCTTGCTTATTTGGGTTTGGGAGCAGTTCAGGTCTTGGGAACAGAACGAAAAGTCCAGCCACACCCACTCTGGCACCCGGCACTGCCATATCATAGATGTCGCTTGCTACTGGCGAGTTGGAAGCACCCGCAGCAAGTTTTGGTTGGTTCTTGGCTGCCGTCGACTGCATTTCAATGCAACCATGTACTATTTTCGTGCAAGGATGCTCGGCATCTTTCTAATCCACCTTTGAGATGGAACATGTTGCGCTGAAACATGGATGTGTGAGAAGGACTTTAGTTTTCGGTTATCAGCTTTTCGAAATGGAATTGACTGAGTGTATAGTCTGCTTGGGTCGTGGGCACATACCACTCGCGGTGGATCGCAAACTGATTTGCCCTTTAGCAAAGGGATAAAGGTCCCTTAGCGAAAGGTACTTTTATGATCGTTTGATTTGGGTAGCCTCAATGTGTTTGCATTTGCCTTGCAAGTAGCATCAAATGCGCCAGTACACGAGGCCCGTGTCTCGAGCGACTCTTGGAACCAGATGCAGGGGTGGAACTCATGAAATGTACTTGGGAGCAGCCACGGGAGCAGCTGAAACTGCTGTTTTGGAGCAGGCTGGGAGCAGCTAAAACTACATTCTGGAGCAGGCTAGGAGCAGCTCAAATCAGTTTTCAGTGCACTTCAGCTTCTGTCTTAGACGAGCACGGAAGCAATTTCAATTGTGCTTAGCAGCACAGATGAGCATGAGTGGTTAGGAACCTATGTAGATGGGATATCAGTGTAACAGGTGCAAAAACTTGGCCTTAGTGAGAACCAAAAAGCAAGTACCATATGTTTCTGAAGATAGTGACCTTGATATTTTCTGAGTGGCTTTCAGCTGCTCAAAATGCAAACCAGCACTGTTTATAGCACGACGCACACATGCTCGACATAGTAATTATATGTGCGAACCACGTGACGTGCGTAAGCAACGGACGTGCAGTTGCGCGGAGGAACAGGGCAACAAATTTTGAGTTTATCCTTTCGTACAACTCAATATCGAAGCATCAGACTGCGATTAACGGAGTTATCATATTCGAAGCGATGAGCCAGAGCAAGATTAAAGTACGCCGAGCAGATCTACAACTCGCGTGAGAGCTTCTGGCCGGCAAGGATTCGGATCGGACAGCGTTTCAGTTCAATCAAGTCACGATTTATCTTGCAGGAATGCGGTTCTAACTTCTAACGATGAAGCACTAAAAGGAATCGTTCGCTAATGCGTTTTCAACTGGCTGACGTCCGGAACCCGGGCCGCAGACCCTCAGGCTGACCTCACCTCGGCCGACTTGCTTAACCGCTTATGGTTGAAGAATAACAATCCATTCGCAGGTGATCTAGCGCAACCCGACCCCCGAATTTTTTCACGTGCTTCCGACTCGGGATACACAGGAAAAATAAACGGAACAAAAAATTGCAAAGCCGACCAAGCTAAACGCGCTCATTTTCGAGTCGATAAAAACCGAAACCAAGACAAAATAGAATTATTTTGGCGCACGTTGTGCGATTTGGAGCACAATGGCGCGAAGTATTGGCTGTGGCGCAGTTTCCGCAAAATGGCGCAGGATGGCACAGACAAATTCGTCTGGCGCAAATGGCGCAGCCGTTCCACCCCTGCAGATGGCGCAGCACTGAAATGGGAGGCCCTTGGAAGCGAATGGCGGTGGAGCACCCGCCCATGGCACGTGCCTGGCGCGTTTCCACAATGGTTGGCGGTACTTGTAAAAAACGCCTTTATGAAAGGGAGGGCAAAGTTAAAGGGAGCTCGCCAACCTCCCTTTACAGCCATAGGGAGTAGCCTCGAACCAATGAACTTAAAATAAATGACATATGCAGGGTGCTTTTAGAGTGCAGCTCTTAGGCGCCCGTTTTCGGCTTGAGCGGCGTCGCCGTCTCCGTCGGCGTAACCGCACGGTGCATTATGCGACGCGTGATGTCACTGATGACGGCATCCGCATCGTCGTCATCACTGATGATGTCATCGTCATCATCACTGATGACGGCTTCGTCACGTGACCCTCCCAGGTCACGTGACCCCCCCGAGGTCACAAGACCCCCCAAGGTCATGTTACCCCCCCCCCCCCAAAGTCACGTGACCCCCTTCCCCCCGCCCCGAGATCACTTGACCCACCCCCCAGTACCCTTCCCTCCTCCTCCTCGAGAGCTGCGCTCTAATTCGGCGTTACAGGGAGTTGTAAACGGCTTTCACTTTTTTTTCAAAACTTCACAGATTTGTTTAAAAAAAAGCCGTGAAAGTTACACTTATACGGTTTGCGCAGGTGAGTTATACGGCCAGGGGGACTTAGTATAGGGGGCTAATTGTAACGATCAGTCGGCTAATTAGTTAAAATTCGTTAATTAACTTTTTAATTAATGAAAATAGACATATAGTTCCAATTAGAAACTTGCTCAGCGCCATCAAAAACCACTATATCAGTAATTTTCAGAAAGACTGAGCGCGTGTGAAGCGTGGTAGTGTTAAATTTACTGCTCGTGGAGCAGGTACAAGGCTGGGGCTTGATAAGAGACGGAAAAATCCCACGGGCACCTTACCGCTCCAGGAGTGGTAACTTTAGTGCACTACTAAAAAAAATTGGGTTGTGTGTGTGTTTATACAGTCTAGAACGTGGTCTGCCTCAACGGGCGACGAGTCTCCCAGCTGCAGATGAGCAATTTAGCCAGTGCAGTACAACCGCTAGCCTGGGATCTTTAACGTGCATCACGCAGTAGTGATACACGACCGCACGCCGGTACGATGCTCATCCAGATTGAAACGGGCAGGGGTGCTGCTCACGCGCTCAGTCTTTCTGAAAATTACTGATTTAGTGGTTTTCGATAACGTTCAGCAAGTTTCTAGTTGGAACCATATCATATGTCTATTTTCATTATTAAAAAGTTAACTGAATTTTTATTACTTAGCCGACTGGTTGTTACGATTAGCCCCCTATACTATGTCCCTCTGGCCGTATAACTCACCTGCACAAACCGCATAAATGTAACTTTCACGACTTTTTTTAAACAAATCTGTTGAGTTAAAAAAAAAAAAAACACTTGGTATAAATGTATGCTGTTTAATGAGTTATAACGTAATCCCTCGTTATAACGAAGTCAACGGGACGGCAAAAAATTTCGGTATAAGCGGTAATTTAATAAAAGCGATAGAGACAATAAAACTGCCAGCAGCCTTGGAGGTGGAAGGAAACAATGTGGAACACACTGACCATATATTTAAAGAAACATTGGTTATGAACATCTTGCAGGAGCTTTACCGAGTAAAACTTTTAGCCTTTCCACTCTGGTGAAAAAGGAAGAGCAGCGGAGCTGTTGCTTCTGTTCTCGGCGGCGGCTTTCCAAGCGAGCGATGTGCTCTTTCGCAAGGGAATCTGAAGCGCTCAACACAGTGGAACTCAAGGCGACAGGGGCTTCGCGGCGGTTGCGGACCCATTCGCGCTGCTGCGTACGTCGCCACTCCTTCCGCATCCGGTCTTCTTTCCCCGAAGAAAGGGCGCGCGGCCGACCCATCGTGAGTCCATACCGAAACTGATAAGAGCGTAGGAAACAGCGCGAAAAACAGACGAGGACGAAGAAGAAACACACGTGACGTGCGCTGCGCTCGTCGCGTGGTTTTCTTCGTCCTCGTCTGTTTTTCGCGCTGTTTCCTACGATGAGTTCCCTGTGTGTGTCTACCGCCTTCTACTCTGCCCAACGTTACTAAAACACTCAGTTGGGAAACTGCCATAGAGACTGCTCTGAAAAAGTGTCCCCGATTTGTCCTCGAGCACCGAGCTAATGACGAACACAACGCCACCATTTCTCCCGCAGCGGCCGTTCGAGGAACCACACGTTACTTCTATTTTGGCTTTAATCGGCCATTTCGGCGCCGAAACAGATACAGTGGAAGAGGTTACAGGGGCGCCACCCCCATCTCCCCAGCGGACGCGCCGCGCCTTACTACCGAAGTTAAAATGCACCTAGGTCGGGACGCGCTACCTGAAAGCACCGCTGAGGCATGGTTGTATAAAAACAATATTAATTGTGCCGCAAAACCTTGCAAACTAAAGATTTTAAAAACATCACGCGCCCTTCATGTTGTACTAAACTCCAATAAGTTTCATATAAAAAGAGTCTTTTCCGTTTGTTTTTACGCAAAAACAGGCTTTCTAAAAGCTCAAGGTGACCACAGTACAGATAAATGATAAAGAGTGGCGCTGTTGTCGCATTTAGCTCGGTCTTGGTGGACGCCAGCGGCCCAGGTTTCGACGGCGAGTTTCCCAACTGAGTGTTTTAGTAACGTTGACTCTGCCCTTGTCCCTGCGCTGTTTGTTTTCCGCTAATATGAATTCCCACGAACTCGGCCCACTATCCATTCTTGGTGGTGGTTAAACGTTTTTTATTGATGAAAGGGTTATGTCAAGGCCTCTTGATAAATATCATCTTGCCTTGGTGGCGATAGCGAAATGGGTCATTAGGGTAGGGGAATGGATGATTAAATGAATGGAGCTCTTGGCGAATATGTGCTGCCACCTAGACACGCGAATCGGTTCGAGACTAGGTGACTGGAAAACAACGCGCGCCCAAGGCCTCTCCCACCCGTTCCACACCCAAAACGTCAGCTACATCCTGTTCACCCATTGAGGCGATGTGACCGAGATACGGCTCCCCCAAGCTCACCTTTTTCCCCATCGTGCGTAATCTTCCGCCCCGAGGTCGACACAACGAAACCGCTCAAAGGTGAGAAATACAAGATGGCGGATTGTTTGGAACTAGATACTCTCGAACCCAGGCGCATGAAATACTCCGTTGAGGTCCATTGAGTCCATTGAGGTCCATTGAGAAAGGCCCGCCGAGCATACGTACCCAGTTACATATTTTTTTCTTATTGAGGTTGTCACTGGCCGACCTTGTCCATTCTCTGTAGTTTGTGGGTCTGGCTTCCGCGGGTAGTTCGTGTATAGCATCTTGTCTTTGCTTGCTGATGCCCTGACGGCCCCATAGACCCGTTGCTCTCGGGCAGGGGGCACGAGCGCGTCCGCAAGACGCGATCATGTTATGCTGGCAGCACCATCCAGGCGGCGCTGTAACGTTCGATTTTGCACGTGCCACATTCGAATGCAAGCATCTGTCAGCATCCTGTAGACGCGCGATAACAGAACGCAAAAAAAAAACTAAAATTAAAAAACGAAAAATTATGCAGCTCGTGGCCTCAGCGTCCCATTCAGCTTTATTATTTTATTGCGTTCTTTCATAGCTTCTGCGAGCTGGTATGTTTCACTTTACGTGATAGCGAAGCTGAAGCTACTTGCTAACGCATGTTCCCCTAAACGATGCTCGCACTGCACGAGCGCGCGTGCTTGGCAGGGACACTGAACGCTCGGAGCCTCTGCTACGCTGGCACTTACAATGGAACGGAGTAGAAAAAACTGTAGTGGGGAAGCGTATTGACGCATGTTCGAAACGCGAGCCAAATATTCTATTTTGCTCGCCTAGAGCGCTGCTCAAAGCTTGAGAGCTACGGGCCTATGATAGCTGGAAAGGTTGCCGCCATCTATGAGCGACGGCGGCAACCAGTCTGGTTGCCGCCGTCGCTTATAACTTTTTCGGCCTCCGTCGCATGGGCGCTGCCATCTTGGAATCACGTGACGCGGCCGCCATAAGGTGGCTTCAACTCGTCGCTCCACACTCCCCTCCGCGCGTTGGCGAAGGCGCGGCATTAGCGTTTTTCGTCGCGTTTCACCGCTTTTCTCGCCTTATTGTAAATTGCCGCCCGATGTTTACATTTACAACTTAATTGCAGGCCATCATTATGTGCACGACTACATATGCAGTTAATTTTGTAACCGATTTTGACTATTTTCACCATCGGCGTACCGGATACGCGTGAGGATGGAGGAGATACAGAAATCAGCGTCAGACCTGGCGCATATTGAGCCCAATTATTTATGACAACTTAAATTTACACAGTGATAGTGGCGGAATATTCGAAATAAGTATAGTGCAATGTATATGTATAATCGCGCATTTAGAACCTTAAGGAATGTGACCAAAATACTACGCAGCATATGAAGCTACGTGTGTTTCCTGAAAGCCTCCGGCCTTGCCTTCATAACAAATTTAAAATAGTTGTTTTTGATTATATAGGACATATAAGATATACATTGGACGAAAGTTTAACTCACATTTTATCTGATGCTTGGGATAATGGTAACGTCCACATCGGGCGATTTGTTTGTGCACAGCTTGATTTGTTTATTTATGAATTTACTAGAAACTGTACACTATGCTCGGTCACATACCTGCAGTCATTAAAGGGTGTTAACATTTTTTATACAAAATTTAAATAATGAATTTTATTTATTTTAAACACAAAGACCCCTGTGAAATAATCTGTCACAGGCAGCTTGAGAGTGCCTAGGGCTCGCATTATGTGATGCCGAAAAGAAGCCATCTACATGGAAATCACCCAAGTTTAGGGTTGTTGATTTTAAATCGCATCAGTTTGCATGGAGATCTGTCATGAATGTTCATGAAGTCGTGCCTAGCATTCGATTCCAACCAAACGTACGAGAGATCACTTCTCTCGTACCCTTAATTTTATTTGGCAAAGTTTGACAAAGATAAACTTTCAGATTTCAATTGATGGGCCTCACTTATCTCATGTGCCAAGCACGTCGTAATCAAATTTAAGTAAAACAAATAGTTCATTTTCTAACGCCCACGTTGTTAAATGCGGTTAATAAGTACTTTAGCAAGGTCAATAGCTAAAGGAATTTCCCACCCGACCTAGGACGCGGACCATCGAAATATATCTCGAGTACTTCATTTTTTTAAAGAAAACAGCGCGAGTCAATATTACTTATTTCTTAGAATATCTGCGTATTATAGGAGACATTTCGAGTTTCTGAAGTTCACAGAAAGTTGGTGTCCGCGAAAATCAGTCAGTGAACTTGCGACTTCGTGTGTTTTTCGCGATTTAGGAGGTTTTTAATCAGGTTGTGGACGTGCAGTTTTACTATATATCTACTCATTAGTTTCTTCATTAGTTTTTTTTTCTGAAACTAGGGTCAGTGGGTCAGGCCGTAGACGATGGAACCCTCCTTGTGCATCGTAGTCGTTACGCCGCCGAACCTGACCGAAATTAGCGACGAACATGACCAGATGCATCGTGAAGCGTTCGTAAAAAAGTCCGCGAATATGACTCGAAACCACTTCGTGGTTCTCGATTAGGCTCAGTACCACAGTTTTATTAGTTGTGCGCTATAACGGGCACATTTGTATGACTAAATTAGGCGAGAATGACAGAACACAAACACAGCCGAGAGCGCGCTGAAACCGAAACCAACCAAATTGAAGCCACCCAATGGCGCCGAGTGCGTCAGCGCCCTCTGTCCGCCGGTTGGGTAACTACTGAGATGAAAAGGTCTATAGATGGCGGTAGCTGTCCAGAGGTTTGTGTCGACATTTGTTTGGTACTGGACAGGATCCTGGAAAACCTAGCCTTTAACAGCTCCGCTGTAAAAAAAAATAATGAAGTGGAGTTTGCCAATAACTTCATCTGGGCATCAGTTTTCGAACTGCTCCAGGCATCGCAAGGACACTGTCCCCGCCGCTGCGCTCCACTTTGTTTTGAAGCAGCTGTAGGATGTTTCGCGTCTCCGCAGTTGTTGGCGTTTCCTGAGGCGCCTCTCCGGCGTCGCTTTGTGTTTACCCTGGCCGCTCACGAGGTCTACAATCGCAGCATTTAGGAGTAACAACGGGAACGTCCGCATCGAAAAGCGCAAACGAATCAGTTATCCTCGGTGGCTTTGCCACGCACTATAATAGGGCCAGCTGAACTTAGGAAAATTATAGAGAGAAAAAGGGACAGACATACCATGCATCATTGCAAAACTCAAGAACCAGTATGCACTAAAGATGCTCGAGACCTTGGATATAGAAGAAAACGAAGCAACTTGTGTTAGCGAGCCCTCATCAAGCTCAATACCAAAGAAAAAAAAAAAAAAAAAACTGTCAGCTTTTTCATCCTGGTGAAGAGGAAGACCAGCTAAGCTGTACTATGGTGGGAAGGAAGTAATGGCCGGCCGCAAGTCGGCAAGCCAGAGTGGAAAGGCTCGAAAGGTTGCCGCTGTCGCTCATAGATGGCGGTAGCTGTCCGGAGTTCTGTGTCATCAGATCATTTGAGGACGGAAAATATGTTGGGGAAACTAGCCCTTAACATCTCCGCTGTAATATTTGTGGTGTTTTATGTCCCATTAAAGTGCGGGTGATTCAAATTTAAGTTAAGTCTGGTTTTACGATATAAATGTGTTTTATGTAACTTTTAAAAAATAAAAAAAGCACAAAGTCAAGGTTTAAAAAGAGGAGGTAGTATTCAACCACAGTTGGTAGTCCAACGATATGTCTGTCCCTTCTCCTCTATAATTTTCCTGAGTTCAGCTCGCCCTATTATAGTATTACGTACCAACAAGTTCAACTAAAGTCCGTTACTCAGGCTTTGCCACATGTTTCCTACTCCAGTAGAGATCGTTGCAGATATGGAAATCGTGTGCCGGCTGGGCAATCATGCTCGTGAGAGAAAATACGACGTGCGCTAAGCAGTTGGCGATCTTTCATCCTCGGCTCGCGGGCGCGCCTGACAAATTTCTCGAACCCGTCCAATATGCCTCGCTTGTTCTGCAAAATGGGGGACAGTGTGGAACGGCCGATGCCGGAATGTCGAATTCTTTGGCGATTTCGGACTTGGGCCGGTCACTTTTCTCAACCTCGCGGATCCAAGCGACTTTCGGTAAACTCCCAATCTCCCATACGACGCACGTGTGCATGTAGTACGCCACAAGCGCGCGCGTTGGGGGCTCCCAAAGGGAGTGGGATGGGACGATATCTTCCGGGAGTCGGGCAGCGTCGGCCGAGGGCGCCGTGAGTAGCGTTGGAACGTTGACGCTGCTCCCTGCCAGCTCTGTGCGCTCTGCACTCCGTCACCCGTTTACTCTGTTTTCCCAGTTTGCCGTTGGCCTCGGAGAAGTGAGATGATTGCAAGAATCTCCGTGCTCCTCCGTGTAGGCTTGCGTGCTTTCGGCACCTCGGCCTTCGTAATAAGCGTGGTCGACCGCCAATGCACTTGGAATAATCCGGTTAAAAATCCGTGCCTTTCGGTCGAAACCATGTTGAACTTCGATAAAAGTGAAAATTCGAAAACAGCGATTTCGTTATAACGAGGAATTAATGTATTTCTAAGTACCAATTATTAAAATAATTCTAAACACAAACTTGATGAGATACGCTAGCGAGAGACGTATACTCACGCTAGCAGGTTCAGGGATCACGCGTTCTGTTAAACGTGTTTTTACGGAAATAACACTATTGAGCTCGGAAGTCTTTTATGCTCACTCCCAAGCATTGGCATGTGCTTCTCTAAATGCATGTTTGGCGGTGTTTTACGTTTATTTTCAGATGTCTCGAAGGGCACCACCAGTTAGCTTGTACGGGGGATGGAGCAAATCTGCCGAACTTCAGATTCTGCGAAGTTCGGCACATGCCCAACTTCTGGAGGGAAGTTTTTTATTTATCTATTTATTAATACTGCAATCCCTTAATGGGATTTTCGCATTTGGGTACAATAATAAAAATAGAACATTATGGCAAAAATAACAAATGATTGAAACAAGTTATAGTACACTTGAACAAAAATGGAAACAAGTTATTAATAATAATAATAATAATAATAATAATAATAATAATAATAATAATAATAATAATAATAATAATCATGGTTTAATGGTTTATTTATTTTTTCGGATGCGACGAAGTTTGATTCTGGTCTGCCGAAGCCAGAATTGGTTTGTGTGGCTAAACCACCAGTAGAAAAGTTGTAAATCAATTAATTTCAACATTGTGAAGAGTGCATCAGCACATAAAACTCACACACTCACACACACACACACACACACACACACGCAAGTTTTAAGAAAAAATAACATTGAAGCATTGGTAAAGTTAGTGTCCAGAGTTGTTGGTATGTGAATAGTCACATTACATGAAGAACACACACACACACGTCAAAATATTAAAAAAAATGAAGCACAGGTCATGTCAAGTTGCCATAGTACTTGAGTTGTAATAAAGATCACATCACTGGCCTAAGAAAAAAAAAAAAATCTTTAGAGCGCAGTTTAAGACGTCCCGAAGATGAATCTAGTTCGTGCAGGCACACTTGATTTAAAATAGGTCTCGTAGTGCTTGTTTTAACTTTTTTTTTCGAGTCCAGGTCCAACACTCTTTCAGGGAGACTGTTGAAAATGTCCGGTACATAAAATATTCGTTGTCTTCTGCCATACCTCGTTGACATTCTCGGCACCTCAAAACGAGTGGCATGTCTGAGTGCCCGAGGTGCAATGTGGGGAACTTTAAAACTGTCATCCCAAAAATGTCTTAAAACAACCGTCTCAGTAAACAGAGCTTGACATAATGAAAGATTCATATGATCAATTTTTTCTTGTTCTGTTTCGGTTTCAGGGCCGTATATAATACTTCTAAACATTCCAGTCAAAATATTGTCAATTTTATTTTGCCATAACGTAGAACAGCCACCATATATGGTTATTCCATAGCGAAGAACACTGTATGCCAAAGCATTAATGACCATCTTTTTAACATATTGTGGAACAAGTGATCTCATATTATAAAGTAGACAGGAAACACGTCTAAGCTTTTTACATACAGTTCCCATGTGGGTATTCCATTAAAGGTCACTATCGAATTCAATACCTAGATATTTCACATGGTCCACATAACCCACTGGAGTGTCTAGCACTTGAAAAAGAAATGAAAGCAAGCCAAATGAGCATTGTACAATGCGAACAACACTCACGCGCGTACAATCTTGAAATTAAAGGAGTACCAGTAATCGCAAACGAAAATCTTAACGAAACGCTGCGTCAGCTCGGAGAAGCAATCGGCGAACCGATTGATACAGCGGATGTCGAAATCTGTCATCGAGTCCGCACACGAGAACGCGGAAAGCAAAACATTATCGTGCAATTCATGCGCAGGGAAAAGCGCGACAGGGTGCTTGCAAAGGCCCGATCAAAACGAATCACGAATGAAGACTTGGGACTTTCCGCCGACTCACCCGTTTTGTAAACGAACATTTGTGCCCAACTTTGAAAAAACTACTTGGTAAGACTATTGCCAAAAAACGCGATGCCGGCTGGAAATTTGCATGGGTAAGAAATGGGAAGATCCTAGCCCGCAAATCAGAAACTACCGACTTCGTATCGATAGAACACGATGACGATCTCTTGAAGATTTGTTAAAAGTAAAAATGCACGGATATGGTTGGGACTGCATTCTAATCATTTGAAATGGCAGTATCTGACTTGTTTTTACCAGAAGATATCCGTAAAGACGTAAATAAAAAGAAGTGTCACCTTTTGAAACTGTTCCACTTAAATGTTAGATCAGCTAGATCTAAGTCTGACGATCTCATGTTTCTTTTTCAATCGTTGCAATGCACGTTCGATGTGATAATGTTGACTGAAACCTGGTACCAAGACGAAGCAGATTTTTTATTCTTCCCCACTATCAACATTTTTATCATAACCGGGTATCCGGACGTGGGGGTGGTGTCGCCATGCTAGTTGCAAATCATGACTTTGAAATTATTGAAGACTTTACCTTGGCTACAGATGATTACGAAGTACTGTGCGTAAAACATAATCTTTACATTTTTTCTGTTGTATATCGCCCACCAAGTGGTAATGTGGCGAAGTTTTTTACTTTTCTAGACAGGTTACTATGTTATGCAAACGAATGCAAATATTATCTTTTTTTAGGCGGAGACTTAAATATTAATCTTTTAGAGGAAACCCCAAACACTGCTGAATTGCTGTTGTTGTTAACAGCAAATAGCTTCTCGAATGTTATAACTCACCCTACTCGCATTACGTCTTTTACATCAACATTAATTGATTTGTTTATTACAAACTATGAAAAGGAAAAGGTCAAGGCTGGCGTAATAGCTTCAGATATAAGTGACCATTTGCCCATATTTATGCTAGTCAACACAACACCTGAACCACGTAAGCAAGACACACCTACAATAACATTCCAAAACATTACGCCAGCTACACTAGATTTGTTTCGAAATAAGCTAATTAACGCAAATTGGGAAGATGTATTTCATACTGGTGACGCGGATAGTGCATATAACACGTTCATAGAAAAGTTTAAACATATATATTTTGACTGTTTTCCAAATAAAACCGTAAAAATAGCTCGAAAAGGACGGAAGCCTTGGATGACATCAGCACTCTTAAAAAAAGTACGTAGGAAATACGAACTTTATCATTTATTCCTTGCGGCTCGAGATAAAATAACGCTAGCCCAATTTAGAGACTACAGAAATAAATTAACCACGGAAATTAAAAGAACTAAAAAGAATTATTATTCTAGTCTCTTTGATGCCGATTGCCTAAAAAAGGCCGATATACTATGGAAACGCATAAAGAGTGTTTTTAATACCCCATGCAGACTAAATCAGATTGAAAATATAGAACATAATGGTGAAGTTCTGAATGGCTTGAACCTGGCAAATGTATTCAACATTTTTTTTGTGAATATAGGTAGCAGTTACTATAACCCAGAAGCGTCAAAAAATATCTTATCAACCCCAGAATCACTCTTTATATTCCCAACGGATGAAAGTGAGGTTTGTTCCTCTATTATGTCTATCAATAATAGTCGGAGTCGTGATGCAGACGATCTACAAATCAAACCAGTAAAATACGTAATTGATATTATTGCCCCATGCCTAACTTTTATATACAACCTCGCCCTATCATCTGGTATTTTTCCGCAAAACATGCAAGTTGCGAAGGTTATAGCTTTGTTCAAAACTGGAAACAAACATGAATTAGGGAATTATCGTCCTATATCTATACTCCCAGTATTTTCTAAAGGTTTAGAAAAAATAATTCACTCGCGGATTGTAAATTTTTGTGAAAAACATTCTCTTATAACAGAATATCAATTTGGCTTCCGGAGAAATCGGTCTACAGAAGCAGCATTATTAGTTCAGAAAGAATGTATACTTAGAAACTTCGAAGAAAAGAAATTGACATTTGGAATATTTATAGATTTCAGCAAAGCTTTTGATTGCATTAATCACAATATTTTGCTAGAAAAACTATTTGCTTATGGTATCCGAGATCTTCCTCTTGCACTTATAAAATCATATCTACAATATCGCTCTCAGTTCGTGGTAATTAATGACCAAAAATCGACCCTTTCAAACATATCGTCAGGAGTTCCACAAGGAAGTATCTTAGGACCCCTTCTTTTTCTACTGTATATTAATGACTTAGTAAACATTGATCCAAGTTGCAAATATATCATCTATGCGGATGATACTAGCATATTTTTTTCAGACAGTTGTGAGCAGAGCTTAGGGAATAAAGCCAATGCATTTCTTTTAAAGTTAAAAGCATGGACAGAAATAAATTGCTTAAACATAAATGTATCAAAAACAAAAGCAGTCATGTTCCGACCACGTGGTTCGGGTGAGATACTTCCCACGCCCCTCAACTTTGGATCTTTAAATATTGAGTTTGTACATAGTATTAAAACGCTTGGAGTTATATTTTCTGAAAACTTGCTATGGAATGATCACATTAAATATCTTTGCGCTAAACTAGGAAAAGTAGTAGGAATTCTGAATAAATATAGACATGTTCTTCCCACGAGTGTAAAAAGAGTGCTATACAATTCGTTATTCTATTCCCATTTGTGCTATTGTAACTTAGTCTGGGGCAATACATCCATGTCAAACTTAAATGCAATACATTTACTCCAGAAAAAGGTCGTAAGAATAATTGCAAATGTTCCTTACATACATCCAACACAACCATTGTTCAAAATTTACAAAATTCTTAACATACATCAAATGCATGATTATCGATTAACAATCACGTACAAATATGCGGCAAGTGGACGTAACAATATAATCTTTGAACTCGCTGATTTAAAAGAAAAAAGTTACTATTACTCATCCAGACATCGCCAGCCTTGGCAGATTCCAAAATGCAGAACCAATTATGGTAAGCAGAAAATAAGCTACACGCTGCCTATGTTATTAAATGATTATTTTATTCGGAATATAGATGTTATTCAGCTTTCGAAAAATAATATCCTCGAATTGTTTTTTTAAATCTTGATCATGCATATGTTATTTATGTTCATATATAAATGCACAAAAAAATGAAATGTTCATTGTAATACGTTATGTGTCGTGTCGCAGCTGCTGAATGGGGGGTCCGGAGCTTCGTCAAGCTGCGTTCTTGCAGCTTTTTCTCTGGCCTCCCATTCACCACATGTATCTGTGGTGAAGAATAAAGTTATTATTATTATTATTATTATTATTATTTACACGAGGGACAGATTGATGAATGTAAAAATAGTGGCGTATCCGGGATAACAACTTTTAACGGATTCCGGAAACACACCAGACGTGTCTTTGTGTTGTTAATTTTTAAGTCATTTTGCTGAAACCACTCAATCAAATGTGTGGTTTCACGTTGGAGAAGAAAAACTGATTTTTCGTATTCTATATGGCGTGACAAGAGTACAGTGTCATCAGCATACTGATATAGTTTGCAGCTAACTATTGAATTTGACATATCATTGACAAAGACATTAAAAAGTAACGGAGACAAGATGGATCCTTGTGGAACTCCGGATTTCAAGGCGAGCTTTGAACTTCTTTTGTGACCTATGTGAACTTGTTGAGATCGTCCAGTTAAATAATCTTTTAGTAGCTCCAGAAATGGACCCCGGAAGCCAATATGATAAAGCTTTTGGAATAGAATGCTGCGGTTAACACTGTCGAATGCCTTTGAAACATCCACAAAAAGGCCACATAGACCTCATTTTTTTCGAATGCGTAATGTAATTCATCCGAAAAATCTTCAAGTAATGGCTGTGTACCCCGTCCGTTGACAAAACCATATTGATTATCGGATATGATTTCAAACTTTTCAAGAAACTGACTCGTTACTTGGAATAAATGCTTCTCTAAAATTTGGCTTATAAAAGACAAAATCGAAATGGGACGATAATTTTCGACCTTACGACGATCTCCTCCTTTATGAAGAGGCTTAACTTTTGCATTTTTCAAGTTATTAGGGATTTTCCTTTGTGCTATGAAACCATTTAACATATGCAGAAGGACATGTTTAATTGCATCAAAATTGCAGATGAGATCATTTGCTCTGATATTATCAACTCCAGGTGATTTTCTAGGTTTAAAACTAAACAGCAGACTTTTCAGATCGTATTCTGATAACTCAAGAAGGAAAGTTGACGACATGTTCGAATCCCTCGAGTGAATTGAATAGGCAACATCATTCTGCGGAACGCCCGAAAACTGTGCAAAAGTTGCGTTAAATTTGCCGACAACTGAGCGTGTAATTGGGCCAAATGCTTTTTCAAGCTCCTCATCTAATGAATTTGAAGGCTTCTTTCCACGGAGTTGGTTGAGTAGAGACCAAGTTTTTGCTACATTTGATCTTGCACGATAAAATTCGTTTTGAAAGTGTCTCCTTTTGGTGGCCCGGAGGAGCGCATTAGCACGATTACGTGCTAATAATTAGCACGTAATCGTAACGATAATAATAATAATAATAATAATAATAATAATAATAATAATAATAATAATAATACTAATAATAATAATAATAATGCTTTATTTATTTGATGCCCCAGAACAACCAGCCGGTCAGAATGTGGTGGCACATAAATCAAGATCAAAACAGAGTCCAGGTTAATAATCGCATTCGACGAGAATGCCATGCAGGTTAAGAGCCAAAAAGATGCAACTCAAGCTCCCTTTTAGAAACAGACAAATCTGAAAATACGTCAACATGAGGAGACAGGTGATTCAAACAGTTCTGTATTCTTATTTATGGTAACGATTTTGCTTCAATAGATGGGTAAAATATGCGTGAACATCTAGGAACACGAGCAGGCACATGAAATTGTAATGATGATCCCCATTGAAGAAACCAGCAAGAAAACCAAGCTGGTCAAGCTGGTTTTTAAGTTGGTTCGAGCTGGTCTATGTGGTAATCAAGCTGGTTCAAGCTGGTCAAGCTGGTTCGAGCTGGTACTTCAGCTGGGCAGGCTGGTACTTGAGCTGGTTCGAGCTGGTACCGATGCTGGTTCAAGCTTGTCAAGCTAGTCAAGCTGGTTCGAGCTGGTCAAGCTGGTCTCGCTGGGAGCGCACACGCCAAGGTCGGCTAGAGCTGGTCGAACTAACATGACAAATTAGTATCAACACGTCCATGAACCAGTAAAAACAAAAGATCACGTGCAGTTCTTCTTTTCGACAAGTCGCGTAAAGAAAGCTCTTTAAGGATGTATTCATAGCTAAAAAAAACACCCCTGAAAATATCTGTCATACACAATGTGAATAAATCGTCTCTGAACTTTTTTCAATTCTTGCTGCATCAGTTACCGTCAGCTAATTCCATACGGCACTACAAAACTCGAGCCTAACACGAACCAAAGAACAAAACAATCGAATGATACACAGCGGATTAAAAAAATCACTCGTCAGGCGTGATATGATCCCTAACATTCTAGAAGCAGAGGTGACGATTTGGGCTACGTGGTATGAAAAAGAGAGGTAGCTGTCAAAATAAACACCTAGGTCACGGATTTTCTGATCACGTTCAATTGAAGTATTGCCAAGTAGATGCGGATAGGAAATGATTTCACGTTTTCTACACATCGTCAGAAGTTTTGTTTTATCTGGATTGACCACTATAATTAAGTTATCAGAACACCACCCTGATATGCGGGCAACGTCATCTTGTAAAAGAACGCAATCATTCGTCGACTGAATTCTTAAATAAAGCTTGATATCGTCTGCGAATAAGATTCAATGTCACTAATAAATACAAGAAAAAGAAGCTGCCCCAGGTTTGACCCTTGAGGTACACCTGAAGTTGGTACAAAAACGTCTGATAAGCTATTCAAGACACGTACAGTGCTAAACACACTTATCTATAACGCGCGAGTCTGCGGCTTTATCCGGGGAGCGCTAGACTGGTGGCATTCGCGGAAACTAAGCTAGTCACGTGGCGCAACATGGAACGGCCCGCTTGAGGGGTGTCCTGCAGGGCTGGGCAGTATCGCGATACAAATGAATCGCGATAGTATCTTAGAGATACTTTCGAGTATCTGTATCTCTGTATCGAGATACATTTGTAAAATGTATTTTTATCTCAGTAGTGAACTACATTTAAGATGTATCGCTTGTATATCACGATAATTTGCCCGACTTACGCATCTCGTTACATTTGGTGCCTTTTGTAAAATGAATTTAAAGGATAAAAACATCTGTTTGTTGCAGCTTGCTTCGGAATTTGTAATATGAACCTGCCCTATAATATAATCCATCTCAATCACCAACAATAAAAAAAAAAGTGAAAGCCGTTTACAACTCCCTGTAACGCCGAATTGGAGCGCAGCTCTTGAGGAGGAGAAGGGAAGGGTACTCAGGCGAGGGTATACTCCTCCTCCTCCTCCGCCTCCCCTCATTCTTCAATCTCCTCCGGGGGGGGGGGGGGGGTCACTTGACCTCGGGGGGGAGGGGGGGGGGACGTGCATTGGGGGGCCACGTAATCTCGGGGGGGGGGGGGGTCACGTGACCCCCCCCCCCCCGAGGTCACGTGACCCCAGGGGGGGGGGGTCAATTTCCCCGCTAAATTAAGTGGGCAAAATTTTCCACTAAATTTATCGGGGAAAATTATCCGCTCGATTTAGCGGGTAAAATTTTCCGCTAGATTTAGCGGGGAAAATTTTCCGCTAGATTTAGCGGGAAAAATTTTCCGCTAGATTTAGCGGGGAAAATTTTCCGCTAGATTTAGCGGGGAAATTTTTCCGCTAAATTTAGCGGGGAAATTTACCCATGATGCACCGCGCGGTTACGCCGACGGCGACGGCGACGCCGCTCAAGCCGGAAACGGGCGCCTAAGAGCGGCGCTCTAAAAAAAAAAAAAAAAATTGTGGTTTGAAGAAGGTTACTTGCAAGAATAACAAAATCAGCTCCTCTCGCAAAGCCCTCCACTCTTTCCAATTTAACGGAGCGAACGCTGCAAGGGAGTTGAGTGAAGAAAAAGTACGGCTTTGTTGTCGAAACGAGAAGCTTATAATATGACAGTTTGAGATGCGCCCTCAAGACAAAACAGGGTTCATTTCGGGCAGACGCCTTTTGTCAAGCATGGCATGCAGTCTTTACCGTTCTGTAATTATGTGGTTAAACGGGGGTGACGTTTTTTTTTTTTCGGAAATAATGATAGATAAAGAGTTCGAGGTAATGGGTAGTGCATAAAATGGCACAAGAAAAAAAGCAGAAACATAAATTACTTTTCGCATTCGCCACGAACTGCACCCTCTCCACTAGCACCGTTCGGGAACAAATGTATTTCTATGAGTATCTGTATCTGTATTCTGGAATACTTCTTCGCCGTGATTGCGGAAGTATATCAGGGATATCCTGTTGCATAAAAGACAAATGTATCCCAGTATCTGTATTTTGGGCTTAAAACACATGTATCTCAGTATTTATATTCCCGAATACTTTTTAGAGTATCTCTGCCCAGCCCTGGTGTCCTGCCCACTCTATCAGCTGTCGGCGAACGCGGAAGGCTGCTCGCAGCACGCTTCACGCTCGCTTCTGACCGCTTATCTATGCGCAGTCCTGTTGAATCCGGTCCATTGATATACTTTTGTTTTTTTGCATAGTAGCAAGCCTTATACCAGCTTGATAAGCGATAAAAGTAAAGTGCTTTATGATATATTTTTGTTTTTTGATGACGACATCGTTGATACGCCTTCATGTTTATTGTTCGAGCAATGATGTTTGTAAAAAGCGTGCGAGCAGCTTTCCGCGTTCGCCGCCAGCTGATAGGGTGGGCAGGACACCCCTCGAGCGGGCCGTTCCATATTGCGCCACGTGACTAGCTTAGTTTCCGCGAATGCCACCAGTCTAGCGCTCCACGGAGAAAGGTGCACGCTCGCCCGGTCTCAGGGCGCCGCCATCTTCCTCAGTGGGGTTCGCTCTTGGGCGCGGCCATAATCCGATTACGACGCCTTAGCAAGGCTTCGTAATCGGATTATGACTCGTCCAAGCGCACCCCAGCTATGCCCCAGCCGAGCATGATGGCAGCGCCCTGAAGCCGGACTTGCAAACGGGTATAGGCAACCTGCAATGATGTTTGGTTTGGCGCCATCTAGCGACTGAAGCTCGAAATTTTGGGTACCCCTGGGAGTGGTGGCTGCATTGTTCAAACGTGAACTTTTACTCTGGTGGCGCCACTTAGCCTAGTGTCTGAAGCAAGAAATACTGGGTATCCGAGGAAGCCGTGATCGCGTAACATGCCAGTACAGCGGAAGCTACGGCCCTGGCGGGCCAATGGGAACGTGACTGCGTATCACTGGAGCGCGCCTCTACTCCGAAGAAGTATCAGGCTTTTCGCTGCGTCATGCTCCAATATGTGTGGGTTGCGCTCGCACACGTCGCGCATTTCGAAGCCTTCGGCACGCAATGTGGGGCTTATCGTTCACCCTTTGCCAAGTTACGTACGAGACAGGGTATAACCGTGGGCTCTCACTCTGCTGGTGCCGCCTGGCTGTTGCAGGCGTTACATCTGACCATCATTCAGATAACTGCTGAACCATAATAAAAGTAATGGTGACACACCATATAAAGAAAGTTTAAACAGAAGCAATTTGTGGTTCACCTTATCAAAGGCCTTCGATAGATGAAAACAAACAATATCGACTTGCCCTCGCGCAACGACAAACGGCACAGTGTAATGGAGTAGTAAACAAAGGTTTGTGCCTACCGATTCCCGAACGACCTCTAACAAATCCATGTTGAACGGTGCTCATTTTACGAAAGAAGTAAAAATAAACACGGGTGTACATCGCTATTTCAAAAATATTTGAAAAAGTACATAGTAACGATACAGGGCGGTAGTTCTCTACCTTAGACACGTCACCAGCTTTGTGTGTTGGTACAACGACAGACTTTTCCCATAGACTGGGAAAAACACCTTTTTTAAGCGAAGTATAAATAAATGTTTCAGTAAAGAGGCAATAATATCAGCACAACCCTTAACAATAAAACTATAGGTATTAAATCTGCACCAACGGATCGCTTTGGTTTTAAGTTTTGTATTGCTTGCAAGATTTCGTCGGTACTAACTTGGTTCATTGACAAAGTGTCATTACAAGCAATGCTACCGGCAGAATTCGTGTTCTGGGGAACACCCGAAGAATAACAATCGCTAAAATAGTTTCGAAATATATTGGCTACTTTTTCGGGACAAGTTACTTAATCCGTGTCAGTACGTAAAAGTGCATTCCTAGTTGACTCTTTTGTATGATGCCTTACGAATTGCCAGAATTTATCGGGTTCGCGGCATAGGCTGCTTTCTACTCCTCTTTCATAAACACATTTATCATGCTTAAACAACTTTTTAACAAGCGCTCGGTAAACACTGAATTTCAAATACCATAGTTCGACGCCACTTCTTTTAAACAATTTATGAAAATGATTTTTCTTGCGCATATAATATTTTAATTCCTTCGAGAACCAAAGGGTATGCTTAGACGCTTTAGAAAAGCGCTTAGCAATAAACAAATCGATTGACTTCCATACTGTCTCTGTTAAGGATTCAGTCGCGGAATCTACACAGTCATTACCCGGGACCGTCGACCAATCATAATTTTGAAGGAAGTTATATAGCTCTAGATAATCACCATTGCTATAATCGTAAGTGCTGAAATGTTGTCGTACACACGACCTTTCAGATAAACAAAATACTACGATGAAAGGTGGATGAAAAACGTCAGATCGCACAAGGGGATCACTAGTTGGCATTACATTTTCAATGGCACAGTTTGAAAGAAAAAATATCGAGAACATTTCCGGCACTATTTTTCAACCTATTGTGCTGACTAAACCCATTAAAATGAATAAATTCATGTAATCGGGACACTTAATTTCTTGCTTGAGTGCCCACACTATAGTCGGTTACAAGTTAAGAAGGTAGGAGAAGCTCCTCCCACAAGCGTGGTGTGCCGGTTTCAAATTCCTCCGCAATCGAAAGAAGAGTTCACTGGAAACGCTCCTTGTTCCGCTTCAATGAATAGATAATGGCCACAGAGTGGTGCCAACTTGTCTCCGACCCCCACTTTTTAAGAAAGCGACCTTTGTATTCATCGGAGAAGGAACTGAGCCCCTGAAAGCAGCCTTTGTATCAATCGGAGGGGGAAGCTAATCCCCGAAAGTCGTCTTTGTTTCCATCGGAAGGGGGAAGACTTAATCTCCCTCTCGTGGCTTCCACAATGCTAAGTCAAAGTCGAGAGATAAAGCAAATATGTACAGAAAGGCACGACCCTCCTCGCGCGTTGGCCGCAACGTCACGGAAACGATGGGACGCCATTGGATGCTGAGGTGGCGGAGGGATATATGATTACCTTTGAGGGGCATTTGCCGCTACCTTCTTGACTTGTAACCTACTATAGTCATTAAACCAAATGACCAATCCACGCCAGGAAGGTTAAAATCCCCATACATATGTACTTTAAACTTTGAAAAATCAACTTGCTCTTGAAGTACTTTTAAATGGTTGGCAAACACAATGGGATCTGATAACGGAGGGAACTAATAATTCCCAATAAGGTAATTAAAACCGTCACCGGATACTAGTTCAACCCACACACATTCCGCATAGGATTCCAAATCCCGCGTTCTGATCGAGTTGAGCGACTCGCGCACCGCAATTAATACACCACCACCAAACTTCTGTCCCGTGGCACTGTAATCTCGATCTTTACGATGCATGTTATAAAAAATGGAAAATAACTCGCGCTTGAAATTTCTTCTGAAAGCAAAGTTTCAGTTAAACATATAACGTCTAAATTTGTAGAGACAATACTGGACATACATTCATCTGCTTTCGTCCGGAGCCAGCCGACCAAGATCCCTGCTGCTTCATCCCCCGTCGTGGTCCTGCCCGTCGCGCCGTTCATTCCGACGCCCCTCCATGGTGACGTCTACGGGGACATCGATGACTTAAAGGGGCCCTGCAATCATATTTAAGCGTCTACCTTTTTTGCGGTTCCCACGTCTCTTGAAGTTCGGGCAAACCAGCGGGCACGGAGATAGTAACTAAATATCAGTGCGTCATATTTTAACCGGACGACGCGGAAACCTTCTCCACCGACGAGGGCGACCCGCGGTACCGAAAGCGCGCAAAATGTGACGTCTTTGGTCCTTGGCTTACTACTGGTCAGAGCCGCTAAAAGCTTCTTTTTAGTCGAAATACAAAATATAAGTGGCGCGAACCGTTTCAATTATTTATAAAAGTAGTTTTTGTTCAGTATTTTAGATCAGAAAAGAAACGAGTGCAGTTAATAAAGTATGGAAACAAGAAACAACCCGTCGACATACCCGCCACCAAGCATACCCGCCACCAAGCGGCGCATACTAGAAAGGAGTAGGGGTGTCGCGAACTTTTGTCGAACCAGATTTTTAGGTCGAACTTTCGGGGTTCAACTGTGTCGAACCGGTTCGACGAACCTTCGACCTTTTCGCCAGATTTGACCGGTTCGACTTTGTGGACAGTGTGGCCAGACCTTGATACAAGCATGTCTAGGTTTGGCGAATTTTTTTTTTTTTTTATGAAGAGGGTTATTTTATTTTATAAACAGTTGTAATTAAAATAAACTAATTATAATCACTAAATAAGTTAATAACTTAATTTTTTTTGTACTGTATTAACTGAAATAATCAATCAGCGCTGCCCTTAATTCATCCCTTAGCCATTACCATCCAATCCGAAGCCAACTGGCCAGCCTGTCGCGCATGCGCACACGAGTCGAACCTCAATACAAGGTTCGTCGAATTTTCCACTAAAAGTTCGAAAAAGTCGAACCTGGTCGAACTCGACCCTCGGCCGGTTCGCGACACCCCTAGAAAGGAGTAGTGGGATCAGGCGCCGACACGGAAAGGTCCCGGATGTACGCGGCAGCGCTGCGGTCGTATGGACAGGAGGATCCAACTAGAGTCACTAAATAAAGCTACGCTTTCAGAGTACCGAAACTCCCAAACTACGCGTCTGAAGCGCGTCAGGCGCCGCCATCTTGGGTCCGCGCGCAGATGGAGGAGCGACTGTAGCTGAGCCAAGCCGAGCTCTAGCCGTCGCGTGCGCCAGCTGCCATAGCCGCAACTGTGGCAGCGAATCAAAGCGTGTTGTTCGTATCTCGACACAAGGAGGAAAAACGTGCACGCTCGAGCGACAGACTTCAGCGTGCGCGCGCAGTAAACAGTAAAACGGCAGCAGGCAGCGGATCGCTGGACCCAAGATGGTGGCGTTGAAAAAACGCGATGATGATGATAGCGACTCACGTGACTGCCGCTGTCCAATGATGCCGCAGCGAACCAGAATATTGTTGGATAGAGCGACTGTATTGTCGGCAAAACGCCAAAGAAAAGGAATGCGGTACTCTGAAAGCGTAACTTATTTAGTGACTCTAGATCCGACCGGCTCCGAGCGTTCTGAAGGCCTTCGGTGAGAAGCTTTGTCTTGCAGTTTGACCGTTTCGCGGTATGGCAGCGCGAAGTGGCTCCCATTCTGAACTGCTCTTTACCCCGTGTTTGCTGTCGTTCGTGGCCAATTAAGTGTCATGCTGAATTATTGTTTAATCGCGCAGCAAATGCAATGAGAGCCGCTCTGGCCGCCCGCTGCATACAGCCTATCCAGAACATGCTTTAGTGGCGCCCTCTCGCGCCGTCGACACGGAGTGCGGCAGCCGTGTGCGCTCGCGATGAGCCCACTACCCCTCCTCTAGTTCACGGCCATTCAAGCAACCGAGGACGTCATGAAGGAGGTTATTTTTTGCTTGTTTTTGTCATTTTAATTTGCCTATAACTTTTAAAATAAAGCGAATTTCGAGAAAAGTTTCACTAAGTTACTACGTTCAGTGCGCTCAGGTTCGGTGCAAATTAAAAACCAGTAAAAAAGTCCTTGCAGGGCCCCTTTAAGGTTTCTGGCCATTTTTAGTAGTACTAGGGTTATTCTGTTGGGTCGAGGGCGTTAAAGGGATTGTCCGGTCGAAACCGGAAGTTCTTAAGTTTTTGCGCTCGTTACGTCGAGGGAGCCTTCATATAGACAAACATAATTTTTATTTTGATATATGATCTCCCCTTATTAATTAAACCTGTCATGAGCATATGTACGAAACTGCACCCCGAATTTCGCCAGTCACAATGGCTGCCATCCATAGCTGCTGCGTGACGTCACAAAACGCAAAGGTTTGTCGGAGGGTCGGGATATCAAGCGTTGGTCGATGGATGTCTTGTATTTTGTTTCGAATTATATAGTCTTCTAGGCTGTACCCTACTGAAATACGTTCCTTTTAATGCAGTTACGAAGCGTGTGCAAAAAAGAATCACGCCTTTTAGCCGGATATTACTCGAAAACAACCATAAGCTTCGAGCGAACGTATGCCGTTTCGCGCAAACGCAACTACGACGGCCACCGATCGAACTAGGAGCGCTTGAAAAGCAAAGGATAGATTTTGCCTCTGAAGCGGACTCTAGGTAGACGAAGCGGCATCTGGGTACACATATCGCCGGATTCACTGGATCGGTGATGAGGCTGCGCCGCTGCGGGTCGTTCCCTCGGAGGCGATGTCCGCGGGTCGAAGGCAAACGACGAATCGTTCAAATGCATGTCGTCACTTGACTTGAACGAGCTTGATGAATCGTAGACACGCTCCATTTTCACGCGCGAGTCAAACAAAATCTGGCTGTACGCATCGTTTCCAGATGGCCTAGCTGTTGGTTTCGGTTTCGCTGCATAATCAAACCGATTGATCCGATTTGGGCGAGGAGTGGGTGGACGTAGTTGAATATCGTTGCCGGAGCATCACACCCCAGCTCACAAGCCTTCTGTCCGCTAAAAGCTCAGCTCGTAGCTCTCTCCCGTGAGATGATTGCTGCATAAGCGGGATCTCTATTTTGACGGGAACCCAGTCCATACGCGCGGCTACGATACATTTTGCTCGTCACTGCACGTTCCGCGGAAAAGTGCGGAACGTCACGTCGTGGCTCGCATGTGCTGCCCGGTGGTTGTGGCACTCAACCGGGCCACGAAAATCTCACCCATCCACGAAACAAATAGAGCGCAACAACAAAAACGAAGCACGCTGCAGCGTTCATTCGCAGGTGTTCGAGGCGGGGTTTAAGCCGCACGTCCGGAGGCCTCCTGGCCTTTGATGACGTCCATTCCCCGAAGTGAAGAACCCAAGGGTTCAGTGGAGGTGGGAGAATTGGTAACGTAACGAACGGTTTAATTACATGGTTGCGATACAGTCGTCAAATCCGAGAGAACAACCGGAGCAGCCTCACGCTCCGCCTTATATAGGGTCCGTTTCTTCCTCACTCCCCGCCAGGGCAGCAGGTGCGACGTAGCAAACCGCCGCTAAATGCGTTGCAGCGAAGTCCACCGCGTCGTAGCCAGAAGTGCGTCGTAGCCATGGTTCTCCGCAGTTAGGCCCTGCCTCTCTCCCTTTCAAGTGCGATGTAGCCAAAGTTCTCCGCAGTTAGGTCATGCCTCTCTCCCCTTCCGGAGCGCACGAACCCACACGCACATACACACGTCCCGTTGACGTCACGGACGCATTGAGACTCGTTTTGGGCAGGCTCCGACAAGCGGGCGACGGTCCCAGACAGATCGTGACTCGTTTCCGTAGCGTTGAAACTCGGAAGAAGGTCGCCGAAGGTTCCATTCTTAACAGCCCCTCCGGGGCCAGGGAAACCACGAAAGGCCGTCGTGGTTTCCCTCGCTGGCCTGAAGAGGTGGGCTTGGAGTAGGCCTGAGAAGACGCTGCTAGCACTAAACAAACTCCCAAACCTCTTACAACGGAGGCATCAGCGGAAACGTCCCCCACAACACCACGCCACACCGCAGTCAAACGCTCGGAATTCGCCAGAGACCCGCCAGACTGGATTACGGATTACCATAATTTGCCAAAACAATGAAAATTGACCCGCTGTCGCCAAAACAAAACTCATTTTTCCAAAGAGGTCACTATGAACAAAATACAAAAGACAAAACTCTTCGCAATTTGTGAGGTCATTTTGGGGTTTTAACGAAGTGCCCCCACTTTGATCCTCATTCCCGTGGATGACGAAGACCTCTGAGATCATCCCTACTGTTTTTCGTGATGTCAGAAAAATCTGCTCAACCCATCGGCATTGCCGTTAAATTTGCCTTTCCTTTTTCTTACGCTGAAGTCATAGTGATCGATTTTCACGTGATTTCTAGACGTGAAAATGCGGTCCTTATAGCGCCGATAAAACAATCCGCCTTTTTCATGCCCCGTCACATTGGTCCTAGCAATCTCCTGAGCTGTACCGCGAAACCCGGACACACTAGGGTCGCTCTTCTGCTCGACTGTCAAAGACACTCTGTCTACTCGTAGCAGAGGACCAAAGTTACGTGACGCCGGAGCTACGAGAGATCTTTCACTGATCCCGTCTTCCTCCGCCTTTTTCGCCGGCGCGTTGGGACGGCGTACGCTTTCTAGTGCTACGAGGTCAGGCTGTTCTACAACCTGGTCCCTCTCATCCCGGTTTTCTGTCTCCAACTCTGGGAGTGCTTGCTCCCCGTCAGCTGCCTCTGGCTCTGAATCACTCGTCAACAAAGGGGCGACCTGACGCGATTTGGACCTCGTACACGACTGAACTAGCCCTTCTCCCAGTTGTTGACCCCTTTCGCGCAGCAGGAAATCTGACCGGTTAGAAAACAAATAAGGATACTCCAACGGGACTGTTTGTGAGACAGCCGCCTCTGTCACTAGCTCTCCGAACGGGCCAGTTATCCTTACTGTCGCCGTAGGCAGACAGACACTGTGCTTTTCGAGCAGCTGCTTGATCCAAACTACCTTTCCAGTAAAATCGGATGTCGTTACATACGACGGATGAACAACGTCCATCGTCGCTGCACTGTCCCGAAGCACCCTGCACGGCTTTCCGTTTACCTGGAGCTCGTGAAGATAGGGACGAAGAAGCTTCAGGTCCCTGTCACTACCGTTCACGTACGAGAACACAACCCGCGGTTTCTTACATCTGGCCGCTGTGTGTCCCGGCTCCTGACAGTTGTAGCACAGGAACGGCTTCCTTGCCTCGAACTGCCCTGTTGGGCTTTTCCGCGCCTCGTCTCCGTTCGAGTGTTCTGCGCTCTTTTCTGGGACCTTTTGTCCTGCTTCGGGCTTCTCGGGCCCGTTTTCTCGCGAGCCGTTTCCCCGTCGGAAGGTCTTGCGCTGATCGCTCCGGCCGGGTTCGCTTTCCTCTCCGCTCAGCTTTCTACGCGTTGCGTACTCTTCGGCTAGCTCAGCGGCCCTTTCGACAGAGTCGACTCCCACCCTATCCTGCACCCAGAGCTTGACTGACTGCGGAATGCTACGAAAGAACTGTTCGAGGCACGCACACTCGACTACCTTGTCTCGGCTTTCGTACACTTCCTCGCTCTTCAACCATTCTATCAAATTGGTTTTAAGCCCGTACGCGAATTCCGAGTAGCCCTCGCTGCTCTTTTTGGATGAGTTTCTAAACCTTTGACGGAACGCCTCGGCAGAAAGGCGGTACCGCTTCAAAAGGCTGGACTTCACCTTGTCGTAGTCGTCCGCGTCTCCAGCACTAAGGCGCGCGACGACCTCTGCTGCCTCACAGGGCAACAAAGTCAAAAGCCGTTGCGGCCACGTTTCTGGGGCGAAGCTCAACTTCTCACATGTCCTCTCAAAGTTAACTAAGAATAGGCCCATGACTTCCCCAACTTTAAACGGTTGCAGGAGCTTCTTCATTCGATACGACTCGGTCTCACTTGCTCGTACCGGAGCTCCAACTCTACTGTTCTGCGAGTTTAATCGCTGTTGTTCAATTTTGAGCTCTAGCCTTTTCAGCGCTCGCTCCTCTGTCGCAGCCTGCGCTCGTTCCTCTCTCGCTGCAGCCTGCTCTCGTTCTCGTTCCTCTCTCGCTGCAGCCTGCTCTCGTTCTCATTCCTCTCTCGCTGCAGCCTGCTCTCGTTCTCGTTCCTCTCTTGCTGCTGCTTCACTTTTAGCGTTCTGAAGTAGTTCCCACGCAATTTTAATTTTCTCTGCTTCCGCGCTCTCTGAGATCGCTTTACTGATCTCAGATTTCTTCATCTTTTGCTCCACCTCCACACCCAATTCTTCACATGAACAGAGTAAATCTGTTCTCAGTAACCTCATTAGATCCATGATCGCTGCTTTTTAGCTTTGGCTTTGCTATAAAACTTGTCGTGAGGTTGTACACAAACCTAGCGCACGAGTCAAACACTAAGGACTCCCAGCAGTTCAAAATTAATTACCCATAATCTGAAGCCTGGCGAATCTCAAAGCAAAGTCCAAACGCTCACCCACAGATTTAGCACGATGTCGCAAGGTCCGATTCCAACCGTTGCCAACCAGTTGTTCGAGGCGGGGTTTAAGCCGCACGTCCGGAGGCCTCCTGGCCTTTGATGACGTCCATTCCCCGAAGTGAAGAACCCAGGGGTTCAGTGGAGGTGGGAGAATTGGTAACGTAACGAACGGTTTAATTACATGGTTGCGATACAGTCGTCAAATCCGAGAGAACAACCAGAGCAGCCTCACGCTCCGCCTTATATAGGGTCCGTTTCTTCCTCACTTCCCGCCAGGGCAGCAGGTGCGACGTAGCAAACCGCCGCCAAGTGCGTTGCAGCGAATTCCGCCGCGTCGTAGCCAGAAGTGCGTCGTAGCCATGGTTCTCCGCAGTTAGGCCCTGCCTCTCTCCCTTTCAAGTGCGATGTAGCCAAAGTTCTCCGCAGTTAGGTCATGCCTCTCTCCCCTTCCGGAGCGCACGAACCCACACGCACACACACACGTCCCGTTGACGTCACGGACGCGTTGAGACTCGTTTTGGGCAGGCTCCGACAAGCGGGCGACGGTCCCAGACAGATCGTGACTCGTTTCCGCAGCGTTGAAACTCGGAAGAAGGTCGCCGAAGGTTCAATTCTTAACACAGGCAAATGACGAGACGGAAATGCTCGCTTTGCGTTGTGTGATGTCAGAGCACCAATGCTGCCAGCGAAAGCAGCTTTTACGCTAGGATGCGATGGGAGCAGTATAAATTCAATTACTTCTGCAGAGGGGCATATAAAATTCAGATATTGCACGCACGATGCGTCTCGAGGCAATAGCGATTATATTCAATTGTTTTCTCGAATACAAAATTCGACCGGACAATCCCTTTAAGTGAAGTTTCCCGTGGAATATGCATCCCTCCGGCTACACGTCTGGGTTATTAGTCGTTTCAAATGGGTCTTCTTATACAGAGACGTAAAAAGAGTAGAACAGGAATTTTGTTTTTAGCTTCGTGCAGCACACAGATTTTCAACACAGGAAAGGTTCAACAAGAGAAGTAACATCCATTACCTTTGTTTTGGGGTCGAATCGGGATACGTATAGGGCTTTCTGAGCCGGCGGACGAGGTACAATGGTCACCTTTGATGATTTCGATGTTCCAACCGATGGCTGTTGTTGTCGTCGAGGGCCCACCAAAGTGAATCCATCGTCCATGGTCGCACTTGAACCTTCACCCCCTTGAAGCTCGCTGGCGCTACGCCCGACACGGTCTTTTGAATTGTAGTTGTCTTTGTTTTCGTTGCGTGGTTCCGTCGACCCGGGACCAGTTCTTGCATTGACGGAACTTTGGGCCGCCGTGCTCGCACTTGCTGCCGTCCGTCGTAGATTATAATTTTGTCGCAATGATGTAGCCGCCGAGTAGCTCTGATTCTGCTGTTTTGAATCCGGCAGTCGCTGGGCCAGTTGCTTGCGCAAGTCACGAACTTTGGAACGCAGATGATTGTTATCTGCTCGTAGGCACTTCATTTCGGCGGTTAGCACATGCAGCTTGATATTCAGGCGTTTCAATGTGGATTCCAGGTCATACGTAGCGCGCGTTGCTTTGACTGCGTTGGTTGATTCACAAACCGCATGCCTTTGTCGAGTAGCAGATCCTGATGAGAAAGCGATTAATTCGGACTGGTCTACTTTATAATGGTCATTAATTAACACAAAACTTTTAGTCGAGAATGCCGATTTCTTTCAGATAATGACAGCAAATTAGCTCTGGTTAAAAGTTCGGTTATGGGAGTACTCTCAAAGTTGTTATAAATAAAGCGAGATACTTTTTTTATACTCGATCAAGTTTACTAATGTTAATCTTAGTGAAAGGATCCCAAATAGATTGCAGCATAACGTAATATTTGCAGGACAATAATTTTGTATGTGAGAAAACGTAAGGCGGGAGAAAGTTTTTACGTTCTTCTAAGAGAGAATAGTGGGTTTAGTATTGCGTATACGAGCAAACGCAAGCGCTATGCGTTTGCGTTAGCGTTGCGTTCTCCACGCTGCGCATGCGCGAAGTCGCCATGCGCCAATCCAAGGCCGCAGTTTGGGCTCCGCGCACGCGCAGTGTGGAACACACAACGTAAACGCACAGCGCTTGCGTTCGCTCGTATAGGCTGTTTTATCGTGGGTAGCGCCATTTTGAGAGCAAGAAAGAAGGGGAAAGGGCTACCAGCGCTTTCCCCCTTGCTGGTTGTGTAGAAAGAGTGAAAGCAGTGTTGGACAAAATACTCGATAGAAGTATTTAAGTTAAGTTACTAAATAAAGTATTTAAAATACTACTCACTTTCACTGTAAAGTATCTTGAGTAGAGTAAAAATACTTAGAAATGTAATTCAATTACTTTTCAACATACTTCCGCATTGCGTAATTTGTATCGACGTCAGTGACAAACACAATTATACAGTTCCGCAAATCAGGTTTACCAGAATAGTTTATTAAAACGTAGCAGCACAAAACGAAAAAAACAAAACAAAAAAAACATTGTAGGGCTATTATATACAAAACATTTCTGAGACAAAAAAAAAAAAAAAAGGTTGCTTGAGTTATAGCGACATTGCTGAATATCATGTCCTGCGGCACACTGTAGACGCATCGTTTAATTACAATTTATATTCCCTATATGAGGAGTTCACTATAAACGAACTTCGGATACAGAAATGAGTGAATGTATAACAAAGAGAGCCCACGTAATAGCTACGGCACTGGTCGCACCTTCTTCAAGTAGCTTGCGTTCAGAAAGGCACTGAAGGTTGGGAGTCGCTTTGTTGGCATTTTGAGAGGTCATCCTGCTCGTAGTTCGTTTCCTGTCCTGTTCTCTGCTTATCGATGCTCGCTTACAGACCGTGTTCGCGAGAGCAATGAATGCCTGACTGACGACAAAAAGAAAAAAAAAAAAAACCTCGACGTTTGCAGAAGCGTTGTCAATTATGCAAGCAAAAAAAAAAAAGTGTCTTTTTGTGTCCACTTCTCATTTTCTTCTATTTGTTATTTTCTTGACAATGTAGTCTGCAGTTGTCGTCGGTCGTTTCCCGTTCTGCGTTGCGCCTCGGTGTGGAAATCTTTACTTCCGTAAAACTACCCCTTTTGTTTGAGGATTTTTTTGGGGGAAACTCTGGGAAACAAAAAGCGTCTTTGGGAAGGCGAGGATAAAACCTTCATTCTACGAAATTTGGGGCAGAATATGAGTCAGAATCTCATATTTTAGGACGAGAGAAGATTGCCCCTTGGCAAACTTGTGCTGTCGAAATTCGACAAATGGAAGAATGCAGTTGATGATTTTAAGGACCATGCAATAAAAACATTTCATAAGAACAGCGTCCTTGATGCCGGCCAGTTTCTGGAGATATCAGAGGGGAGAAAGAATCCCATTGACCAGACATTGACTCCGGGTTAAAGGAGCAAATAGCTAAAAACAGGAAATGCCTGACTCCTGTCATCACAACGATAGTCTAGTGCGGAAGACAAGGAGTTGCTCTGCGTGGCCATATAGAGACGCCGGGAAAATGAATCTATCCAATGAGCCGGAAAAAAACGAAGGGAATTTCAAGGCGCTTCTAAGGTTGCGTGTGTCTAACGGCGATGAACCTCTCAAAAAGCATTTAGATGGATGCAGTGCTAATGCGACCTACACCAGCTGGAGGATCCAAAATGAGATTATATTGGAAGGCCATAGCATTGTTTTGCAAAAGCCTGTCTCAAAGGTGAATGCTGCAAAGTGCTTTACAGTCATGGCTGATGAGACAACGGACATCGCGGGTGTAGAACAGCTACGTGGACACGAAGCGGATCGTCATAAAAGAAGAGTTTCTGCAGTTTGTTCCTGTGACTGACATGACAGGGAAAAATCTGGCCAGCACGATAGTGAAACGTTTGAACGACATTGGTGTGGCAACGGAGTACTTGAGAGCTCAAGCGTATGCATCATGCGGCCTCAATGAGTGGTTACAATGGCGTTCAGGCACTCATCCGACAACAGTTCCCTAATGCTACTTACGTTCACTGTGGATCACACAGCCTTAACTTGAGTCTGTCGAGTGCATGTTCTGTACCTCAGATTAGAAACTGCATGGGAACAATAGCTAAGGTCTGCGAGTTCTTCCACACTCCTCTACCAGATTGAGAAGCTGGTGCTCAAGCCTCGCGTCATGTCTCTGAACCCAATAGGTTCAGAGACATGACGCTCGCAACGTTTTTGTATGTTTCGGTACCTCTCGTGGGAGCCACTGGTTCCCCTCCCCCGACAAGGCGTAAGCCGCGGACGTTCCGGGTGAAGCCGAGACGGCTTCGAGCCCGGTCGCTCCGTGTTGTGTCGGGGAGAGTACGTCACCATGCTGGTCTAAGGGGCCTTATGCTGGTCTACTCTCTCGCACTCCTCCACGCGTCTCCCGTTTTCGGAGAAGAGCGAGACCAAGAGAGAGTCGGGCCTGCCCTCCGAGTGGACGGCCGTCTGGTCGAGGAGTCCTGGATTGAACTCCGGGCGAAGGGTCGAGTCGCGGCGTGAGCTCGTCCGACCGGCGATGACTAAACGCTAGCGTTTCCATTGGCTCTGACAGTCGGCGTCCGCTCCTCCTAGTGGACGTCCGTCTGCCGAGAGCCCTGGCTCCGAACTCCTGCGAAGACGGGTAGCAGCATGAGCTCGGCCCACCGGCGATGACTCCGCTCGCAATTACCCTTTTGGCTCTCAGGTCGGCGGCCGCATGCGGGCACTGTGTGTCCACGGCTCGCTTGACCGCAATGTCTTGTTGGGGACCCCTGGTACTCAATAAACACGGTTGGATACGGGGATCATTGCTGTTGGCATGGCGTTGGCGAACCCGGCGTGGCGACTGCCCTCGCTGGTAACTGTCGCCCGACGCGGTGGGACGCGTGCATCGGATTCCCCTTTGAGCACCAGTGTCCGGACGTAAAAAGTACGTAATCTGCCCCCTTTTTACCACACTCTTCAGGATATCGCCACTAACTGGAACGACAAGAAATCATCGTCAAATGCTCAACTCTTCCTGAGCGCACTCCAGAGGAGCGAAGTTTTCGTCTCTCTTTTTGTGGCAGAGAAGGTTTTTAGTTTCAGCCCTACCTCTGAGCAAGTACTTGCAAACGGTAAACCTTGATCTTTCATCCGCTGTTGAGTTGGCTGAGGATGTTTTGGGCAATGTGCGAAGTATACAGTGCAGAGCTCACGAAGAATTTCGAAAGCTCTTTGATCACATTTCTTCAAACTGTACCGAGGGTCGTTGGTCGACAAACGACGCGCTCAAATGTGGAGTCTGCGAATCCAGAAGAGTACTTCCGTCGTTGCATATTTATTCCATTCCTGGAAGCTTTCGCAGAGCAAATGGACGAACGATTTGTGAAGCACAAGAGCATTCTTGCTCAATTTTAAGTGCTTCTTCCTTCGTCGCCAAGCCCGCTACCGAATTCTAATGACGAGGGCGTGGTACGCCTCTTGTGTGAGCGCTACCATACCGATGTTTCGGACGGAATCTTCTCAGTTGTCGGAGAGCTACACCTCTGGTATAAGAGGCTCCAAAGGCTAGGCAAATATCCGACGGGTACACTAGAGGCACTTGAAACATGCCCGCCTCTCATGTTTCCTGTAATGCAAAAACTGCTTCAAATTGTGGCTGCTCTTCCAGTAACGATACCAACAAGTGAGAGGTCTTTTTCAACCCTGAGACGCTTGAAAGCCTATTTCCGCAATACGACTGAGGTGCTAAGATTAAACGGACTAGCATATCTAAATGCTCACCGCGAAGTTTCCGCACTTGCGGATGAGATTCTAGACGAACTAGCAACAAAGCCACGGCGATTGGACTTCAAGCTGTAGTGGTGTCTGAAGTCGAACGGCTTCTTCTGAAATCGTAATTTTGTTCTTTTTTCGAAAACGATGAAGTATCTTTGATTACCTTATGGAGTCACGGGGATAGTTTCAGGGTTCTAGAGGAAAAGGAATTGAGGTAGCAAGGGATAGGTGGCGCAAGCTAATGCCCGTAAAAAAAAAAAACGGTACTCCCACTATCTTTGTCTCTAGAATGGCAGGGAATGCCCGTGCTAAAGGCAAAAGGGGATTCCCTTGTCATTCTCCAGCGTGTGAGGGTAGTATACTTTAGCTGTTCGAATTTAAAGCATCTGCTACCCAAGTTACCGCTCAATTAATATTGTTCAACGTATTCGTACATCGACACGACCAGAATAGGAGTGTGTAAGACAAAAATATATAGACCGGAAATTTGCGCATGTTATTAAAATAGCTCGAAAAGAGGGACACAAGGCGAAGAAAACACATAACAAGCGCTAACTTGTAACTAAGTATTTTATTTAAATTGCAGCATCGCTCTCGGGTCTCTATGACACAAGCACATATCTTATCATAAAAAGTGTCACAACGCCAAAACGCAAAGGCACAGCAGCAGAAAAGTTGTCTCCATAGATAAAGACTGTATCACGCAGAAATCAAACTGCGTACATTTTCGAAGCGGTAATCTCTACAAATTTCTAGAAACATTTAGATTCATGTTGGCGTCTGTCCTGCGCCTTCCTTCGTCTTGTGTCTCGTCGTCGTGCACTTTTATAATACCATGTTCAACAACCAACTAGCTCAGCAATCCACTCTTTCACGAAAACGTGTAAAGTACGTGGGGTTTGCAGAGATAGGTAGACGGCTGAGCACTTTGATACTTTATTGTAAAGGGTCTCACCTTACAGTTTTCAATGACGTGACTGATTTAGTGAACGCGCTGGGGAGGAACGACAGCAAAGAAAAAGAAAAACACGAGGCTCGAGCAAACTTACTTTGATAAGCCCGAATGAAAACCATGTCGAAGTTGTGTACCTGGAGTCATAACTTAAAGTAGGATAATTATTCTTTCTTTCTCCCTGGGCGATTCGTAGAGGAAGATGCGCGTACTCGGGTGCGGAGTTACTTCCGTCACACGGATTTCAATGTTAGGCAGGAGTAATGTCAAAACGTCTAACGCCCATTTGTTATATGAAGAGAGAGGCAGATATTAAGAGAGAGGGAGAAAGAAAAAAAGAAAAAAAAAATATATATATATATATATATAAACTAGCAAAGGGCGCGAGCCGTCGCTCGATTCAAAGTGCTCAGATCTATACTAATCCACATCTATCCACCCAAAGGACACCGCTACCGGCAATTAGAGCTATCTTTTCTGGGCTGGTTTTGCCCGAAACAAAATCAGTCGGTCGTATGCAGGATAGGTTAAAAAAAAAAGCATGACGAGGCTATAGGCCGGGGTGCTCCCTCGCCCCAGCTGTCAGTATTGGTTTATACAATATTAACACAAGCGGCACAGAGGAATTTGGGTGGTACTGAAAATAAAATAAATAATACGAATAATACCGTTTTACATAAAGCTTCCTAATTTTGTTTTGAGCACACCGGTCCTGAACTTACTGGGATATAGCTTCGGTTATACCTAGTATGATGTTACTAGTTTTATCTCGATTTGTCAGTTAATGTAATATTAAATGTCATTTCTCGTTCGTTGAGACGACGGCTTTACATTCAAGAGCATTCTACCACAATTGCGCCCAACATGGTTTTTCCGCCCTTCTGTTGGCACTTGATTGGGCTTCCTTAAATGATAAATCGTGTCTGTTCCCCTTCGTTTCGGCTTACTTCGTGCTGCGCCCATGACGTTCTTTCTAGGAGTTATCATTTCTTGGGGTCTTGGTTTTTCGTTGCTTTGTTGCGTGTTCGGCGCGGTGTTTTTTTGTTTATGCTCGCAGACATGGAGCCCACGACACGGTTGGAAACCGCAGCGGAAACATCAACGGTTGATGAGGACGTTGTAGCCACGCTGCTGAAGCTGATGCGCATGGTCATCGGCAGAGTCTCGATGGCAGCAGCCCGATATTCGGTCACGTATGACCGTTCCAGCACCCACCGGCTGACGTCAATCGTCTGGCTGACTTCGTGGGTGCAGATCCGCTAGTCAAGATAATATGTGTATCAACCGCATCTATGAGACTCCAGAAAAGTCATAGCGTTTTCCGAGCAAAACTACAAAACGTCTGCCACAACAAGCTAGGGAAAAAAGGACGGCGATCGCACCCAGTAACCTCTTACCGCAACAATTCCCCTGACTTCTCGTCACGTCAAGTCACCTGATACCAGCATCTTGAAACAATCCACATATCCAAAACTGAGCTGGGGAGCACCCGGCGGCGCAACATCTGTGCCAGCCGCCAGGTGCACACCCAAGACGCGCGATCGTTTGAGGCCTGTACCGACGACCGTCTCTGGACTCACTAGTGCTAGCTACGGCTATGCCCAGCATTGGGTTACTTGTCCGGCGACGTTTTCATACAGTTATTCGTTTATTGAAACAGAGACTTCGTAGTGCTTTCAGGTGGCGCATGCTGCAAGGAAAGCCTACGACAGGATGTCAGAGTTCGTCTCAGCACAGTGGTTCTTGAAAATTTGAAAATTAACCCTTTAAACACATAAAATGACCTTTAAAATACTTAACCCTTTAAGTGCCGCGCCTGATTATACGCGGGTGCGATGGTGGAGAAATTCAAATTTTACTGCACTCTATGAATGTAAAACGACGGTTTTTGATAAATAAATGTATATAACAAGGAATGCGATCGTGTCAATGGGATTGAAAGGAATTCGCGCAGTAGAAATAAAATCTCGCAATGACGCGTACAAAAAAAAAACGGCCATTAAAAAATTATTTTCCCCCCCCCCCCCGGCCCTCTCTCCTCAGATTGGTTGTCAAAATTTCACAACCCCCCCCCCCCCCCAGACAAAAATACTGGGTGCGCTAATCTAGATGAACTTATATCGAACCTCACAAAGCCTCAAAGCTGCCACGAATTATTTTACTATTTGATGCAATATTTTGAGTACAGTCATGTCTCGTTAATATGGACCCCGTTAATATGGATACCCCGCTATATGGACACCACATACGGGGACAGACTGGGAAAATACGTGCATTTTTGTCTCGTTATTATGGACAACTCACATTATGGACGATTTTTTACGGGAACAGAGGTGTCCATATTAACGAGACATGACTGTACTCACCTCCAATTTATATCGCTGGCACGTACGCTGCCGCTGTTCCCCCCGTCGCCGCACTGGCGGATCCCACGTAGCACCCAATGCTGTGCGAACATTCCCTGGATGTTCTGAATGTTGAAGGAATGTTAAAACACCATTCCGAATGTTCTAGGAACGTTCGTATGCGAACATTCCCTACAAGGTAAGCTTCTCAACATTCTAGGAACGTTCGTTGGCGAACGTTCATATGCACAATATTCTCGGAACGTTCCCTTTCGAAAATTCGTATGCGCAACATTCTTGGAACGTTCGCTTGCGAACATTCCTAAAATTTCGTAGGTGAAGCAAACTTTACGGAGCACTCACGCAACCTGGGGTTCGAAACACCATCCCCTATATGCAACTTTGTGTCAAATATATGCAAATTGTGTGGAGTTTCTAGAAACTTAGCATAAGGGAGCAGTTTTATCTTATATGAGTCTACCGAGGAATGTGATATAAGGTGTAGGAGAAAAGCGATGGTTTTAAAATCTTGATAATGAACTTGGCACTCACTGCGTATGTAGAGGGACAGTTTTGAATGGACCTGATTTTTATTATCTCTGGTTTATAACTTTGAAAAAAAATATTTCCCACTTGAATGTGGGATGCCATGTGTATTGGTTCTTAAGCTCGGGGTGAGTAATCGGTTTTATATACAGCACTTTTTGAATGAAAGAGGTTGAAAAGTGAGAGGTTGGAGTAAACTGTCATTAGTATGTTTACCATTTTGGAACTTAACCCGAGACTGGGGTAGAAAAAGGAAACTTAATAGTAGAAGGGACAGAGACAAGTGAAGAAGAGAACGTCTCAAACGCAGCTAAAAGATTTATTTAGTCCCACATCCTTATATACTCACAACCACAAGGTCACCCAAACACTCAACAAGCCCTTTTCAAAAACACAACACACCAAGACAAAAAAAAAACAAAAAAAACGATAACAAGGCAATGGGACGCCCCCTCAAGCACTGCTACGAACAGAAGTAAACCCTCCACTTCTCCGAAAAGAATTTTTTTTTTCTTCTTTCCCTTTCCTTTCCCTTTCTCTTTGTGTGTCACTGACACTACAGCCACGAACCAAAATATGAGTACAAAGACCAACGGTCTCCGCGAACACGAAAAGAACTGGGAAGAATATCTCCAACCCGGAACAACAAACACAACAGACAGATACTGATGGACTCACTCTAAAAAGCGCAAACCACTTCACCCTTAAAAACAAAAAAAGAAAAAAAAAACCTGTTTACAGTCCCAAAAATGCTTTAGCATTGTTCGGAGAAGTGGAGGGTTTACTTCTGTTCGTAGCAGTGCTTGAGGGGGCGTCCCATTGCCTTGTTATCGTTTTTTTTGTTTTTTTTTTGTCTTGGTGTGTTGTGTTTTTGAAAAGGGCTTGTTGAGTGTTTGGGTGACCTTGTGGTTGTGAGTATATAAGGATGTGGGACTAAATAAATCTTTTAGCTGCGTTTGAGACGTTCTCTTCTTCACTTGTCTCTGTCCCTTCTACTATTAAGTTTCCTTTTTCTACCCCAGTCTCGGGTTAAGTTCCAAAATGGTAAATATCCACCAGCTCGCCTGTACCTTAAGCGTTTTTTCATTAGTATGTTCTCAGGCTGGTGCGCGGGAAAGCGGCTAGCTTGTGCTTGCGCCTCCTAAAAATCTGTTTCGATTAAGAAATATCGCCCTGTGAGGAGCTTTATCACATTCATATGTGTAGTGCGGCTCATTGGGGCTGTAGCCTAAGCAAACCGTAAGTGTGAAATCTTTGTAAATAAGCCTCAGAGAATGTCCCCTGAATGTGTAGCGATGTACCCACGCCACGCTTCGAGGAGATTGAAAGGATGTCCCTCCATAGATTTGCAACATTTCAAGAAAGTTGCAGAAGTTCTTTGGATGTTCTGAGAACGTTCTTAGAACCTTGTTAGGATGTTTGAATGTCGATTGCATGTCGTAGTAATGTTCTAGGTCGCTCTCAGGACGTTCTAAGAATGTCCCTTGGAAAACATTCCCCGAATGTGGCGATAAGTGCCTACGCCTCATTCTGACAACGTTGGTAGAATGTTTTTACGTAAATTGGCAACATTCCAAGAATGTTTCCTATGTTCTTTTGAACATTCCCGGAATGTTCTCAGAACGCTCTCTTGCTACGTGGATGCCATGACTCGAAGAAAGAAACGTGCACACTGGGCTTGAAAACGCAGATCGCAACACACGAGACGTACCCTGCAGCGACTCTCCAGCGCCTCAAAGCGCCCAATCAACGGAAACAACCCAGCAGCGGCACTCCAAGGAGCACTTTTGCCAGCTCTCTGGTATCGCGCAGGAAATCGCGATTCAGGAAAACCGATAGAACTAACTTTTCAAAAATTTCCAGCCTCACCCGGCGGCGGAAATAAGCCTTCAACTAAGTGTTGTAGATGATAAAATGGAGTCAGTCACCACTGCAAAATATCAATATTAAGATTAATTCAGTTATAAGATTTTACAAGCGGAAACAGCAATTATCACGAGAAAACTCGCACGCGCCTTGCGAGTGTACCATATATGTTCATCGGCGGTACAGCGTTCGGTGCGCGCTCCATTCACAAAATGTTCCGAGCACGGTCGAGAGGATGGCGTTGAGGAAACGTCTTTTCGGTTCACGGACGCAATCCACTCCCGCCGGAGACCGGGGTCATGTGGAAACTTAGCGATGGAGCTTAAAGACATTGCAGCCGCTCTCGCCTTGCCGGATTCCTTGCAAGCTACATAGGTCCTCGGACAGTATTCTACGCTTTCTGTCGTTATTCGTGCACCATATAACCGAGCAATGGTGTCCCGATGACCGGGGGACTGTCGCCATCGAAGCCCGTGGCTCTAATCAAGTTTGGGAGTAGACAACAGAAAAGAAAGCGCGAGCGAAGTTCGGGCACTGCAAACACCCAACACCGGCCAAGCCTCTCATCCGCGACTTTCACTCTTTCTACACAACCAGCAAGGGGGAAAGCGCCGGTAGCCCTTTCCACTTTGCTTTCTTGCCCTCTTTCAGCAAAACGGTCTATACGCAATACTAAAACTCACTAATAACTTCCGCAGAGCACTAGATGTTACGTAATCGATTTGCTTTGTCCAAGTAAGATTATGAGTAATACACAGTCCGAGGTATTTATATTGCGCGACTTCTGATAGGGGGGTATTATTAACATTGTAAACGAAATTTAAAGGGTGTTTTGTGTTAGTGCTTGAGATAAAAACTGTTTTATCAAAGTTAATGGTAATTTGCCAATCCGTGCACCATGTCTCAATATTTTGAAATGCCTCGTTTAATAAAAGTTGATCCAAACTTCCAAAACCCTATATATTTACTTCTGAGTATATTATGCAGTCATCAGCGTACAATTTGATTTTCACAGGAACATCTCGTACTATATTATTAATAAGCAGCGAAAAATGAGAGGGCCCAGCACAGACCCCTGGGCAAGTCCAGAGTTCACAGAATTTCGGTCAGAACAATGTTCACCAAAAACTATGTACTGTCGACGGTTTGAGAGATATGCTGAGATCAACTTTACTAACTTGTGTTCTTATATATTTTGCCTATTTGTATATTAATTTCTTATGGAAAAGCTTATCAAATGGCTTCGAGAAATCCATAAAAATAGCATCAATTTCTTCGTTGTTAATTGCCGAGGAAAAATCATGAATAGCTTCAATTAATTGAGTACATGTCGAGAAACCTTTTCTGAAGCCATGCTGATGTTTAGGCAAAATGTTATGCTCATTCAGAATGCTGATAAATGATTATATATTATAAGTTCAAGAAGTTTACATGGAGTTGAAGTCAATGAAATTCGGCGGTAGTTCCCTATGCAATGTTTGTTTCAAAATATTCTGGCGGGCTAGTTGGTTATACATATAAATTACAAATAGCGCTAAGACAATGACAGACGACGAAGCGCCTGTCTTGTCCACTTCTTCGTCTGTCCTTTGTCTTAACGATATTTGTAATTTAGCAATGTTTGTTCCCGTTCTTATTAACTGGTTTGACTGGCAGTTTTCGTCGTCTAGAACCTGACCCACGTACAGTGATTTTGAAAACAAAACAAACAGATATTTCGAAACCCATTCAGCGTACCTTGATAATAATGCATTGGGAATATTGTCGGGCCTTTTTTTTTCTTTTTTTTTCTACTCGTGAACAAATGCTTCACGAACTATACACACACTAAACAAACATTTTACAAGGTGTGTACAAATAAAACAAAGGCTTACTTTTTGCATACATTTATGTAAAAAGAATGGGCTTTGTGCACAGAAATTGTTTCTCCAAATACTAGGAGAAAAGTAACAGTGAAGGCAGTGCAAACGAAAATATTTTAGACCACAAGTGTGGAAATAGTGTTACACTCTGCATGTGTTCTTCGACTACAAATTGTGACTACAAACGAATTCCAGATAATGAGGAACTTAAAATATGATAAAGCAACGCTCCAATGTGCTCGCCTGAGTTAAAGATACGGTGATGGACATCCGTTTCTTTGAACGCCTTGTGTGAAAAATTACGGAAAAACGGAATGCATGTAACCCTGGCTGGTTTCTCGCTGTCTTTCCTCGCCATTCCACTGAATCCCACCAAGCACATCATTGTGACTCTCTTCACAATGCTACTCTTATACCCGGCCTTCTTTATGTGTACCAATTTGCCTCCTGACAGCCTCCAGTAATTACTGCGGACAAGATGTCTTTACAGCATTGTTTACCAGAGACAGCACAACACCTCGCTTTACCGATTTAGACTCACAACTTTTGAAGGGCAACGGAGGTTTTGCCGCGAGCTTGCCATATTCCCAGCAGAGCCCGTCTAGCGTGTTCAACCTCAGATCCAAATGCTGCAGCACACCCTCATCAGGCTCCTCGCAGCTAAACGTCGACTCATGAGCTGCTTGTACTCGAATTCTTTGATCTTTCTCCGGTCAAAAACGAAACCAATATAAATTACTGGTATCACTTTAGTGGCACGAAATATGCTCACAGCCAAAATATTACGTCAAAGTGAAGCCGCATACTCAACTAAAACTGCTTTTAAAGATCCGACCAGCTGCTTTTTAGCGGGCGGCGATCGGGTTAGCTTTTAGTCAAGGAACACTGGCGCAGCACCCTTGTCACGTCCATGGAAGAACGAACGAAAGAAACAGTGGGTCACGAAATATTTGAAGTAGGCATAAAAGGACGCGAAAAGAGGACACCTAAGCCCTTCTTATGAGTAGTGAATGCGAAAGCATTACTGTCCAATTGAACGCAGCCAGAAGCGGTGCGCCGCGCAGACCGCTCTGGCTAGATGCTCTGGGTAAGACAAGGTCAGCAATGGTGGCTGTAATCTGGAGCCGGGGTGGGGTGGGGGGAGGAGCTAAAGGCTAATCAGCCCCCCCCCCCCGCCCCCCCCCCCCCCCCACACACACACACACACACTCACTCTGGCTACGCCACTGCGTGATACACATTAAAGACCCCAGGCTGACTTCGCACTGCACTGGCCGAATTTCTCATAGCGGAGGCAGGCATGCGCGATTGGCCCTTCAGGCAGAGTAACACCCCACTGTTTAAACACATGCAGCGCAATTATTAATATTACTCCCCCGGGCGACCGGGGAATGCTTTGATGGCTGTCGACCCGCGCGGTCCCGCGTCAACACGAGCGTTGCCGGGACTCGCCGGGGTCGCCGATCTCATCTCGCGGCATCCTGGTGACTCAGTCGAGCGCATTCGCCCGACCGACGACCCGGCAGTTATTGCAGCAGGAGTCTTGAGACTCGTACGGATGGGCAACGCGAGCGCGTTGATCCCGACTTCGCGCACGTGACGTCTTTACGAGTTGCATTTCATTAGAGCTGGAGACAGTCCACCCAATTCAGAAATAGACGGCTTGGGAGGTCTTCGTACGCGGGAGAACTTTGCTCGAAAGAATGCCCAAATTGAACGAGCACTCTCGCAACGGATCAGATGCTATGTTTTGATAACGAACCGTTATGTTATGCGAAAGTTATATGCGATTCTCTGACAATTTCAATGGTAAAATGGCGGCGTACGAAGCCCACGAATGCATAGGGATGAATGGCGCAAACTACCCAGAACGACCCTCATCTTCCCATCGGAAGGTGCAGTAAATAATTGATGACTTACGAATATAGACAACCGTTTGTTTTGAAACTTTGCCATATGCCCAGCGGAGAACGAAAGTTCGGCGGTGCGTTTCTTTTTGCAGATAAAAATAAATAAAAATGTAATTTTTTTCGTGGTCGTTTCGGGACGGTGAGGAACGGGGTATTTATAATAATAATAATAATAATAATAATAATAATAATAATAATAATAATAATAATAATAATAATAATAATAATAATAGTAATAATCTTTATTAACTATTTCTTAGAGTCAGTATCAAGTTCAAGGTCTTGTCAAAGCCTCAAGGCTTGTGGGACTATAGAGTCGAGTGGGATGTTTGCCGAGTTGAGCATTTACTCACTCAGTCAACACCCCAGGCTGATTGAAGAAAGAGTAAGTAAACAGGCGAGCTGGTTGATGTTACACATTTGAACAAAAAAAAACAAAAAAAAAAAACATGGAGACAACGGGCGAAGAAGGGACAAACACGAAACGTCTCAAACTTTTTAAAG